>CM077439.1:30970347-31025347 GCA_039654765.1 Mylopharyngodon piceus
TCAATGAATCAGTAGTCAGTTCAATGAATCAGTAGAGTCAGTTCAATGAATCAGTAGTCAGTTCAATGAATCAGTAGAGTCAGTTCAATGAATCAGTAGAGTCAGTTCAGTAGTCAGTTCAATGAATCAGTACAGTTCAGTGAATCAGTAGAGTCAGTTCAGTAGTCAGTTCAATGAATCAGTAGTCAGTTCAATGAATCAGTAGAGTCAGTTCAGTAGTCAGTTCAATGAATCAGTTGAGTCAGTTCAATGAATCAGTAGTCAGTTCAATGAATCAGTAGAGTCAGTTCAATGAATCAGTAGTCAGCTCAATGAATCAGTAGTCAGTTCAATGAATCAGTAGAGTCAGTTCAATGAATCAGTAGTCAGTTCAAAGAATCAGTAGAGTCAGTTCAGTGAATCAGTAGAGTCAGTTCAGTAGTCAGTTCAATGAATCAGTAGAGTCAGTTCAATGAATCAGTAGTCAGTTCAATGAATTAGTAGAGTCAGTTCAATGAATCAGTAGAGTCAACTCAATGAATCAGCAGAGTCAGTTCAATGAATCAGCAGAGTCAGTTCAGTGAATCAGTAGAGTCAGTTCAGTCTGATTATCTGTGATAACAGATTGTCAAACACACATTTATGTTGTTCTGCTGATGAAGATGAGGGTCTGTTCTTGTGTCTTCATCAGAAAGACCTTGTTCAGAAGGTCAGCGCGAGTCTTCTGCGCTCCGTCTGACGGGAATCTGACATGACAAGCTGAAGTGGAGAAAATTCCCCATGAGATTCAGTCCTGAATCCCTGATCAATGAACCATCACACACACACAGACACACACACACACACACACACAGACACACACATAGATGGGTTATTGATTGTCTCCTTCATGAGGTTGGCAGGACGCTGCGGGATGAACAGACAGGTTTCTTTAGAGCAACAAAACCCATCAGAACCTGTGATGTTCTCTGATCCTCTGAGAAATGAGTGACGGTGAGAGAGATTTCAGATGTCTATGATCTTGAGATCTGCCTGTTCATACATGCAATTATGTGTTCTGAAATAAAAATACAATAACAACAAATGCTAAAAATGGGACAGAGCATGTTTCAGTGACACACAGGACATTACTGATGATAAACTGAGCTTCAGGACTGTGACATACAGGTCAATCATGTCTGTTCTTTAAATCTGTGGTTGTTTTGACTATCCCTGCGTCCTGTGTCCATACTATCCATCCTAAATAGTATGTGAGATTAAAATAAATGTGTCCCAAAGCATAGTATGTTGAAAAGAGTATGCCAAAAGTCCCCGGATGGTCTACTATTTCCAGTAGATTTTCGAAGTGTGGATTCGTGCACACTATAACGGCTAATATTGCCCACAACCCATTGCGCTTTGGAGGAGGATTCAGTTCAGAACTACAAAGACGAGTAAAAAGTGTTAAAAAACTACAAAACATGGCGGATATGCGCGACCGACGGTGAGAGGTTTAAATAAAGGTTCGAGTGACTAATAATCAGTTTAACCTGATAAAAAAAAATATATTTATTTAATGTTATCCATGTTATATTTCATCTGCAATAACAATGTGGACTTTTGTAAAGATCTGTTTAACCATTAATTTTTAAATGCATCATTATGGATTAATATGAGGAGAGTCTCCGCAGGAAAGACCCGCGACTGCAGATCAACGTGCTGCTGCATTTCTCTCCGACATGGTAGGAAATGAAATGTGGAGGATTTAAGATGATTGACAGGACGGTTTACAATGACCGGATGTGTATGATAGTATGTCCTAAAGCTTGTCTACTCTTTTGCTACACGCTCAAAAAGTATGTACTCTTTGTTCATAAAAAGAGTACATATTTTTAGGGCGTAGTATAAGTAGGCGAATTGGGACGCAGCATGTGTGTGTAACAGTAACACTAATATGATTGTGATCAGTTTAAACACCTGTCTGTGTTTCCCCTCCCATAATGCCCTGCAGCGTGACAACAGCTGAAATCTCTCAGAGACCCATTTATATGGTAATGGACAAACACACACACACACACACACACACAGAGAGAGAGAGAGAGAGAGATGTGGATCGAACACTGAGAGCTGAAAGGGTTACAATTAAAACAGTGATATAAATTCAGCCACACACACACACACACACACACACACAGTTGTCCTTGAATGAACCTCAATCATTAGTTACTCTGATAGAAGTGTGATGGACACATCATCATCACATCACAAATTTACTAATATATATATAGACAGCTGGTAAAATCCTGCATTTGCAGTTCAAAATAATTCTGATCAGTTTCAGTGTTTGATTTTAAATGACAATGAATAATTGAATAAATAAATGAATAATTGAAAGCCAGATGAGAAACACTGATTTTAGACACTATAGAGAACGAACCACAACAGTACTAAAATTGCACATTTGGCTTCTCTCTCTCTCACACTCGAGGTCTGACCCTGCGTGACCTCTGACCCGCGCGTTTGGCAGAGTGACGGGTCTTTCTTGGCATTTAACGATTACAGTAATGAATGCAGACAGACGTATGTGGATTCATTTGCCCGGCAGGTGTTTTCTGTCTTTATCAGTCCGGGAACGTGTATGATCTGAAGAGACTAAACTGTGAAAATTAGACAGAATATTATAAGATCAATTATCATAATGTTACTTTTTTAAATATAGAGGTATTAAACTAAAAGTGCTCACAGTGATGTGATCAAACCTCTAACAATGAGTAATAAATTTGAGTGTGTGACAGAAAGAAAACATCCATGGCTTATATATACTGTGTATATATATATATATATATATATATACATACACTGCACAACCCTGTTAGTCTGAAGATGGTAAAAAGGCTGATGGAGCTTAAAGTCACGTGATAACATGATGGCGTGCATAAATTATTCAGTGTTCTATTGTGCCACACCTGTGTATAGCGCACACACACACACACACACACACACACACACACACAGTCACCCCTCCTCACTCACCAGCGCAATCAAGAAACACTTTAAAGCACCAGGAAACTAAAACACACCCACCTTTGTGTGTGTGTGTGTGTGTGTGTGTGTGTGTGTCTACAGGAAGTTCCAGTAAACTGTAAGTTCTGCTCATGTAGACTGTAATTCCCCGACAGTAGAGACGTGTCCTCAGCTCAACTCTGAACACATGCTCACACACACACACACACACACACACTCCAAGAAATCCTACCAAGGCATCCAAAACACTCCCACAGAAAAAACACACACACACACACACACAGCTGTTGAGATACAGAGATTAACAGAGTTCACCACACAAACCCAATGTGAATATCTGAGTGTTTCAATGAATACTGAACTAGTTTCTCTCCATACACATCTGTCCATGAACACAAGAGCTTTTCTCTACAAATGCACTGATATAGACATTTTGGCCAGTGATTACTGACACTAATAAATCTATACTGTTTTGCTTTGCCGTAAAAGACAAACATTTAGTGAAATCATATTTCAACCGAAATGAGGTGTCAAAACATCACATTATACAATGGAAAACTATTTGGAAATCTGCCTCCAATAATTGTTATTTATATACACTATTTTAGTTTTTATTAATTTCTTGAATATTATGTAATAAAATTCACCTAATATATTCTGTACACTGGAAAAGAGGTAAATTTCACAAATAATTCCAAAGAAACAGCAAGTAGCACATTGAATTAAGACATTTTTAAGATTGAAATAGTATTTTCTTGTAAAAAAAACAAAAAACAAAAAAACTTTTATTTATAAGTTCAAAAAATAACTTTTACAGTGTACAGTTTCAGCAGTTAACTAGTTGCCCAGTGTTATTTTAGTATAATTTATATAGCATTTTAGTATTTATTTTGAATTTGCTTTCATTTTTATATTTCCAGTTTTCATTTTAGTTTAATTTTTAAGAAATTTTATGTGCTTTTGTCATTTGTATTAGTTTTGGTTCTTTTTAAATATTACTATTTAGATTTAGGTTTTTATTTCAGTTAGTAATTTAAGTGCTTTAACGTAAATTATTTTTCAGTAGTTGCCAAAGTAACATTTCTAGTTTTCAAGTTTTTCCATCTAATATTTATATTTTATTTCACCTTTATTTCAATTAACAAAACGCCTCAGACAGATACTAATGATTGAAAAAATACCACACATCAATAAAGCTGAATGAATGCAGAACAAGATTCTTATGAGACCCTGAACGTTTTCACAGTGTTCTTCTGCGGCCTGTTACGTGGGTCAGCGTCACGTAGCCTATAAATATAAATCTGTTGGATCAGCGTAATAAGCATGACACGGGTAAAAGGTTTGAGGTTTGAGCTGCAGCCCCTCAACCTACGGCTGCCACGTGCAGCTCAGTGTAATTACGGCCCTCACCGCAAGACAAATGATGGAAAGACTGAGGAAAACTGGAGTAATACCAGCATTTTCTGCTGCTCATCCATTTGACTCCTTTAGTTCTGTCAGATTCATAGAGTTAGCAAGGGTTTACGTGCTTTATAAAGGTCTGAGCCGGGTGAAATATCTCATTTAAAGGTACAGTCCCTAACGTACATAATTGATAAGAAAGAGCCGAGAAGAAACCATCAAATGTGTATAGATAATATATATTTATAGTATATTTTTTACAGTAAATTTCTAGCGTTTTTAACTGTAAAATTCACATTTCACATCTTTTACAGTGTACTTATTCCAAGTCTTGAGAAATCTTATGATAGCTTTGAGTGATACGGATCAAAAACAAGTCATTCACTGAAAATCTTACCCTCCGATGCAGACGTGTCTCAGCAGGTTTGACATAGACCGTTAAACGTCACTGGTTCTCTCGTGATGTCAAACCTGGCCTGAACACAAGCATGAATGAGATTTGAGAGCTATACAGCCTACACAAAGCTATTTAAAGCAAAGTACTTTTTTTAGAAAGCCACAGTCCCTTTCTTTTTCATTGTATGGACAAATAGCTTAGTGAGTGTGCAATATTTTTTGTGTTTCACAGAAAAAAATAATTTAAATACCATACACCATTAAAAATAAAGGTTTCAAAAGGGGGTTGTCACAGTGATGCCATGGAAGAACCATTTTTGGTTCCCCAAAGAACACTTCAGTCAATGTTTCTTGGAAGAATTTTTTTTTTCTTAGTGTGAAGAACATTTTAATAATCTAAAGAACCTTTTGTGGAATGGAAAGGTTTCAGGGATATTAAAGGATCTTCACGGAAGCATCATGCCTTTATTTTTAACAGTGTACTTACAAATATTTAGATACAAATTTCCATCGACAGTCAGCGTTCACAGTTTTTGTTTGGATGCATGTGTTCTTGTCATACTTCATCTACAGTCATGAAGACTTGTGGGCACAGAATCAGTTTTTTTCTGAAAAGCTTCTGTCTTATCATTGGGTCTCTGAAAACACAAGATATATTTCATGTGTGAAAGCTGTTAGAGATATCGCTGGCTCCTTTCAGTGAGAGATCCAGTCTTGTGATATGGGTAAAAACAGCATTTTTTTGTCATGGTGTCTACAGGGTTTGTGTTGAATCAGGGCACTGTGCCCACATCCAAATACTGTATAACTTACAGTGAGAGATGCTTAGAAAAGATTTTAAGGCAAAATACTACAGGTGAATCATTAGGATAAAAATTAACTAATCACTATCACAGTAAGACAATTGTTTGCATTACAAGTTTCCTGAAATGTATAAATATGCAAATGGGGCAATAACTAATAAAATATGCACTTGTTTACATTTCCAGATGTATTTGAACATTGGATAAAGCCAGGTTCAAAATTCTTGTTTGATTTCGTTGACATATTAGAGTTGAAGGTTTTTACAGAGGGGATTTTGGATATCTCTCTTTATCACTCCATAAATGGGAAAATACTGTCAACAGACAGAAATAAATACATTTTCACCATTTTTAATAGGAATAAAATGTTATATACACCAGGCAAATGATATATGAACAAACCCCTCAGTAAAAATCTTCAGAATATAGATATGAGTAAAACTGTAAGTTTTGGTATATGTAAGCGCTGCTGAAGTGGAGAAAAAAACCTCACCGCCTTTAAAGTTATGTATTGCAACTGAAATCTACAGACGCAAATAGATAAAGTGCAATAAAATAAACACTTAAATGTGAATTTGGATGTTTTCTTTCCACCAGTCTGTTATGGAAGCAAAGTAGCCCAAAATCTCAAAATTGGTTTCTTGCCTTAAAGTAGATTTGACTTTTGTCTACATCCACACTCTAAAAATGTGTTGGCTCTTCAAAAAAAAAAAAAAAATAAAAAAAATTAATCGCTACACTTTGCATCACAAAGTTATGACAACTTTGAGTGAATTTATGTTCAACCAACAAGCTACACTGAGTTAGAGGAACTTAATAATTTGTAGCATAAACACACATTTTTAAGTTGATTACTCAAAAAAAATTAAGTTGCTCCAACTACCAGAGTTGTAGCCCTCGAATCCAAAGCTATCATATCACGTTAAATGTAACTTATTTAACATGTATATTTAATGAACAAGTAAGATATTACTTGTCACTGGCATTAGCACAGTCATTGCTTATAGAGTCAATGTAGTGTTTACCTTCATGTATCTACTCTTCAGCACAATGATAACTTCAACATTACAGAAACTCTATTAAATGTCAAACATAACAGCACTAACGGGTCTTTCCCTTCACTAAAAACAAATAATTACTTAATTTCAACATTTATTCTCCTTATCCAGTCCTATGCAAAGCATGCTGGGAACTAGAAATCCACTGTCTAATTTCTGAAGTTATCAAGACAATTTCATTACGTTACTACAACCTATTTTTTTTAAAAGCCAATTAATGCAGAAATTTGAGTTTAAATTACAGACGATATTAAGTTGATGTAATGATCAACATTATGTCAACAGAACTCAACAAATTAATGTTTTCAACTTAAAAGGTTTAATTAAAACAAAAACAAACAAACAAAAAAAAAAATAGAATTTTTAGCTTGCAACCATGCATTTATTTAAGTTGTGGTAACAGGTCCCCCATATTATTATTTTTTAGAGTGGGTGCTTACCCGTGCAAATCTCTGTCACGGGTGTCGGCAGGGCGTATCTATGGTGCTCGAGTCCCTCCTGCAATGCAAGTCTGTGGGATTTTTCCTCAAATCAGCATAAGCAACAGTGACAGTCATGATCGACTTAAAAAAAAAAACACCACAAATTTAGAATGAATTGCTTTGGCAGAAAAGCAGATATGTTTATTAAGCACTTTAATATGTCAGAAAATTCAGCTCAATATAATACAGGAAATTAAATTTCAAAATGTGAACATTTTCGATGTACACGGTCAGCTATTTACAATCAAACTTCTCTTTAAACGAACTCCAGGCTCAGAACCAAAACAGCTGAACAAAGGAGGAAAAAAAACATCAGTAACACAGATGGCTTGAGATTTCTGAATACTGTCCAGGGTTCATCTTCATCTTAAAAGTGTCCTTGTCCCAGGCTTAGTAAAGTGCCTTTCTGTAATTCTTCAGAGGACAAGCTTTCTGATGCAGTTACACCCAATATGGCCTTACTGAGCGTCTCCTCTCATAGCAAACAGATTTCTGAAATCCAGTCCACACCCACTCGATTCACCCTCCCCCACAGAGACCCACGGCTCGGAGACATGAGATCCGGCTTCAGAAGACCGTGGGCTTTTTTGTATCCTCACTGTGTTTTAACTTTGGCTTGAGGAGTATACATTTCAAAAACCCTATCCTGAAATCCAAATATTACTGCGGTTTGCTGCTTGGCATGAGTAAAAAGCACAATGACCTTTCACTGACCTTATAATCAGAAGTCCCTGACATCGCCTGCCGCTTTCTCACCGCGACACAAGCTACCCTTGTTGCATTTTCTTCAGTTGCTGAGAACTCTGCATTTAGCACCAAACTCTGTAGTTAACGATACACCGTCAGTTGTTTAAATATGCAATTATGTAAATAGAGGAAAATACAAACAAACAAATAAAGACAGGTCCCACAGGGACTAAATAATGAAGCATGGTAAAGCCAGAGTTACTCTTCTTTAAGGGCATCAATAATGCTACAAATATAATATAGCGTTAAAATGACGGAATAAGACATTTGTGGTTCAGGCCTGTGAAAAAATAATACAAAAAATTATAGCCGGCGACGCCAAAACATAGCACCATGATAATAGCAATACAGCACACACGGAAGCGGCTTTTTCTCCCAAATAAATATGTGCGAAGAGTAAACTAAGACTGGTTTCATGATTTTATGAGTGCACCGAAGGACTAATGGAGACTTTAAGAGACTCAGACGTGAATATGACAGAAAGTTTGTGATATTTGTCAGAGGAAACAACGTACTCCAGCGGCACATTGCTGTCAGTTGCACTTATACAGGTCAAGACAAAACAAACAAACAAAAAAATTACATTTCTTTTTTTAAAGTAAACTCTGTTAAAAACAAACAAAGCATTAAAAGGCAAAAAAAAACTAAATACAATTTAGATTTTTTCAAAAAAGAAAACAAAGGAAGAAAGTGCATCCACTGCCTATTAAATATTAATGCATTAAATTAAAAGCGTCTGTGTGCATCATGGTCACCACAAGAAGGTTGGAGCATTGACAGGCACAAGTATTAATTTGCATCACCGTTGGGCGACAATGCCCCCTTCAGTTCTTTCATTTTCCTTTCTTCTTGAGATGTTCCACAGAGAAATGTGAGAAATGGTTTCAGATCTTTTGCGGATGAAAGCGTTCACTTTGGCACAGTCTCTTTCTGAATGACCAATAAAGATTAAGACATCTGAAACGGCATCAAAACCACCCGGGTCAGTATTTGAGAAGTTACTGGCATTCTTACAATACATATATGACATTATATAATACATATATATATATATATATCTTATAAACATCTTTAAATGTCATGTACTCACCAGTTATAATGGCGTCTCTTTTTTGCAGTTCAACCCAGGGTCCGATCCTTCAATCTGGAGCTGTAGGGCTTGTTTCAGGCTTAATTCCGTTTCCCCTATTGGGTAATTGTCCAGTAGGTCCTGGTGGCCCCTGCTGGGAACAGTTCTGGGGACTGAAACTCTCCCAAGAAAAACCTGGTTTCCCTGTAGGTGGTATTTGGGGTTGGTCATAATGCCGTTCCTCTTCTTCTCTGCACAGCTCTGGGGCTGAATGTAAAATTGCTCTTGCGATTGGACAGAATCTAAGGTGTTGGATCTGCCCACTATAATCTTACACTGAGGATCTTTAACTGCAATGCTGGACACCGGCTTATTGAGCACAAGCCTTTTATCAAACTGAGTCAGCTCATACTCAAGACCCTGGCCCTGTGAATAAGAACTATTCTTGCTTTTCTTCTTCTCACCAGATGTTCCCTTGTTTGAGCAGTTTTGGCCGTTCTTGGATGCTTTGGTGGACTTGAGGCCTGGCTTCACCTGGCTCCAGTCAAACTCGCTGGTTGGAGAGCCAGGCTGAGTGCCGACGGACCTAGTGGTGGAGGAGGGAGAAACGATGGACTGTCGACTGCGACTGCGAGGCAGCGAATGCTGCTGGATCTGCTCAATGAAAGAGAGGGCATGGACGCTGTCGATGGGGACAGTTTGGGCTGTCGCAGTAGACGAGGTGGTCCTCAGTGAAGAGTTCTTTGAACTTTTGAGTGAGTTATTGGAGAGGGAGGACTTCTGCCGGTCCACTGTTGAGTCTGGAGACTCTGACGGTGAGCTGAAAGCATGAACAGGTCCGTTGGATTGTCCTCGCCCTGCAGAATGCACATCACCAGCTCCTGTGCTTCCAGAGCTGCTAGACTTAATAGTGAGTGACTGCACTTTCCCTGCAACTGAAACTGGCATTTGTTGCTCCATGGTGTGGACAGGAGATGGGTTACAGCCATTGAGACTTGTGGCACCATATTTCTCCAAGAGTTTGATTATGGAGCTGTGACCACCTTTGGCTGCCACTCTCATGGCAGTGCGTCCAAATTGATCAGCATGATTAGGATCCGCACCATGTTCTAGAAGAACCTGAACAACATCAATGTGCCCCTCCTGAGCGGCGATGCCCAGAGCTGTAGCACCCTGGTTGCACGTGTGGTCTACAACAGTGCCATTATCGATCAAGATCTGAACAACCTTTATGTGACCCTGCCAAGCTGCCGACTGGAGAGCAGATCGTTTCTCATTATCACACGAGTTCACATCCGCATGGTAGTTGATTAGCAACCTGACCATCTCTACGTGGCCTTGCCAACATGACACATGCAAGGCTGTTCTCCCTTCCATATCGCTGGCCTCAACATTGGCTCCATTTTCGAGGAAGTACTCTGCCATTGCCAGCTGATTCTCAAGTGCCAGGATGTAAAGAGTTGGGCGACCGTCTGCATCCTTGAAGTCAATATCTGCCCCGTGGCTCAGCAACAACTCCACAATGTCTCTGTGTCCCTCTAGTGCTGCAACTCGGAGAGCATTTCTCCCATCGTACCCTCTCTGGTCAATACAAGACTTGTTCTCCACCAAGATGTGCACACAATCGTAATGACCCTCTTGAGCAGCCAGGATCAAAGGGATACGTCCATCATTGTCAACCTCAATGCAGCGGGCACCTTGTTCAATGAGAGCATCACATACTTGTCTGTGTCCCTCAAAAGAGGCCATGTGCAAAGGCGTCCAGCCTGCGTCGTCTCTGTGGTTTTCGTCGAGTCCTCTGTCCAGCAGAGTTCTAACAACCTCTACATTCCCCTGTGCAGATGCAATGCTCAGCACGGTCCTGCCTTCACTGTCAATACTGTCCACTGCTGCACCCCAGAAAAGCAGAGTGTTGACAACAGAAGCATGTCCCATAGACGCTGCAGCAAGCAGAGGTGTTCTCCCATTGTTATCCGTATGATCAACATCCGCTCCTCCTTCTAGAAGGAGATCGACCACATCCACATGGCCCTCGTAGGCAGCCACCAGAAGCGGAGTCATGCAGTCTTTGTCGCAGTGGTCCACCTCCGCTCCACGGTCGATCAGTAGGCTCACGACTGCGCCGTGGCCCTTGCTTGCTGGCACGCAAAGAGCTGCGACAGAGAGTGCCGTCCTGCCATCCACATCCTCGTGGTTGACCTCAGCCCCATGATCCAACAGATGCTCCACAATTTCTCTGTGGCCCATGTATGCTGCAGCAATCAGCGCTGTTCGTCCTTCATTATCTGCCTTGTTGACTTCAGCTCCATGCTGAAGAAGGTTGAGGACAATATCTTCATGACCTCCCCAAGCAGCAGCTCTCAGGGCAGTTCTACTGTCTGCGTCTGCGCAGTCCACCTTAGCACCTGCATACAGGAGTGCAGACACAACTTCCGAGTGGCCTCCCCAGGCTGCAGACCTAAGGGCGGTCCAGCCATCATGATCCGTGTGATTGATGTTAGCGTCACACCCGATGAGACAGTTGACCACCTTGGTGTGGCCCTGTCTAGCGGCCAGAGTAAGTGCCGACTGTCCATGGTTATCCTCCAACTCCATGTTGGCTCTTCTAGAGATAAGAAGGTTCACAACATCCAGATTTCCGCTGTATGCAGCATTGGCTAAAAGAGTTCTCCCGTTGGAGTCAGTTTGATTAACAGAAGCGCCGTTATCTAGTAGAGTTCGAATAGAGTCCTCACGTTCCAAGGCCTGTTGCACAATGCATGAAGCATGGTCATCTTCGTTGCTAACGTGAGCCCCGGCTTTGACAAGTAGTTGAAGCACCTCCTGTTCTTTTGGGATGGAAGTGGACAGGGAGTCTTTAGCAGGGGTGCCATTCCACACCATCCAAAGGGCGAGATTAAAGGGTTCGATCTGCAGGTTAGAGTTGATCAGATGGTAGGCAAACTCTTGCACCTCAAGAGGTTTAAGCTGCTTCGCTCTGCATGTGTAACTCATGGCCATCATTCTGTGTCCTTCTGCTGCATTGCAAAGGTATTTTTGTGTGCAGTGTTTAACATCCAGGAGCCATTCAGCAAAGCTGTAGTGAAATAAGATCTTAGTGCTGCCGAGTCCATTAATAAGCAGCTTGGAAAGAATGTCCATCTTCTTCTGAAAGTCCTCCATTGTCAAAGTCATGTTTTTAGTCCAGACTGCATGATAGAGCTCCCTGACAGTCAGCGGCCTGCAGGCAGCCAGAATTACATTTAAGATAGGCTGGACTTTAGCAAACTGCTTTCTGACAAACAGTCTCTGGCAGAGCCAAAGGTAAAGTCCATTCAGTGTCCCCGGGATGTCTCGAATTTCCCGCAGCATGATGAAGTTCTCAACCACTCCGTCAAGAACGCGCTCAAGGTACAAGAAGCAGCCGCTGCTCTTGATGTGAAGCTGGTTCAGCATCTCTGCGGTCTCCTTGGTGAGGTGTTGCCGTAGGGCCTCTTCCTGGTCTAGCCGGTGAAGGATGTATTGCTGCACATCTTTTACGATGTAGGCCTTCCGTAGGTCGTCTAGGCTGATTTTTCGGAATCCTACAAAGAGGACAGAGACAAAAAGCGATTAGTTTGGCCTGAGGTCTGTACGTTGCCAGTAGTCACATTTGATCACAGTGAGGTTTACACATAACATTACTCTAAGATGAAAAAAAAAAAAAAAAATCAGTAAGTTGATAGCTGTAGATTGCTATGAGTATCAGCCTGAGAATATGACACATAAATTGTGGATAAAGTCATAGCATTTACTGAATTTTAGAAAACTGGGACACAACTTTGAGCAGACAACACTGACTTTGCATATTCGATCTGGTGATGTCAGCTACCAACTGACAAGCATCTTCAAAAATGATTAGGTTTTTGGTAAACAAATTAGGTTCGCTGTGGAAAAATGCGTGTTCAAAAATACAAATTTACAGAGTTTGAATACCCCTTTTGTCTCCTAAGTTGCAGAATTCATACAAATAAAAGAGATAAAAGACCTTCAGAAGCTATATAAGACAAGTATATTTCCCACAAGCCAATAAAAATTTATATTATTTTCATCCTGTTTACAAAAGTTTCCATCCCCTTGGTTCCTAGTGTGTCTTCTTGAGCATCAGTAAATGTTTGCACCTATTGTAATAGTTTTTTGTGTCCCTCATTTGTCCTCAATGTGAAATGCTCAAAGAATATGCAGGAGGATTTTTTAAAGAAAGTGACGTGATGTGACAGCTTCACTACTCAGGACAAAGTAAGTACTCAAAACTACAACAAAACATACAAACAGTCATTGATTATCACACAATCAGAAAAACAAAGATGAAGATAACAGGATCATTTAAGTCAGTTCAGCTATTCTTTTGCCTTGTGGGATATATCTGTTACGTGAAATAGCTTCATCAGGCAATACTAAACATAAAACAAAATGCATTTTTTAAATAGTAAACATCTTGCAGATACCACACGAGGAATGCAAACTTATGCACTCAACTATATCAGCAGCATTGCAAACACAGAGAGAGAGAGAGATAGAGAGAGAGACATTCATCACCTTGCAGAATATACAAAACTCAAGTCCAGAAGTCACCGATAAAGGCACTTTTCCTGCAGAAAAGATGAGTGGAATTTGCTTTGTTTTCTCTAGCAAATAAAACAAGACGTATAATGATTCCTGTGGCAGAACTAGGTCACATCTGCAACTTCACACAGTTTGAGGCGTTTTCAAGAGTTTCATGTAAACTGTAAAGAGACTTTTGCAGAATAAAACAAGGCAGAACCAGGAGTTTTACAAACAAGCACTTATGCCAACAGATGTCAACAGCTTAGGCATTCTGCTTCAGATAAGTGCAAATTCCAGTTTTATCTGGGTCGGCATGCCTGTTTAACAAGGGCCCGAAGGGCAGATCAAGAATTTTATGCACAGATTTTATTTACAGTTCCCATGGACTCAAACTCAGAGGTCAAAGGAAAGGAAAAAACATGAACTTCTCTAAGGTCATTCACATATGTCTTAATCTTTCTGTAGCCCCCACTGGTGGGAGAACAGCAAAGCATTTTTTCCCCATGTAATTTAATTGGTCACTCACTCATACAATCTATACAAGTCTATTTTCTATGGGAAAGAGGATAAAAATAGGACTTCTTCCTCTCTGAAAGGAGTATGTTTACAACAATCCCAAGTCAATACAATACACTTTTCAAGTCAAACCCCAGAAAAGTGTTTCGGCTCTTCAGAAAGACAAACCAGCAACACAAAAACAGAATACAGATTACATCTTTCCTGGCCAGTCCCTTAGTGTTTGAAAAGTTCACCAAACCCCTTTTGAATGAGATTATATAACGTCCATCTTTCTGAAAGGGCTCAGGAGTTATTTTCTTTGTCTTTGGTGCTTAAGGCCCGGGGCTGCCGTCAACAGCTGAGGTTTCCCAAATAAAACCTGTGTGAAATTTAAACCGGAGCATGAATGACAACAGAGGCACACCTGTGGAAAATCATCCCGCCTTCCATGCCATCTTTTTTTCTTCTTCTCCTTCATACCATTGGCTTTCAATATCCAGTTATTGCATAACATTTAGATCCAGTTTACCTCTCACAATAACCGGAC
This sequence comes from Mylopharyngodon piceus, assembly GCA_039654765.1. NCBI lineage: Eukaryota > Metazoa > Chordata > Actinopteri > Cypriniformes > Xenocyprididae > Mylopharyngodon > Mylopharyngodon piceus. Next base: position 30,984,897 of record CM077439.1, read on the forward strand.
TAGTCAAAGGCCCTGTTCACACCTGGTATTAAGATGTATTTGGTCAATCGGATCACAAGTGGACGACACTAAATACAGGTGTAAATGGGCTCTAAAACGTTTTGAGCTTGCCCACTTACGATTTTTATTAATAACTCCAATTGTGTTTGACTGAAAGAAGAAAATCATATACACCTAGGATGGCTTGAGGGTGAGTAAAATATGGGATAATTTTCATTTTTGGGTGAACTAATCCTTTAATAGCAGGTGTAAACAGGGCCAAAAGCATGTACCGCAGGTTACAACCCATGTTCCTGCTTTGAGCCCCGGCCCGGCTGAGGGTTGTTTTTGTCATTAGAGCACTAACTGACCCAGACCTTCACCCTGCCATTCAAAACACACAACAGTCTCCATGCCTTGAGCTTGTGCGACTCCAGATGAAGGAAATAGAAAGGCTGAAAGAGGAAGGGGCCTTGTAGGGGGACTAAAAGTGGGGCAGTGGAACAGATGACCCAAATATGTTATTTGGCCAGCGGGCCTGCATGTAACTAACTCATCTGTTTAAGTAGGTTGAAGGGATGTTGGGTTTGGAAAGCTGCCACCAGTTAAAGAGTTCACAGGGTTTAGAATACGGGTTACAAATTACTGTCTATCTAGTAAACACTGGAGTCATTTCAAGAGTTCAGAGCATATTCAAGATTTAGCATTGTTTTATCTTCAACTAAACCTCTTTCTTTATGTTTTCAGCATCCTACCAAACACATGCATTTTCAATCAGAGAGGCGGGAGGTCGAGGAAAGCCCTGTTCTAGCAACAGGATACCAGTGCCAAATCTGACCCTGTTCTCCAGGTTTCCACAGAAGAAAAGGTGGTTCTGTGCCAGATACAACTACTTATTTATTATTAATATTTTATACAATCGATACAACGATATTATACTGCATCATATGAAAGAATTGATTGCTATCAGTGTTACTTCGGGGAGGTGCAGGAATCTTTAGACACATTGTGATCTGATTCCGGAAATCACAATCCGATTCTGAAATAAGTCTTGATCTATATATATATTTTATTATTAAAACTTTAGTTTAGCGACTTTGGATATCAAATTTATTTGTTCATTTTTATTAAATTACTTAGAAATAATTAGAAATTAATAATTAATCAAATTGTATGTTAAGTATTAGACACCAGAATAGAAATACTACAGCTTAGCTAAAAATATAGAAATATGTTTTTTACACTCTCTGCCTACATCCATTTAAAAGGCTTTAAATATTGTATTTTATTAAATAACACACACACACACACACACACACATATATATATATATATAAAAAAATTTTTTTAATAATAATTAATAAACATGGAAGCTCAAATGTGTGACCTTCTGGGTTTATCACATTTGATGCTAAATTAATTCTGTCTAAACTTTAATTTTGGGTGAACTATATACAACAAATATTGTCGCTATCCACAATATTGTTGCATTTTTGTATTGCAATATATTGTGACATGATACCCATAATTAAGTACTTGTAACTAAATATAGCTTCAAAACATACAAGCAAATATACAGTAATAAAATGTAACAAAGAAATGCATTACAAGCAATAAAAAAGGCTATATAGGCTGTATTGACACTAATGCACTAGTGTTGTCAAAAGTACCGGTACTTCGGTACCAAGTCGGTACTGAAATTTTGAAAATGTGACGATACCAGCATTTCTGTAGTACCGGGAGTACCGAGTATCCGGGTATATTCGGTACCCACTGATAGGGCTGTGCCAGTATTTTACGTGAATATGACACGAGTGAAGCACAAAGCTTTGTTTACAGAAGAAATAGGCTAATAGGTTAGCAATTAAATGTGCCATCGCAGCCATGGAAACATTTTGGTTCATGCCGAATGAGAGAGGTACGTCATACATTTAAGCTTTGTCGGCTTTGTATTCTGTTTTGCGAATCGCGATCTGGTCACCCGATTAGCAGAGAATTTAACAATATTCCATTAGTTATTCCACTGATCATGGAATCTTTGTTTCTTTTCCCAAATCTTTATCACGCAGGGGATATAAACGTTTCTTCCTTTGGTTCGCTTTTAATTAGGCCTATTATATTCGCATTCTTTACTGTGGTAAAGTAGAAAAAACACCGTAGGACAGAAACCTTTTTGCTTGCACGTCTATTTCTATTTAACACAGTTTGTGCTTGTTATTATACTTTATAAGGCGAGTCAAGTTTATTTGTATAGCGCGTTTCACACACTCCGGTGATTTTTAGTTTCGCTTTGTCTTGCAGCGCAAAATCAAACATAGCCTGAATGTCTGAAGATAAAACTCGCTCTTCAGACCTTTTACAACAAGTGTCAGTTGCTTGTAACATCAGGAGATAACATGAAGATATTATAAAAGAGATGGAATAGCTAAAATAAACACGCACGTCTGTTACAAAATGGATGTTTGAGCATTTGTTTAGGCCTATTTATTTTTTTATATTTCAAAATTTTTCATTGAGGTATATATACACACTCAAACACACACACTCCAAATATTTATATGTATGATTACCATCATATTTAATATGTTTTAAAAAATAGGCTAATTAAATAAAATAGTAAAATAGTTCCAATAGATTTTCCTGTGGTACCGAAATTGGTACCGAGAACCGTACATTTTTACTGGTATTGGTACTGACTACTGGAATTTTGGTACCGTGACAAGACTATAATGCACAGATCTATTTGAACATATCAGATGTTTTGTCCTGTCCTTAACACATAACATAATACATTCATTTCACATAATAAAAGCATTAAACGCATTTAGCCATTTACACGGAGTTCACCGCATTTTTGTCCAATGTGAACGGCAGGTCAGAAACTCTACAGCACCTGCTGATAAAGCCGTCTAACAACAACAACAACAACGACAGAGAAAAGACACGCTGCTGTTCACACGCAGGCTCAGGAGATGCTGCAGGCTGTTTGAGGGGAAACTGGATCTTCAGCCATAAATGAATTCATCAATCATATGACAGAACGACAGACAGGTGTGCTTACATAAGGAGTGGCCATTGTGAACAGCACTTGGGTGTGTGAACCTTCATATGCACGTATAAAGAGAGCGTGAGTTCCCAGAGGAAAGAGATTTCACAGTTGAGATCAACGGTTTCACATTGTCTGCATTGAGATCAAACCTTTTGCATAAGTCTCCTGCTTCTCAAAGAGAACCTCTGTAATCTCACACGAGTTTCAATAATGTCTCAAATTGTGCTCTAAAGACACCGTTGATTCAGTTCAATTTAGTTCAATGCTGATTCAGTTCAATTCAATGTTGATTAAATGTAGTTCAAATTCAGCATCATTATTCAGATTATCATTAGATTAGTCAATTATCAAAACAATCATTAGTTAAGATGGCGTCTTTGAGATCATCTGGGGTCGATTTGGCCTCTCCAGTCTGTCTGAAATAGAGTCGTGACCGTCAGATGTTAAAGCCGCACAGAAACCCTAAACCCCACGCACATGTGTCTCCTGATTACGTCCTATTTTAACTCGCTCTCTCTACATGCGGTGAGGGTTCTGCATGAATGAAACATTGCTCGCCCTCGACCGCCCTACACATGCGAGCGTCTGCTGCTCCACGTTTGTAATTATGTGAGATGAGCTCTTACCAAAGAGAGCAAAGTTTCCTAAAAATACACTTGAATCAGCAAACTTCCTGAACACAAGCTACCCAATTCAAAGCTCAAGTGTGTGTGTGTGAGAGTTCTGATCCAAATGCAGTGTTTCAGCAGTGAGTTTGGTGTGTGTTGAGTCAGAGGACTCTACCGCTCTCTCACAGAGAGAGAGAGAGATAAAATCATTATATACAAACATAAAATCGTGTACAGACATGTTCTCCGCTGCAGCCGGAGATGAAAGACTGTTGCTCTATTGTTGAACTGGATAGTGGAAGAGTATGATATCATAGTATGTTATTTTACTTAAAAGTGCCCCTATTATACTATTTTAAAAGCTCCTGATGTTGTTTTGAGTCTGTTACAACAGGTTTACATTCATCCAAGGTCAAAAACACTTTAATTTTCTCATAACATCCACTGCAGCATCAGCTCTTTTCTCACAGTGTCTGAAAAGGTTCAATCAAGGATTCGGTCTCTCTAAGCCCCGCCTTTCTGAGAGTCTGCTCTGCTCTGATTGGTCAGATGGCCCAGTCTGTTATGATTGGTCGGAAACCAAATGCTCATTAGCATATCTGAAGTACAGCACTTCATACACAGTGACACGAACAGCAGTGATGCCGTCGGTTTTACTGTATCAATCTTCCATCGCATCCATTTAATCAGTCCATGTGTTCCCTGGGAATCGAACCCACAACCTTGGCGTCGGTTAGTAAGCGATTTAATCACACATTTGTCTCAATTCAACATGTAATTTTTATGGCGTGTGGCTATATTTTAGTATTATAACATTTATCCCCGTGTGATGTGTTTCTACATGAATTATAAGCGGTTTAACGTCTCATTCAGGACCTCGGTTTAACGTCTCATCCGAAGGACGGTGCTTTTTTGACAGTATAGTGTCCCCATCACATTGGGGCGTTAGGACCCACACAGACCACAGGGTGAGCACCCCCTGCTGGCCTCATTAACACCTCTTCCAACAGCAGCCTAGTTTTCCCAGGAGGTCTCCCATCCAGGTACTAACCAGGCTCATCCCTGCTTAGCTTCAGTGGGAAACCAGTCTTGGGCTACAGGTGATGATATGGCTGCTTTGACATTACAAAGTCAAAATTATTTTCTGCATCATGTCACAGATATTGTTAACAGAGTTTAAGATGTACTGAACCTGGATAGTCCTCTCAGCGTATACTGCGCTCACTGTCTGATGAGAAACCTCAATACTAGCATACTATTTTAAAAACTAGTATATGAAAAAAAGAGAAAGAAGTCAGCCAATCAGGAAACAGGACAATCATCTGTACGATGACAGCTCAAGGTACGGGATGTTTGCAGGAAAGACAGCAACACCAGGCACTTCCTCCTCTTTCAGTCAGCTTGAAGCATGAGCTCAAATGAGATACACATTCATATTGTAGTGCAGATACAAGACTTTCGACTTTTGTATCATCACAATAGTTTATAATTTTCATGTCTTTTTAAGTCTTGCCAATTTAAATATTCATGTGTTTGGCACATAAAGCCGCCTCGCAAACAGCTCACAAGTACCAAATTGAGTTCTTTTTCACGGTTTATTGCTCTTAAATGGCCAAATACACACAAAAGTTATGTCAAAATGCCCATCTTGGCGAGTATCCTCAAACACAGTCGGTTATGTCTTTATTGAACATAAACAGTTGAGAAAGAAAACGTGAGTATCAGTATATTGAATCTGTGCATTCACTCTTAAAGTGACAGCAACCTAATAAACCTGCTGCTGTCTGTGTCATTAAAGTTAATCAAACAACAAAAGACAGAAAATCACTCACTGCTCTTGACTAAATAACTTTTGTAATTTTAATTTCAAGGATTAATTTACGTTAATACATTTGATTACTTGTACCTGAATACTACTGTTAGACCTACCTGAAAAAAAAAAAAAAAATTCATTTGTATATTTATTCTATTGTGTTTATTTGTGCTACTGTTTGTAATTTATTTGTTCTTATTTTACTGACTGTTTGTAGAGGACTTAGGTGAGGTAACTGTAACTTAAAAAAAAAAAATCAAAGGGCTTACATATGCTTCACATGTGGACGAGGGCTCACTCTCTCTCTCTCTGTGTGTGTGTGTGTGTGTGTGTGTGTGTACACTTGTTTTGACTATATTTGTGAGGACCAAATGTCCTCACTTATATTGTGAAATACTTTCACAACCCCCTAGTGAGGACACTGACTAGTTTAAAATCAACCAAAATATGTTTTTATTTAAATCTAATGTTTTGCACATGTTTCTGTGATGGGTAGGTTTAGGTGATAGAAAATATCATTGACCTGATATAAAATCAATGAAGGTCTATGCCATGTCCTCACTAAGATAGCAAAACAAACCTGTGTGTGTGTGTGTGTGTGTGGAGAGTTTTTCTTTCTGATCTGTGCAGATTCCCAGCACTGAAAGCAAAAACCAGAAGCATTCATACACAAGTGTTTTCCCCAAATATCAAATGTGTCATTGATTTTATACAACAGTTCAATAAAGAAGTTATTGTGACAAGATGCAATATTGTCCGTTTTTGCTCCATTTGCCAATGAAAAAGTTCCAAACAAAGCTGTGACAGAACCGTTGTGTGTCTCTGAGCAAAACACAGCTGTGTTTCATTTCTGAATGAATCAGAATCATTTATGAACAAATCAATGAATCAATGTTCCATTCATAAAGACAGTTGTTTACTTTGTTCCTGAAAGATGTTTGAATGAATCTAAATGAATGACTCAATGTGACTTGCTGCACCTACCTTTTTAGTTTCATATTTAAAGTATTTCATTCTTAAAAAAAAAAAATAAATAAATATTCTGAATATTATTTTTCAAACATTAATCTCAGCATTATTTATGCAGTTGTAATTGTAGTGTAAATACATCTCAATGCTACTTTAGATGCAGCTTCTGTGGCACTTCTGCAGTGCAAAAAATTAATTACTGAATTCTAACTGATATCAGAATTATAATGATATACTACTTTACATGATAATGCATACACATAATGAAGTAAGAAAAACTGCCCATATAAAGGTTAAAATGTCCATGGAAAATAATTTAAGGTGGCAAATATTGCACCTTAATGAAAAAAAATGAATTTCCGTCACTGCTGTGAACTGATAAGCACACAGAATATGAAGAATATGAAACGTCAGGAGTCAGCTGTCAACAACGGGCCTAAACCAGCCAACGGACTAGCACAAAAACAAATGGAGACATTATTTTTTGTCAGTATCGCACAACCCTAGCTGGTATTGTGACAACCCTACGACAAAGTCTTTTAAACCAGCAGCAGTGCGGCAGTATGAAGGTTCTGCACTATTTCCCACAGATTAACCTTTGACCCACGAGCCCCGTCACCATGGGAATGGCACAGAGGTCACAGAGATCTGCCCCTCGCACCCAAACACTGCTAACGGTCAAACGTGTTAATGAATAAGTGTGCGCATGTCGTGTAGTCGGGTGAATCTGACATCTGACTCGCAGAACAAAGCAGCTGTGCTGGTGCATCTCTACTTCACCTGCTACTGAGCGTCTCAATCACACTCTAATTATCTGTCCATTTCATCCAGAAGTAGTTCTGATTGTGTATGCTATGATGTTTCTAGCTAATATTAACATCCCCACCAACAGCCTTACATTAGCAGAAAACAGAATAATGTGCACAATAAGAACATGAATGTGAATTCAGAAAGTGAATCGAGTGAATTTTGATCATGTGATGCTGGTGTTTATAATCTGTGGTTTAATGCTTCTGATATTAATGCTGCACACGAACCACTTCAGGCTTTCAGTTGATCTTCTGGTCTGAGGTCAGTGTTTACTGGTCACTGATGTTTACTGTGTGCCGCCACACACAGACACACACACACACACACGAACAGAGTGTATTTTTACTACCGTTTGACCTGGATTCTGAAAGTCTGCCGCCTGTTTCTGTGCTGAGACACACACACACACACACACACACACACACACACACACACTCACTAAATGCCAAAAAATCTCAAATAAAGTCCTCTCAGCCCAGCTGGGATATCACAGTATCTCAGCATCACAAACACAACACAAAGCAATGTGAAACGACGGAATATCACAAGACTAATACGTGCTTGTGCAATATTACAGCTTGTGGTTTGCAAAAATTGTGAACGCGTGGCATATGACAGCGTTCTACAAAAACAGGCAACTTTCAAAACTCAAAACCACAGAACAAAAAAAAAGAGCATTTACTGAAACAAAACTGCAAAAACATCTCCAGAAATCTGACATCATAACCTTGAGCACATCAACATATAATTAGCCACATTTATGCATCAATGCCACATTCAAACGTCTCAACGTCCACACTGCAGATAAATTTGACTGTCAGTTCACGTTTTAGTGCTTAATCCTGTTCTCTACACACACACGAAAAACTCAGGTAGTGACAACCGCCTTTACAAAAACTTAACACAGTGTGTACGAGCCAAACTGAACTAGTTGTTGAACTAGTTTGAGTCTTGACTCATTCGTGTTGCAAGATATTGCTACAACAAAGCAAACAAAAAGAAGCCCAGAATACATCCAAAATTCAAATATTGAAAATACAACCAAACCCGCAACTGCCTACTTTAATAACTCCATAAACTTAATCATTTTATGATCAAAGCCAAAACAACAAACCCAAAAAATGCTTATAATAAATGACCAATGCAAAGCAGCCCAAGCATAAACAAAACTCGGTGGTTTAGTTAAAAGGTCATGACATGAGAAATCAAATTTTCCTTGATCTTTTGACATATAAGAGGTCTTTGTATTAAAACATCCTGAAAGTTTCAGAGCTTAAAACATCCTCCTCATTATAAACAAAGCCTTTATTTAATCAAGGCTTGTTTGAATATTGTGGGATCTGTGACATCACACGGGCAAATACATTTGCATATGCCCACCTCCTGAGCAAGACATCGACCAATAGTTATACATCATCGCATCATAGGCCCCGCCCACTGGTGCTCAGTCATTTAACGGCTGACATTTGCCTACACTGAATGTGAGCGTCACGTCAAAAGCAAACAGAAGTCATTATAATGACTGACGCTGTCTACACTGATACAGTGTACAGATGTGTGTTCAGTTTCTTTTACTCCACACGCTTGAGTCTGTCGACAACAGGACAAATGCAAGAGTGAAAGAACGTTTCAACAGCTGGTTTGTGCCTCTGTACAGACTTCAGAAGGATCCCAGCGTCAGAAACAAGTGGATGGTTTATTTTAATGGTGTCCTGGATTGCGTCGGAGGATTATATGTTTGTTCGGAGCATTTGACCGCAGATTGTTTTGTAATCGAGGCAAAGTGTAAAGGAGAGTTCTCAAAGAAATTTTGTTGACAGATGAACCATCAGTAAATGATTTCATAATGCCTTGTCTGTAAATGACGGTTTTATATGGAGAATGTTTTCAAAACATTGATACGGTTTCCTATGCAATGACGTTAGCCAATCATAACAGCGGCCGTTTACTGACAAGCCTTAAAGGAGCCGCGCCTTAAAAACTGATTATTTCAGACAGAATGTCAAAATGAGGGTTAAAAATAATTGTTTTTCCCCCACATATATATTTGTTTTTTCCTGTGCAAATAAACTTTATAAACATTATAAGTGAACCTCTAAAACCTTTAAAAGTGAACCTTTAAAAAATCCATGTCATGATCCCTTTAATAAAATTAGCATTTGGTCGCTGTAATATTACTTTGGTCAAAAAATAGAGGATTCAGGGTTAAAATATGAAAATATATTAAAAGCAAAAACGTCTATCTAAATCTCTAATAAAAACAGAGAAAGAATAATATGCTACAAGAGTAAAAATGCAGAAAAAAGTGAAGAAACGTCAGAGTAGGAAAGACACAGGACAGATTTAACAAACTCTGTCAATGACGGTTTTTGTTTCAGACGGCTATGGAGACAGAATCCATACCGCCAAAACAAACAGCAGCGTTTATCTGTCCTCACATAACACATGCTCACTGTCTTTCTGCTCATTAGAAATATTCACACATCTGGTGCTGATTTCCTGCTGCAGGCACTGAGAAACTCATCCAGTCTGATCTCGACCGAACACACAACAACTGCTTTCCTTTCCTAGTATTGGGGCATATAATTATTAAAATGAACACTTTACAATATTGTATTCGTCTTGAAAAACAAAAGTAAGCGAAAGTACCACATAGTGCTGGTTGAAAATATAAATTTTTCAATTTTAATCGCCTCTCATTTTGATGTACCGATATTTATTCGTAAATCCCAAGAATCAATCTTTTAGTGCTGTTTTCAATTGATGTGTGAACAAAACTTAACCAAACATTATTTGTAGCTCCTGCCATCCAATAATCAGAACAATCTTTGTGCTTTGATACTTTTCATATGAAACAAAGTCTCAGCTTTCAAATTCTGCCAGTTTTATCACTAAATTCATTCAATAAATGTGTTTTTGTGGCTTTTTCATGTGTTGTGACAGATCACAGAAACGATCATCTCTTCCTCTTTACTACTAGTTACAGCGCCAAATAAACATGAATGAACATCAGAAGGTGTTGAAAGATACAGACCAACTTACTGAAATGAATCACGTCTCATGTAATCGATCAGTGTTTTAACCACGGAAAGCATCAATAAAACAGTTTGGGTCACGTAACGTCACATTTACCTCAGAAAAGTCACTCAATGACCATAAACTCAATAGTTAGGTAGAATAAATAACTCTAGAAGAGCATTCTGGTAAACATATGCACTATATTTTTACTTAACCTGTTCTTCAAAGTCCATCATGAAAACAAGTTCTCCTTATCTACCATTATTTTATGCGCCATCCTCAACTCTTGCTGCTCATAGTAAGATGTAAGACTACGTAAAGGAACACCCATAATTTTTAAGCACGTTTACAATACCTTGCAGACGATTTTTGTTCTTCATAGACAATGAGGAAAACCAGCATATGAAAGAGAAAGACAGAATACTTTCAACGAATGAATTATAAAAATGTTCAAATGTTCATATTTCAAAAGCTAACTGGAGTGGAAACAATTATGTCATTAAAAGGTTATTATTATAAAAACTGCCATGTGTGGAATTTAAATGTTTGTATACAAATCAGTTTTAACCATTAAAGTAATGTTCCCAACTTAAATCAAGACAGGAACTGAATCGAAATCAAATTGAATCGTGAAATTTGTGTCCATGCCCAGCCCTTGAAACACACTATCAGCCTGTCACTGTATAACACATCTCAATGTCCGTAAGTCAGTACAGTTGCTGCTATGACCTGATAAAAAAAAATAAAAAAAAGTTGGATTATGGTCCTCTATGATCACACAGACAGTGCAGGTAAAGAGCGTCACCTGTGAAGAGTTTGGTGATGTGTTTGTTCTGTCGGCGGGCGGAGCAGATGAGCAGGAGCCATGGCGGGAACAGCTCGTGATGGGCAGCCAGCAGCTCAGCGATGTTTCCTGACCTCTGGTCTCTGTCTCCGATCAAACAGCCCTCGTCCACCGAGTCCACCACCACAAACAGAGCCTGAGACGGAGCCTTGCAACTCAACAACGGCAACAACACACACCTGAGAGACAAACACACACAGATGAACATGTATCTCAGGTTCTTACAACAAGATTCTCTGTAACATTTAATGTTTTCAAAGTACCATTTTTTAAAACAAAACATGCACATTAATAAAACTTTATTAAATTAAACACTTTCAATTTCAATTTTAACAATAATAGGACCCTATGAAAGTGTGCTTTAGTTTTTCAGAATTATTTTATGATTTAATACAAATTTATTATCAAAAACAGTGGTAATCAAATGAGTGCATATAACTAACAATTTATATAATCTTTTAAATTGCTGTCAAATTAAATAATTTTTATTTTTATTTTTTTTGTGCTGCACTACAATGGTTTACAGTTCATTTTAAAACATGGATGAAAAAATTGTGTGATATTATTTAAAATGACTTTTTTACTTGTTACTTTGAGAAGTACTTTCTGCTGTACAATAGTAATATATTTCTGTCATAATTTCTTCAAGTTAAACCAAACTTTTATTTTGGCGTGTTGTCGTAAAGAGCTGTGAGTTTGTGTGTATCTGCCGATAGTTTTCTGAACTTTTATTTTGGCGTGATGTCGTAAAGAGCTGAGTTTGTGTGTGTATCTGCCGATAGTTTTCAGAACTTTTATTTTGGCGTGTTGTCGTAAAGAGCTGTGAGTTTGTGTGTGTTTCTGCCGATAGTTTTCAGAACTTTTATTTTGGCGTGTTGTCGTAAAGAGCTGTCAGTTTGTGTGTGTTTCTGCCGATAGTTTTCTGAACTTTTATTTTGGCGTGTTGTCGTGAAGAGCTGTGAGTTTGTGTGTGTTTCTGCCAATAGTTTTCTGAACTTTTATTTTGGCGTGTTGTCGTGAAGAGCTGTGAGTTTGTGTGTGTTTCTGCCGATAGTTTTCTGAACTTTTATTTTGGCGTGTTGTTGTGAAGAGCTGAGTTTGTGTGTGTATCTGCCGATAGTTTTCAGAACTTTTATTTTGGCGTGTTGTCGTAAAGAGCTGTGAGTTTGTGTGTGTATCTGCCGATAGTTTTCAGAACTTTTATTTTGGCGTGTTGTCGTAAAGAGCTGTGAGTTTGTGTGTGTATCTGCCAATAGTTTTCTGAACTTTTATTTTGGCGTTTTGTCGTGAAGAGCTGTGAGTTTGTGTGCGTTTCTGCCGATAGTTTTCTGAACTTTTATTTTGGCAGGTTATAGTGAAGAGCTGTGAGTTTGTGTGTGCATAACATTGTTCTTTGAATAATCAAACAGATCATCAAAGCAGGAATGATTACAAAGCTTCTCTTTATAAAATCACACTCTGGCAGCTGTTTGTTGAAGGCACATGATAAGCATTTTAAAAGGATTTTAATACATTGGATTTGATGTACACAAGATGATTTGTGCAGTTTCAAGGTTAAGCAAAGACTGTTTCAATAGCATTTACTCTCTTACGTCAGCAGTAAACTCAGTCACCATATCACAGCTTCGTTATTCAAATACTGCATATCTGACGAACGCTTCGGACGTACAGATTGACAGAGATGAGTCTGAATATGGCGGTTGATGGAGTCTCATTGTGAACCGGGCACTCAGCCCACGTCACACACACTAACTTTGTGCATGAGTGTGGGCGCATGGCCTGAAATCTCCCAGCAGGCACTACAGCAGAGAAATACAAGCAGATTGTCAGGTAGCAGTCACTGCATCATTTAACCGTGTCAGTGACACACATCATCACCGAATAGTAATTAGGCTTGTCAATATACCAAATTGTTATAAACAAATCCTCACAATACAAGTTTATAACTCCAACCTACAACTACTATAAGCATATCGAACTCCACAATATGCAAATGTGTGCAATGTGCATATCCAAAACACAGAGAAATGTGAACCATAAATCAATGCATGCATGAAAAGACAATGATTAAATCAAATACAAACTACATGATCATTCACAAACCAAGCACTGACATCAGCACCTGTTCAGAGGAAAAGAGTCTTTAAATGTTGTCTGAACGATCGACTACAAACTGCTGAATCATCTCTCTGAGAGAACGACAGAGACAGAGATCCAGCACGTTCATCCTTCATTAGTTCTTAACCGCATGACCAACCCTCAATATACTGTGCTGGAATAAATGAGCCGATTCTGATTTCAGATCAGCGTTCGGTCCAAACTGACCCATCTGATTCAGAGCTGAGCCTGGTATGTGTGTGTGTGTGTGTGTGTGTGTGTGTGTGTGTTTTCACACATGCTTTTTACTCCATACAAAACACCAGAATAAAGCTTGAGACTCAAGCTCTGACTCACTTTTGTTGCATGTGTGTCTAAGTGCTTAAGTCATGAAAACAACGCCTCAGTGCAAAAATTATCATACACAAAAAACAGGTTTCATATTTATATTTCTTCTGACTTTGAGGTGAAATCTTTTGTTGACACGTTAAGCGTGAAGATGTTTAAAGATATCCTGCAAGGATTCATCAGCAGTGAAAGCACTTAACCAGCCTGCTGACCGCGGTAAAAACACAGTATATGTCAGTGACCCGATCAATGAGCTTCAGATTACCACCACAGCAGATGCTTCCTTTGACAACAGCACTAGATCCTCATCGACTCTGAAAGCTAAAGGCTGAAGCCGGCCTATAAACAAAACGCTGTCTCGACACGACCTGGGCCCACCCTCAAACTAAAGAAAGGCTGTAAAGCAGCAAATCAGCATATTAGAATGATTTCTGAAGGATCATGTGACACTGAAGACTGGAGTAATGATGCTGAAAATTCAGATTTGAACACAGAAATAAATTAAAGTTTACTATAAATTCACATAGCAAACAGATATTTTAAATTGTAAAAATATTTCACAATTTATACTGTATTTTTGATCAAATAAATGCAGGCTTGGTGAGCAGAAGAGACTCTTTCACAAACACACTCACCCCAAATGTTTTAACAGTAACCTAGTGTAAATTCTGCAAAGACAGAACTGATACTGAATAAATCAAACGCTGACTCATAAATCATATTCATCTCGAGCTCTTAACACAAACACAGAGCTCTTTCAATCATCTACAGACCTTCGCTCAAATTCAGCAGAACTGTAGAGTTCACAGAGTTTAGGTGTGAGCTGCAGGTGAGACCTTCACTCGAGGTCGCATCAAAACACATGTCCAAAGGCAAGAGTCCGTTCACACACACACACATCAGACGTGTGTTTGAACTGACACGTCAGATAACACTCAATAAGGCATGAATTCAACACAGCATTTACTACACAGGGCACAGCAGAAAGGCAACAGCTCTCTTGTATTGTTTTTGCAGCCGTAAGTGTTCGAATGAATGTTTTAAACAGTGTAAAAAAAAAACAGGGGCATTGCCAGTATTTTGAAGCTTTAGTATCGTGATACTACCATAGTACCGGTATACTGTGCAACCCTAATAATAATAATAATAGTAAGTATTAATATTACTAAATAAAAATATAAAAGTACAAAAAAAAAAATCACAGTGAAATAAATGTATTTCAGAATAATAATAATATTAATAATTTTATTTAACATTACAACTGTAAAATTACCTCACTAATATTTATGGTTATCTTCATTTCTTCATTTTCAATCCTTAAACCATCAAACTTTTGTTTTGGTGGAAAACCACAGGGATTCTTTTAAAGCTTCTCTTTAGTTAATAAGAGCTTCTCATCACAAGTATGTGATTCTGAGACGGATCGTGAGCTGCTCACATGTAAATGAACGCAGTGCTGCGCTTCACTCTGAAACACACAGCACAGACATTTCATTAAATCGCAGGCTTTGTGATTTGTAGGGCTGTCCCCTTATAGTCGACGAACTTAGTTGACTAGAAGAGGCTTAATCAACCAAAACTGGTATTAGTCGGTTAGTCGCAGAAAAAAAAATCCTCACTTGAAACATGTAAGTAGTAGCAACTTTACAAGTCCGCTCACTCTAACGTTAATGTGCGCTATTATTTGGTGTATATCCAAGTGTTTGTGTGGAGAGCGCACTCACTGCATGACATGGAGGCAGCACTGCGATCACTCCATCATTTTTAGTCAAACAGATGAGAATAATCAAACATTCAAAACTGTAAATGATTTGCTTTTATTTCTGTAAACTCACAATAACAACAAAACGTTGTGCTTTTGTAAAATAATGAAAACAAACAGGATGCGCTTTCTGCCATCTCGGTCTCTGTGAACTTGAGCGTGTGACAAAAATGAACCGAAACTCGCATATACTTGCCTCACTGTCATGAGAAATATATCTATGGGAAGCTTGAAATGTCTACTTTTAAATGAACTAATTCAAATGGAAAATAAATATTCTCAGATTATGTAATCCATATGAAATGTGTCCACTACTGCGGAGATGACGAGTCAGCATTGTCGACTTCATCTCTGCAGCTGAAAACACACAAATAGTTAATCAATAACTTATTAAAATGTTCAGACAGTCTCCTTCTGTTTTTTCATGCCACATTCATAATCATTACGTTTGCCGGTGTGCTACTGCAAGGCTATGTATTATATATAAGTGATTAAAAGCTCATTATTATGATTTATTAATATAAACATGCAATTAGTCGACTAATCGCTTAAACGAATGACTACTAGTCGACTAGAAAAATTTTTAGTCGAGGGCAGCCCTAGTGATTTGATAATCGCTCTATGTCATATCACTGGTTTTATTTAAATTAATCATGCAGCCCAACTTCATATATTCTAATACTAACAGAGCAAAGACGTTTAATCAAAGACTATTATCAGTTTCAGGTGCTTTTGGTAGTTCAGGAATCAAGTCATCAGGTGTTTTAAATCTACTCTTCTGAGTGACAAATTAACATTGAATGAGAACTACTATTGACAATATCGACCGCTTTACAGTTAAAAAGTCAAAAGTTGAAGTCATTTCACAACACTGTTATTTTCCTTTTTATTTCTGTGTATCTGTATTGTATAAAGCTCTATAGAAATAAATTTGAGTTAATAAATGAATGTTCCTCACCTCTTGAACGTCTCCGCTGGGTTTCTCTCGCACTCTCCCGGCTGCAGTGCGCTCTGGACCGCCGGCTCTCTCACTTTCTCCTCGTAATCTGGGACAAGTCCCGACCGGCATATCTGAGACACCAGGCCGCGGACGAACCCGCTGACGCACAGCGTGTCCGAGTCCTCCGGCCGGCAGAAGTGGAAGCCCAGACAGTGCTGGTGCAGCCCGCGGTGGGTGCCGTGAACGGAACCGGGCCACAGTAACTCTGTACACAGAGCCGTCTTCCCGCTGCCGGGACCGCCGACCAGCAGAACCCCCCACGACCCGCCCTTCCCCGGCCCGCCGACGGGGTGGAGCGATTCGGTGGTTCCCGGAGTGCTGAGGTTGTTGGTTTTCTCCTGAAGGCAGTGCTGGATCTTGTGGAAGACCCACTCGCGGCAGTAGAAGCGTTTGCCCTGCAGCAGGCTGGTCTGGGCCATGATCTGTGTCCTGCGGGTCAAGAGGGGCGTTCAGATTGTACTGGGCATGCTCAAACCCCGAGAGGGCGTCTGCGCAGACACCCGTTCATCATCATGACGATGAGTTTGAGTGACCGTTCCTCCCTTCGATGAATGCAGAGGACCAATGCAGAACTGGACCCTGAAGGTAACGGGGTTGAATGTTGGGGGCGTTTCAGACCCTACACAGTGAGGTCTCCATAGTGCAGCTCTAACGGGCTGATGAAACACCCTGAAATAAACACACACAGTCACCATTAAAGCAAACATGTAATCAAAATTACTTTCTTAACACTTATTTTAGTGAACAAACAGCTCAAACATGGTGCGAGCAACGGGTCATGGGTTCGACTCCCAAGAGTCATGGGTTCGACTCCCAAGAGTCATGGGTTCGACTCCCAAGAGTCATGGGTTCGACTCCCAAGAGTCATGGGTTCGACTCCCAAGAGTCATGGGTTTGATTGGTTCGATTCCCAAGAGTCATGGGTTCGACTCCCAAGAGTCACGGGTTCGACTCCCAAGAGTCACGGGTCCGATTCCCAAGAGTCACAGGTCCGATTGTTTTGATTCCCAAGAGTCATGGGTTCGACTCCCAAGAGTCATGGGTTCCATTGTTTTGATTCCCAAGAGTCGTGGGTTCAACTCCCAAGAGTCATGGGTCCGATTCCCAAGAGTCACAGGTTCGATTGTTTTGATTCCCAAGAGTCATGGGTTCGACTCCCAAGAGTCATGGGTTCGACTCCCAAGAGTCATGGGTTCGACTGGTTCGATCCCCAAGAGTCATGGGTTCGATCCCCAAGAATCATGGGAACGATTCCCAAGAGAATGCATGAACTGATAAAATGTTTACATTGAATGCAATGAAAGTCACTTTGGATAAAGCATCGGCCAAATGTATTAATGTAAATAAATAATGAAAAAAATTCATCAAAATATAAAACTTTATCAGTCCACCATCACACTTCACTTTTCATCAACCAATAAATCATGAATAAAATCCATGCAAATTTACTCGACCACTGAGCCATGCTGACTTTAGATCTACATTTATGGATTTAACAGACACTTTTTTCCAAAGCGACATTAAAAAGTGAACATAAGCAATCTGTCAAAGAGCAACAATATTCATAATATACAGGTTTATTTCTCAACTAGATTTCGCAAAAATACCTATGCAAATACCTCAGAGGAGCATGGCTGGCTCCTTCCAAGCGCACCTCGGACGTGCTGCCTAACTAGACAGCATCACTGGCATCACATACACATGCTGCAAGCATTTTGGCCAACATTCAAAAGAGCATATGCAAATATTGAGCCAACTGTGAGGAGGAACAACTCGTGAATCAGCAGCATTTTGGGACTATCAGGGATGACTTGGAATATAGCTAGCTACATTTGAAGTCCTAAAATGTTATAACATAATATGATGGCCCAAAAATGCTGACTAGGTTTGACACACAGCCAGTGTCTCCTAACAGAAAACAAATCAAGACTGTCGCCAAATAATAAAACCAACAATCCACCACAGTTACTTCTGTAAAATCACGCTAAAATAATATGGGATCTCCCTAAACCAGTAAGTTTGACAGTAAGTTTTTGTTTTTTTTAATTTGTCAAATTTCTTCATTTTGAAGACAGTAGCTGACAATAATTCTAAGTTAGCAGGGTTTTACTGTGGTAAGAATAACTATACTGTAGTCTCTATTGTTTTTAACGGAAACTTTGGTCACCATAGCAAATGTCTGTAAGAGCCAAAAACGAATCTGAGCGCTGCGATTCTTCAAACGGCTCATCAAAACAAACCCGTTCAGAACCCGTCAGAACCCGACAGAAACAACCTTCCTACAGTAACGGTTCACATAAACCAACCCCGAGCTCCGCCCGTCCCGGGTGACAAAGACTCTGAACACCCACACACACACACACATTACACGGGTCCGAGTTTCCCTTCATTAGACATTAATTTTCTTATTAAAAACATTTATTTGAATCGTGTCGATTATTTTACTGCCCGTTTACTCAGAGCGCGAGCGACGCGACGCATCAACAACAGAATGCTCCTGTTACATTCAACGCAACTGTCGGCACGGCAAGCGTTGCGTTGATCATAATAGGAGCGTTCTAGTTTGTCGCGTCGCGTCACTCGCGTCCAGGCTAGACGCGGTGACTCTGAGTGCAACTTCAGCTAAATATCTAATAAATATCTCACCTTCAGCGCTTCTGTCCTCTCAGATATCATGTCTCATCCACACAGAAACACTCTTATGCCGGTTTTCTGTCGTTATTTCCAATCCCGAATCTTCCTTTCACATTTTCCACTCGGGTTGTGTGTCGGTTTGTTCTGTGGAGCTCCTCCCGCAGACCGACACTCGCTGAACCCGAGACTCCGCCCATTGGTCGTGACGCATGCGCAGAGGATGATGGGTCATGTAGTTCTGTTAACCATAACCAACGCAAACATAAATAATCGTTGCATATAAAAAGGAAATAAGAAAGAAAATGTGGAATAAATGTAAAATAAAGTACATAAAGTTACAAAGATAAAACATTTGCATACAAATTTGTTATTTATATTTAGGGATGCACCGATACCGATACCAGTATCGGGCCGATACCACTGGTACTCGTACTCGTAAAAATACCCCCGATACCAAATACCGATACCTCACGTGACGTAACTGACAGAGACACCGGCGGCAGCAGCATAATGTCACAATGTCAGCCTCAGAGGTGTGGAAATACTTCAAAATTAATGATGACAACACACACATTGCGAACTGCATGCTTTCAATCACAATTTGTTATCGATTAGTGGCGGGATAGGCGGAATCGCGCTGAATGACAGACCAGAAGCGCTCTCTCTTTCTTGCGTGCGATCAGTTCTCCTCGCGCCTGAATGGTCAAATGCACACATAGTTGTCAAAATGTCCATCGTGTGGAGTATCTCACGTAAATACAGTCGGTTATGGCTTAAGTCGACGTAAACATTTAGATGAAAACGGGATATGTGTCAGTATCCATGGATTCGATCTTAAAGGGACCGTAGCCTATATTTGTCATTAATGTTAATAAAACAACAAAATATGTTAAATGAATGTATACATGGTAAATAAACCTACTGTATCTGAAAAACAAGTTTATTTAATTTGTATCTCTTTAGTATTTGTTGTATTGTTTGTAATTTGTTTGTAAATTTCTTTTTATATAACAACAATTATATATATTGGTAATTATGCCCTTTGAAGGTTATTGGACACTTAAATTTGTTCTTTAAGTTTGTGACAAGCACATAAAAATTATTACTTTTTTCATTAGAGTAATAATAAAGAAGCTGTCCTACATTCATTAGTCTCACTGTGTTGTGCTTGGAAAACTGCCATATCACAAAAAAATAAATAAATAAATAAAATAAAATAAAAGAGAGAGAGAGAGAAATTAATAAATGTATAGGCATTGGTATCGGTATCGGCGAGTACTAGAAAAAAGTATCGGTACTCGTACTCGGTCCTTAAAAAATGGTATCGGTGCATCCCTATTTATATTATTACTCGCTTTGCAAAAGAGGAAAAAACAATGGCAATTAATAATACCAAAAATTTAATTTGTTCCACTACGTGTATCTTATCTTACCTTTATCATCCTGTCTGTTATCTGTTTCAGTTCACATCAAGAATGATAATTATAACGCATATTAACATTCTGTTTATTCTTGCATGCGCTGCAGTTTTGTCATCTGCCGCTTTAAAGGGGTCATGAATTGAGAAATCACCTTTTCCTTGAGCTTTTAATATGTAAGAGGTCATCATACTATAAGAATATTCTGTAAGTTTCAGAACTGAAAACTTCCTTGTTAGTCCAATAAAAGCTTTTTATTTTTGGAATGTGCCTATCTATGACGTGAAACGCCACCTCTGCAGAAGAAATCAACGCCTACTTCATCATTGCAACGTTAGCCCCGCCCACTGGTGTGTTAGTGAGATGAGGAGGAGAGAAG
This sequence comes from Mylopharyngodon piceus, assembly GCA_039654765.1. Classification (NCBI taxonomy): domain Eukaryota; kingdom Metazoa; phylum Chordata; class Actinopteri; order Cypriniformes; family Xenocyprididae; genus Mylopharyngodon; species Mylopharyngodon piceus. Next base: position 31,005,625 of record CM077439.1, read on the forward strand.
AGCGATACAGGACTAAAATAACATTACCTTTCAATGGATCCTAATGCTAGGAATATGGCTATTTATATTCAACAATGTGAATGTCTCAGTTGAGCTTTATTTATTTGCATTCGCGATTTCACTGTGGATTCTTTGGTAAATCAATCGCATTTCGGCACAGGCTTTGCAAACAGACTTTTATGATATGGACTCGACGGTAATGCAACAACATGTAAGTAACTGTGTTAATTCTAATGCCTAATCTGATATGTACAGTCAGATGTTCTTTGTCTATGTGTCAGTAAATCAAACCAGTGACTAAACGCTCAACTTCACGTTGTTTCTCTTAGTAGGATGAAAATTTAAACTGTGATTAAAAGAACGCTCCCTTTGCAATCGCTGGAGCTGTCAATCAAACACCCAAAGTTTATCAGTGACTGAGTTCTGGACACGCGCCAAAACTCCCGTTTTATTCAACTAATCTCATAGTTACATCGCGTTTGCACTGTTAGTGACGATTAAAGCATTCGTTAGTGTACAGAAATTGAGTTGCAATGACGAGATCACTGCTTTCATGCGCTCAACAACATGTCTGTGATCGGCTACAATGTTCATCACTGCAACCTTTCATGCCACAATCTAAATATGATGCCATAGATCTAAATGTAATGCAGCACTTTTCACGATGAGTTAACCTTGAGAGCTGAATAGCTGTAAAAACGTGCTAAAAGTTTTCGAGAGAGTAATACTTAGCTATTTCATATGCAAAGGTGTTAGCCAATCACAGCAGTGGGCGTTTACACTGAAGTCTCACAGCAGACACGCCCCTTAAAACAGAGCCTTGAATCAGAACTAACCCTTAAAACGTTCAAATCAGAGGGATAAAATCAGGGTTGGAAAAATGCCTTCTATTTTATTTCTAAATTATGACCATTTTTTTATGCAAAAAGCCAGGAAACATTCTAAAACAATGCAGTTCATGACCCCTGAGCACTTGTTGGATTCTGATTGGCTGTCAATGTTTTTACCATTCATCAGCTGGAAAAATGATTCCAACGATATTGTTCATCTGTGTCCTTATTGTCATAGTTGTGTGAACTTCTCAATCAGAACGATTATTAAAACTTTATAGTCAACGGTATAGTCAGACATTTGTATATAGCACTGTTGATTATTTCAAAGCAGCTTCACAGTAATAAACAAGAAAATAACTATATTAATGTTGCAAAGTTCTTGTTATAGTTATATTAGTTATAGTCATAAATTATATTTAAACTTTCCATTTTGACGTCAAACATATGTCTGCTGTCACTGGTGATGTTTCTGCATTATATTAAACCTTTCTGGTTAACTACTCGACTGAAACCCAGCCAAACCAATCAAGAGAACTAAGATAATTACTGCAATTTTCTCTCATTGTGTTGGTCAGAGAAAAACTGCCAAATCTGAGGCCAAGAAAAGGCCTTTGGGGGTCCAAATGGCCCCGGCACTCAGGGCTTTGTGAATATGTAAAGTGCTCTTGGCCAATCTGTCTCCTACAGGCTGTCCTTCACACATCTGTCAGGTTTTTTCCTGCATTACCATTATTATAAAATGCAGTCATTATTAGTTGACACTTTACATGTGTGAAACACAGAAAATGATTTGTTCATGGTGGCTGTGTAGGGCAGTTTTCTGTTTGATTGGATGCATATAGATCCAGTTAACTGCAGGGTTACGGACGCAGCTTTTTATTGCCTTTTTTTCCCAATCACATATTTTAGTAATCATAAGAAATTAGGTATCATTCAAAAGCTTAATCACTTAAAATTCATCTAGTGAAAACTGCTTTGAAATTACAAAATGGTACTTTAAATCCTTTTAGCAGCTCAATTTTTGTGATATCAACTTCAAATTTGGAACACAACATATGGCTTTGACTTTCTAGCAATTTTAGAGTCCAAATTATTTTGTAAAATATATATTTTGTTTAAGATAAAAATGTTTGTTTCAGTACATTTGCTTTACAGTAAACTTAAACTTATAACTTTTATACACACAGCAAAATCACCAGAGTTAAATCAACTCTGCTCGAAGTACATATGGTCCCTCTCTAAATAGTGTTAAAGCAACACTGAAGCAGAGTTAAAGTTAATGAGATAATTAACCGATTAATTAAGTGATAAATGAGCATTAGTGATGAACACCTGCTGTTAACAAGCAGAATCACTGAAGAAAAGATAATCCTCCTCTGCTGAGGTCTTGAGAGATATAATGTCTTTTATCTTCAGTTGATTTCATCTAAGGGTACATTTACATGACAACGTTATGCTTAAAACGGAGAAGTTTTTCCTTCGAGTTTTCCGCGTACAGACGACACCATTGTCAAAACGATCCCTATTCATACGAATCCGTGAAAACGACTAAAAATGCTGTATTCTGCTGGCAGGCCATTAGATGGCGATGAAACACTATTGACTGAACATGTAATACACATGTGCATGACGTAATCGTTTTCATAGGTTCGCGTTTTTGTTGTTTACATGGAGACCGTTTTCGAAAACTTGCACTTTGAAACTTGTTTTCAAAAGTTTGCATTTTCAGGCCACCAAAACGCCATTGTCGTGTAAATGAACGGCCAAAACGCATAAAAAGTTTTCCATTTCCAGACTGTGGCTGAAGTCAGTTGTAGTTCTAGTGTTTCCCTTTTCTTCAGTGATTCTGCTTGTTAACAGCAGGTGTTCATTACCAACGCTCAATCATCACTTAATTAATCGCTTAATTATCTCATTAAATTTAAATCTGTGTTACTTTAACAATATTTAGAGAGGGACCATGTACTCTGAGAAGAGTTGATTTAACTCTGGTGATTTTGCTGTGCACTTTCATTTTTGAAGTGGTTTCACCAATTTTAGGTCTGTATTCAAAGCATTCATGAATTACAAGCATTTAAATTCAGATCTATACTCAAAAAGGGGGTGATCCTGATTCACCTATTTATACTGTGCCCTAAAAGTACTTTTGTGAACATACTTATGAGTGTGTATCAGAAGAGTAGGCAAGCTTTGAGACATACTACTTCATCATAATTACGTCTTTAACGGTCTCTCTGTCGCTTAGTTATGTGTATCCTGTCACCGTTTAAAATGCCCTGTCAAACATCTTCACAGTTGAATTTAATTTAATTTCCTACCGTATCGAAGAGAAATGCAGCAGCACGTTGATCTGCCAGTCGTGGCTCTTTCATGTGTTTGCATAATGATGCATTTAAAAGTTAATGACCAAACGTATCTTTGTTAAAGTTCACAATGCTGTTGCAGATTAAATATAATGAGGATAACACTGAATAAATATCATTTCATCAGGTTATATACTGATTATTAATCACTCAAACCCCTTTATCTAAACAGTTCTGCTACATTCACCATGTTTGTAGGTTTTTTCTACTCATGTTCGTAGTTCTAATTGAATCAAATCCGACGTAAAATGGATTATGGGCAATTTTAGCCGTTAAGAGTGTGCACAGATCTGTGCTTCGGATTCTAACCGGAAAAAGTAGACCATCCGGGTATCTTTAGAATACTCATTTCAACATACTACACTAGTAATAGTAACAGAGACACACTAATAATAATTCCCATTAGTGTAACAATGTGTTCTTGTGAAAACAGGAGGAGTAAAAGATTAGATGTTTGTGTCTCTCATGAATGTTTGACAGGGTTTGTGTCGTCACTCTGACCTCTGAAGTGTGAAGGTCAAAGGTTAACAGCGTTCTGACCTCTCATCTCTGTCCTGTCAGCAGCTATAGAGATAATGAAAACTTCAATGTTTTGTGAATGTCTGTATGTGAACACTGACCTGCTGCTCTTTCAGAAGAAACCTCAACAGTCACTCACACTGTACTCAGATTTATTATACATTTTTTAGCAAACACTTTTATCCAAACCAACTTATAAATGAAGAGTACTGCAAGTAATTTGCATTAAGAACCATAATATTCAGAGCAGAGGATGAATGCAGAAAAGGAGAAAGACTTTAGAGTTTAGACTGTTTTATGCAGTAAAAGTCTTTTAGTATAACTGTACAAACGTCCTTCAGCTCGAGCTTCACGTGTCTTTCTGCTGTCAAATCTGCTCTGATTTTTATCAAGTAAACGTAAGAATAACTAACTATTGTTAGTAATATTTCAACTGGACTGAAGCAGCTTTACTTGATTATCCAGACATCATTTATTATAAAAATCATGAGCATCAAATATGATCATCAGATTTATTTGTTCATCTCTTAATCATCATTGTATTGCATTATATGTTTTAAAACTACAGAGATTTGATCATAAAACTAAGCATTTAAATATCATCTTACTATGACATTATTGGCAGATATTGATATTTATATGAGTTTTATGCTGTTATATGCTGTATCTCATTGATTTGATTTGTGTAAGTGTGTGTGTGTGTGTGTGTGTGTGTGTGTGATGTCTTGTGTTCTAGTGTAAGTTTGTGCTGTGTTATCTCTTTCACCCTGAACTCAGTGTGTGTTGTGTCTGCAGCGGATCAGATTATATCACAGTGGAGACAGAGCGCTTGAGTTCCTGTAACAGCAGTATGAACAGCGTTTCTCCCCCGCCGCTGCCCCGCATCCACACACAGTCACAGATCTGTCTATAACACCTGTTACTGTTATCATCACATTCAACGGGTCGGGTCGCCTCTCACCCTGCAAAAAAATTATCTTCTTACATAGTTCTTTTGTCTTGTTTTCCAGCACAAATATCAAAACATTATTCAAGCATTTACTTGAGAAGGAAAATGACTGAAGATATATGAAGCCTTTTTTTTTCCTGAACAATTTTTTCCTTAGTTTCCTTTTCCTTTCCACTATAAAGATCCTTTTGCCAATGGAAAAGTTCCATGGATGTTAAAGGTTCTTCATGGAACCATCAATGGTTTAATATTACAGACTTATGGGATTGTCACACACATCTGACCTATCCCAGAGAAGCGTCTGTGTCGACTCTTTTAAATACATCAGCATGAAGTACCTTTTAAAAGCTGCAGAGGAAACGCATCAAACCACGGTTGTGTTGTTCTTCCATTAACCGGCAGGATAACACAATCACAGCGGCTGTAATGGACACCAGCGTCTCTCTGTCTGTCTGGAGTTCAGACACAATCACATCCGTCTGTCTCAACATTCATGTCTTTATATTCTTTGCATTAATTTGAACTGATAGCGTTTGTTTTAATCTACAGCAGCGGCTCATAAACACTCGGGAAAGACTTTTCTGCTTATGCACTATGTCATTTTGTAGCGCAAATTGTGTGAATAGTGAGTTCACACTTAAAATTCCAAAAAGAAGAAGTGCACAAATACTGAATGACACAATTCTTCTTGTTTTTTTATGGAATATTGCAGTGTATGATGATTGATCAATGCACATCATTATTGTTTTAAATTCATGTTTCTCATAATCTTGAATCTTCTCTGATGATGAGGGCGGGGCAACCTGTCACTCACATGAGATCCACCAATAGCAAACCACAACCATCCAATCAATTCCCCACAAACAAAATCAAGCCCCGCCCTACATTTGTTCTTGTTCCAGAAGTGTTTCATTCATATATACGGCACTATGAGAGAAAAGAAGAGCGCAACTTCCGCTTTAATGGACAAGACTCAAAAAAACAGCTTTACAGCAGCAGAGACAATCACAACATAAGCTGCTTAAACCTCTTAAAGTAAGAAAACATGGGGAAAAAAACATAAAATACATTTAAAATCTCACCGTGAACACAATTAAAAGCCCAGTGAATCTTCATACCTGTTTGGAGTGACGTGAGGATGAGTAGATGATGAGTGGATTTTCTCTTTTAACCAAGAGAAACGGAAGAAAACAATACATTCTCTGTCTCTTTCAGCACTTATTTCTCTCTCTTTCATCTCTTTTTAATCTCCAGGTGTTTCTGTCTCGTGTGTCGAGCTCAGGGTGTGAAAGCTGTGAAAGGGACGCTTTTACAGTAAAATAATGAGACACAAATATAGAGGCTTTCACCTGCTTAACCAGGTGACCATTATACACTCTGACTCACAGAAACACACACACACACACTATTACTTATTTTTCTACAGTGTACAAAAAAGCAGTCATGAAACATTTTTTCCCTGAAACATTTTAATTGGACGGTTATCTAATGTTTTTTTTTAAATGTTTCAGAACATTCAGAGAACATTCCAAAAATGATAAAATGGAATGTTCCCTTGACTTTTACAACCAAAAAACATTTTTTTAAAAAACAAAACAAAACACTTTAAACATTCAGAGATAGTGTTTTATATCTTGATGGGAACATTACAAGCGAAACGTTCTATGAACATATATCTATCTAAAGCACAGAGATCTGTGATCATGCAGACAGAATCAGCTCTGAGAGAGAGAGTTGTGCTCATATAGAACGAGTTTATGCCACATCACCGTCCAGAAATCAGCACAGCGTGTGTTTGTGCTCGACTGAATCACAGAGACGATGGAGGCCTTCAGCAGCCGCAGATCTGCTGCGTCACTCTTTAATGCTGGAGTATTGAGTTCCTCTAATAGCAGTATAAAACACAGTCAGCACAAAAACTCACACACGCTCCAGACATGAAGAGTTTGCGGCACGTACAGTAACACCGTCCTGTACATTCCTGTGGTTTGATGTGCAGAATCTCTGTGTCTCGTGTGTCGTGTACTGACAGCACACACCTTCACCAGCATGCACATAAAAATACTCCTGTTTATTTACTGTAGGCTACGGTACAGTGGAAAACGGCAGCTGTGGATGTCAGATATTCACTGTAAAATAAGGAGATAATTGGTGTAGGATTTACTTTGAGACAATTTTCACTCAGAAATTGCTAAATTTCACAAATAATTACAAAGAAACAAGCAGGCCATATGGAGCTTGTTTCCGCCACAGAATAAAAAATAAAAATGTAGCCTAATTGCAACTTTTTATCTTACATTTCAGACTTTATAACTCGCAATTCCAAGTTTTTCAATTTCATGATGGAAACAAGCTTCCATAAGTATAACGCATTGAATTAAACATTAAAGTAAAGACTGAAATGGTTTATTTAATAATAATCTTTATTTACAACTTCGAAAAATAATTTTTACAGTGCATTATGGGGCAGCAATTCGGTCCACAAAGCACAGTAGACACTAAAACAATGCAATAAACAAAGAAAATATAACAAAACAACAGCAAGAAGCAACATTATCTAATAATAAGATGTAATCAATTGTGTTCCAGCATGTTAATTTTTAATGGCAATTCATACTTTTTGCTTTTAAATAAACATTTGTACAGTATTTTACAGTAAATGTACATCTATAGGCCTAATATAAATTATTTGTTTAAAGGGGACCTATTATGCCCCTTTCACAGGATGTAATATAAGTCTCTGGTGTACCCAGAATGTGTCTGTGAAGTTTCAGCTCAAAATACCCCACAGATCATTTATTATAGCTTGTCAAATTTGCCCCTATTTGGCTGTGAGCAAAAACATGCCGTTTTGTGTGTGTCCCTTTAAATGCAAATGAGCTGCTGCTCCCGGCCCCCTTTCCAGAAGAGGGCGGAGCTTTAACAGCTCGCACTTCCGTTGCTCAACAACAACAAAGCTGGAGAATCTCACGCAGCCAAAATGAGGATTGTCAGTAACGGTGTTCAGCCTTACATTGTTCAAACCGGAGTCGACACTGATGGAGAGACTCAGGAAGAAGTTACAACTTTTAGAATGAAACTGGACGTTTCTGAATGGTTAGCGGATAAATTTACGTAGTTGCTGTGGAGTTGATTCAACTCATCCACTAGCATGTGCCGTCATGTTAATCTTTTGAGCAAAACCCGTATGGACGCCCACTATACATAGCGTACCTGTTTGCAAAACGGAGCCATACACACCAGACTAACGTTTATGATCGCTATCAAATGCTGTGAATGGGCTAATATTTTTTCCAAAATACCGCTCGGACATAAACGCTCTTTTTTTAGCAATCGAGCTTGCCAGAGTCAACTTCAGGCTATCCAAGCTAACGAGACTCTAAATAGTGTTCAGTGCTCGTCTGTGCAGCCAACGACAGAACAGATAGCATGCTTTGCTCCAACTTTTGCCATGGTGTTAGGACTGGTACACCGTTGTCGCTTGCGAAAACAAAATGGCGGCGCTGTGGGTGGAAACGTGCAGATTAAGGGGCGGTAATATTATAATAAGGTCCCCTTCTTATGTCACAAGAGGAGTGAAATCTGAGCGGCTCGTTTTTTCACATACTTGCAGAGAAAGGCTTGCCAAAACAAAGTTACTGGGTTGTACTTTTTCACATTTTCTCGGTTGGTAGATGCACCGGGGACCTGATAATAACACTTAAACACGGAAAAAGTCACATTTTCATGATATGTCGCCTTTAAGAATATATGGTAAAGTAGCATTTCTAAAATGACCAACAGTGTGAACATTTGATTCTAACAGACTGTGGATTTGATGAATTACATTAAATTTTTACATTACATTTTTTTCAGAAGGTGAAAGAAGAAGATAATTAACCATCTGAGACATGAACACTGCTTTCTACAAAGATGTTCGACGTCGTCTGTGGAAGAACAGCTGAAGTCTGAGATTTCATCGGGTGATCATCTGATACTACATCAGTGTTAAAGTGTTGTACAGAGCCTTGGGCTCTTCATGGACACATTCACATTCATGATAGTTATCAGAGTTTAAGGATATAAATCAAAGAAAAATCCCCCTCTCTCTATCATTCCCTCTCCTCAACAGCACATTCCTCTCAGATCATTTTCAGTCACATCTCAGATTAGCCGAGCCGCAGGAATCTGGCGATGATGGACAGCAGATAAAGACGCTTGTGTTGTGAGATGATTTCCTCTGGCAGATTCTTATTCATGACATCATTCACTGAAGTGTATAATGTCAACGATAAAAAATGATGTGTTGGATTTACTTAATATATACATGCACCATTTTTGCAAGATCAAACCCTCCAAGACCAAGACCATTCTTGGAGTTAATAGGCTTGTTCGAGATGCATCGGCACTTCACAGACCGATTGGCGTATGACATCAAAGTACCGCGAGAGCAATTCAAAAGCATAAATAGTCGTATGCTCTCCAAACGCTCTCGAACAAGCCTACTGATATAATTAAGAGATGAATGATGACTGAGCATTAGTGATGAACACCTGCTGCTAACAAGCAGAATCAGTGAAGGAAAGAGGAACAACAAGAAAGGAGAAAAGAGAAACACTAGGCCTACAACTGACTTCAGCTACAGCCTTATAGATGAAGTCAACTGAAGATAAAAGACATTAAAATCTCTCAAGATCTGATTAAACAACTCCACAAACAGCATTACCAGCTTCACTTATTACTAGGATTAACAGAGGTTTAGATGTTGATGATTAAAATTAAATAAATTAGTCTAAATATATATCCAAATGCAAAACCTAATACAAGAAAGTAATTATGTCAAGCAAACAATGTTCCCAGCACACACAGCATAAACATATTTATATATAGGGCTATACAGCCATCTAGTGGTTACACTATGGTATTACAGATGATAAATGGTGCATTATTCAGTGTTAAATTATCATTTATATATATATATTCGATAATTTAACACTCTGATGTTGGTTAATGGTCACATGCAGGTAAACAAATAAAATATTTAATCTTTATAGTAAGTGCTTTATATATATATATATATATATATATATATAAAATAAATTTCAGTAATTTAATTATCCCAATGCAGTTAATAAAACAGCATTACCAGGTTTACTTACCACTAACAAGTCTGACTTTATTTCTGTCATGCATCAACAGGTCTTATTGAAAACTAACAGAGGTTAAGATGTTGATGATTAAAATTAAATAAACAAACAAACAAACAAATAAATAATAGGATTTATCAGTAGCCTACATGTGAGCAGAAAAAATATATGAAACTCATTTTCATTTTTCAGTGTATAAATTGGGTGTTTATAAAAGATAGATGCCATAATAGACAGCCTATAAGAGGCACAAGTAAAGAATATTTTCATGTGTTGGTCAACAGCGCCTTCTAGTGCATCACTAATTAAGTACATGATGTTGGGAAGAAAAAGAAGCATGTAAAGTTCACACACAATAGGCAAACAGTTTGAGCGATATTACATGTTATCTATAGTTAATCATGGACATCAAACAATCATTTTCTCTAGACATGTTTACGTTCAGACACTTCACAGGCATTATGGGCTTTAAAACCAGAAATGTCAGAAATCAGAATCAGAAGATAAACCTTTTTTGTCAGTGCATGATTAACAACAATTAAACTGCAACTCACTTTAAGGAAAAAAAAAAAAAATTTAATCTAAAAAATTGCATAGTTTAGTTAAAGTATGTATTATATTCAATAATTTAACTCACTCTGATGTCAGTTAATGGTCACATATGCAGGTAAACAAATAACATATTGAATCTTTTTTAGTAAGTGCTTTATGTGTATAATATAATTAATTTCACAATTTATTATCACAATGCAGTTAAAATGGTACTCATATGCAAACAGTATTAAAGTTATTAATGCATATTGTGATTCACTATTTCTCTTAAAGGATTAGTTCATTTTCAAATGAAAATTAGCCCAAGCTTTACTCACCCTCAAGCCATCCTAGGAGTATATGACTTTCTTCTTTCTGATGAACATAATCACAGAAATATTAATAAATATCCTGACGCATCCGAGCTTTATAATGGCAGTGAAGGGGTTCAGTGAGTATGAGCTGAACAAAGTGCTTCCATCCACATCCATCATAAATATGTGCTCCACATGGCTCCGGAGGGTTAATAAAGGCCTTCTGAAGCGAAACGATGTGTTTGTGTAAAACAAAATATCCATATTTAACAAGTTATGAAGTAAAATATCTTGCTTCTGCACGAGCCGACTTCCGTATCGAAGTTACGAAGAAAGTGTAAACTGGCGTCACGTCAGTTACACCTTTTCCGTAAGTTTAATAGGGAAGGCGCATGATGTAGCGTAAGCTTTGCGAACTGCAAGTTTTACACTTTCTGCGTACGTTGAATACGGAAGGCGGGTCGTGCGGAAGCGAGATATTTTACTTCATAACTTGTTATATATGGATATTTTGTTTTACACAAACACATCGTTTCGCTTCAGAAGGCCTTTATTAACCCTCCGGAGCCGTGTGGAGCACATATTTATGATGGATGGAAGCACTTTGTTCAGCTTATACTCATTGAACCCCTTCACTGCCATTATAAAGTGTCAGGATATTTATTAATTTTTCTGTGATATGTTCATCAGAAAGAAGAAAGGCTTGAGGGTGAGTAAAGCTTAAGCAAATTTTCATTTCAAAGTGAACTAATCCTTTAACATTTTTATAATCAGTGTTGGATTATTTTAATTACTGGTGTATGAGCTGAAAAAGATTTCATGCTGTTCCACTGCCGTCCACAAGAACTTATTCACATCAGTTTCTGCCTTTAATATATGCCATTTTTTCCCTCATTTTGACATGGAATTTATGATCAAATCCGATCGAATGTGAGTTTTATAATGTGATTGAAGAACTGCTTATCAAAGTCCTGATGTTCAGGTGATGGACTGACCTGATATTATGTAAAAACATCTGTGATATTCTGATCTGACTTGTTTTCAGTGAATGTGTCTTTAACATGATCATGCTTTGTCAGATTTTTTCAACAATTTATAAAGTTATATAGTGAAAAAATTGCAGACAAAACACATTCATATTAAAGACATTCACTGAATATCCTAATGATCTTAATATCTCATGCAGTGTTACTTCTGAATCTAATTCATCTTGTTTCAAGGATTTTGAGATATTTTAACTGGAAAACACGACAAGAAATACTCAGTAAAAAAGTGATTGCAGTTTATTTTAATCGTGTAAAGTCGATTTTGACATCTGAAACTAATTGCTTTTTTATTGTAGTTTGCTTTGGAATAAAGCATCTGCTAAATGCATAAATGCAATTGTAAATGTAAATTTGGCTGGTTGTAAAATATTTTTCTTGTCACAGAAGTTCTGACAGTATCTGAAATATTACAAATGGTACATTATGTTTTTGAGGCACAAAAATCATAATTGACCATAATAATAAAACAATGCAGCTCCACTGTGAGCCATGAGATGGCAGTAAAGCACCAGGTGTGTGTGTGTGTGTGTGTGTGTATGTGTGTGTGATGCCTGAAAGACTTCTGAGTGACACGTGAAATATGTGCTGCATATGTTTGTGTTTAATAATCATAAAGAGGGGAAGGATGAATGATTGTTCTTTGAAGTGACACATGAAAGAAACTGAAGCTAAAGGTGGACAGACTGATCTGAGACGGACTATAGATGAATGAGAGTGAATGAATGCTGGGTGTTGATGTTAGTTCATGACTGTTGTTTGTGAGTCTGTGTTCAGTCTGATTGTGTTCAGTTGTAATCGGCGCCATCTAGAGGCTCGTCATCATAATCAGAGGAATACAGATATATTTGTCAGAAGCTCCAGGAACATTTGTGGGCAGACGGGAGCAGATCCTCCCAACATCTGCTGATAAACACAAGCAGAATCTGCTCAAATATTTGCCTTTCTGTTCCTTTATATCCCACAATCCTCTCCAACATGATTATGATGAAGAACAGAAGCGAGAGAGAGAGAGATTAACCTGCACAGAGGAACTTTTGAAATTCATCTGGACAGCAGCTGCAGAAAACACACACACACACACACACACACACACACACACATTATATTTCCTCTGAAAATAGATTTTTGTGCTCATGACTCCTTGTTTTAGAAAGACTCTTAAATGCAAAGAAGAGACTCAGATGTCTTGGAAATATAAATATAAACATTATTTTTCCTTTTTTAAAATTCAGTTTTGTGTAAAAACTGTTGAGTCAGAAACTAAATGCTGGTAAAAATGATGATATTTAAATCAAGATACCGTTTACCAGAGAAGCAAAATCAGTTATGAAGTCTTGTTTTCTGAAAAATTATCAAAATTAAGAGAGTTTATGCTTAAAACAAGAACAAATATTTGCCAATGGGGTCAGATATTTAAGCAGCATAACGACTGTTTTGTAAATAACAGCGAATGACACCGGAAGTCTCGCACATTCAAAATGGCCGCGCCGCCACTATGTTAATAAGGCGGATAAATATGGATAAAAACAGTTCGATCAAATTATAATGGACTGCTTTCTGCACACTTTATTTGTGAGTACTGTGTATTTAAAATTCATATTAGAGCACTGCAGCATTACCTTACTGACATCCCTTAAGAAAATTAACCATGGTTTTACTACAAATAAACCCAAAAAAACATTTGTAGTAAAACTGTGGTTATACAAATGGTAATAAATTCGCCAAAAAACAAACAAACGAACAACAACAACAAAAACATGGTTAGCCGACTACACTTTTACTATAATAAAACCATGATTAATTTTCGTAAAGGATTCTAGTAAAAATATGAATGGATGGATGGACTGTCTGATTTCAGAATAAGTGTTGTAATATCCTGGGCCACCCTACAGGAAACACACACACACACACACACACCTGTCTGTCATGTGGGTGTCTCTCAGATGGGGGTGGAAGTTCTGCTTCAGTGGGCATATATGCTTTACCGATAACTGATGTACGTCACGCACACACATTCTCCGTCTTTTCATTCTCATCTTGCTCCTCGGTGTGTCTCCGTATCTCTCCTCCATCGGTTCTCCCCATATTTAGCCGTTATAAAAAGGTCTGAGTCACAACCGCCGGTCGCATCGTGGTGTTTAACGCGCTCATGCTGGCGCATTGTGTGTTTTCAGATGAGTCTCGCCGATAGCGCGCGCTCTCGCAGGTGTTTCTGTCTGTGTGTCTGTTGATGATGCCCTCATTACTTGTATGCTGGAGAATCCAAACAGACCCGCGGCACAAAACCCGCCAACATGAACATCACGACACACACAATCCCGCTGCAAAGCTTTAATCACATTAAGAAAGACTGAAATGATTATTCGCACCGACGCGCAGCATACTATGGTAGCTTGTTTCCGCCATGAAATAAAAAAAAGTAATTGCGACTTTTTATCTCACAATTCTGACTTTTTTTCCCTCAGAATTCCTAGATATAAATTTACAGTTGCGAGTTATAAAGTCAGAATTACATGATATAAAGTCAGAATTGCGATTTATAAAGTCAGAATTGTGAGATATAAAGTCAGAATTGCGAGTTATAAAGTCAGAATTGCGAGATATAGTCAGAATTGTGTGATATAAAGTCAGAATTGCGAGTTATAAAGTCAGAATTGCGATTTATAAAGTCAGAATTGTGTGATATAAAGTTAGAATTGTGTGATATAAAGTCAGAATTGCGAGTTATAAAGTCAGAATTGCGAGATATAGTCAGAATTGTGTGATATAAAGTCAGAATTGCGATTTATAAAGTCAGAATTGTGTGATATAAAGTTAGAATTGTGTGATATAAAGTCAGAATTGCGAGTTATAAAGTCAGAATTGCGATTTATAAAGTCAGAATTGTGAGATATAAAGTCAGAATTGCGAGTTATAAAGTCAGAATTGCGAGTTATAAAGTCAGAATTACGAGATATAAAGTCAGAATTGCGAGTTATAAAGTCAGAATTGCGAGTTATAAAGTCAGAATTGCGAGTTATAAAGTCAGAATTGCGAGTTATAAAGTCAGAATTGTGAGATATAAAGTCAGAATTGCGAGTTATAAAGTCAGAATTGCGAGTTATAAAGTCAGAATTGCGTGTTATAAAGTCAGAATTACGAGATATAAAGTCAGAATTGCGAGTTATAAAGTCAGAATTGCGAGTTATAAAGTCTGAATTGTGAGTTATAAAGTCAGAATTGTGAGTTATAAAGTCAGAATTGCGAGTTATAAAGTCAGAATTACGAGATATAAAGTCAGAATTGCGAGTTATAAAGTCAGAATTGCGAGATATAAAGTCTGAATTGCGAGTTATAAAGTCAGAATTGCGAGATATAAAGTCAGAATTGCGAGATATAAAGTCTGAATTGTGAGATATAAAGTCAGAATTGCGAGATATAAAGTCTGAATTGTGAGATATAAAGTCAGAATTGCGAGATATAAAGTCAGAATTGCGAGATATAAAGTCAGAATTGCGAGTTATAAAGTCAGAATTGCGAGATATAAAGTCAGAATTGCGAGATATAAAGTCTGAATTGTGAGATATAAAGTCAGAATTGCGAGATATAAAGTCTGAATTGTGAGATATAAAGTCAGAATTGCGAGATATAAAGTCAGAATTGCGAGATATAAAGTCTGAATTGTGAGATATAAAGTCAGAATTGCGAGATATAAAGTCAGAATTGCGAGATATAAAGTCTGAATTGTGAGATATAAAGTCAGAATTGTGAGATATAAAGTCAGAATTGCGAGTTATAAAGTCAGAATTGCGAGATATAAAGTCAGAATTGCGAGATATAAAGTCTGAATTGTGAGATATAAAGTCAGAATTGCGAGATATAAAGTCTGAATTGTGAGATATAAAGTCAGAATTGCGAGATATAAAGTCTGAATTGTGAGATATAAAGTCAGAATTGCGAGATATAAAGTCTGAATTGTGAGATATAAAGTCAGAATTGCGAGATATAAAGTCTGAATTGTGAGATATAAAGTCAGAATTGCGAGATATAAAGTCAGAATTGAAACACTAAAACTGCATATCTGTGGAAAAAATCTGTGACATTATGGTAAAAAGCCAGCAGATGTGATTGCCTGAACATTACCGTTTAAAATAGCTACTGTAGCAGAATTAACTGGTTAGAAATAAACAATGAAACTGTTATTTCAATGAAAAGCCATCAAATGTGAGCCGTCACAGAGAATTCTGGGATTGTCAATTTATTTTTCACTGTAAATTATGACTTGTTTTTTACTACCAAAAACTAGATTTTTTTTTTAATGTAAAATTACATGAAATGTCCATTAAACAAAAACTGTAAATTTTTACTATATATACGTATATACCTATCTTATCTGGGTGTTTCTAGAGGTGTGTGTGTGTGTGTGTGTGTGTGAGTGATGCCATCTGCGGCTGGGAAACGCTGCTCTGGCATGTGTGACTAAAGAAAGCTGCATATTTCTGCCAGCTGTGCCGTTCTCCCAGAATCCTCTGCTGGATCAAATCCATCCGGAGAAACAGCCAGAGAGTCGTAACTGAGATTCAGACGAGGAGAACAGATAGTCAGATGTTTCAGTGAGACGCGGTTTGGCCTTTTATAATCACATTCACCAAGTCACTTTTCTCTTAGTTTATGTTGAACATGCTGAAACTGCAGCGTCTGGTGATCTTATTACTTATATCAAATGTTTAATCTTTTATTTCTTTTCTCTTTTTTTTTCTACTTCTACACAGTATCGTGCATAAATCACTTATGTTTTTCATTTAAATCACTTTTGGTAAAAGCATCTGCTGAAAATATCAGTGTAAATGTAAAACTTCTGTGTATTTGAAAGAGCTTGTGTGTGTGTGTGTGTGTGTGTATAAAACTCTTTGATCTTTGACTTTAGCACTGATAATAGGAAAGAAGAAAGAAGGGGTGTAATCCTATAAAAGAGGTGACCACACACTCATTGTGCGTGTGTGTGTGTGTGTGTGTGTGTGTGTGTGTGGAGTGTCAGTGAGCGAGAGCCACAGCTGTGAGCCATGCTGCTATTAACACACACACACACACACACACACACACACAGAGGGAGAGAGGAAAGCCCCTGGTCGTGTGTGTTTTTCTCTGTTCTCTCACCTGAGAGTCGTTCTACTTCCTGTTATAATTACAGGCTCTTCTCTTGAGCTCCTGTCGGAACAGGGCGAGTTAAACGGTAACTAGCAGCTACTGCTGAATCACTGCTGGAGATTCCCTACACTGCAAAAAATCATATTCTTCCTCAGTGTCTTGTTTTCCAGCACAAATATCTAAACATTCTTAAATCAAGATACATTTACTGGAGAAGAGAAATGACTGAAGATATTATTGAAAAATGTATTAAAATGAAGTGAGTTTGTGCCTAAAACAAGATCAAATATCTGTTAATGGCGTCAAAAAAATGAATTAATTCAATGGGAAAACAAGATTATTGGCAGATATTTGTTCTTGTTTTAAGTACAAACTCACTTTATTTTGACACATTTCACAGTGTGGTTCAGGTAAACTCTTCATAATGAGGACAAAATGTCCCTATAAAGATGGCAGTGTTGAAATCCTTGTCCTTGTTAGGATATTTTTTGGTCCCCATGAGGAAAACAGCTTTTAAATCATACTAAATTATGTTTTTTTGAAAATGTAAAAATGCAGAAAGTTTTCTGTGATGGGTAGGTTTAGTGTAAGCGGAGAGAATATACAGTTTGTACAGTATAAAAACCATTACGTCTATGGAAAGTCTTTTTTGATTCTGTTGGGAACTTTGCATTTTGAAAGAATTGGATTTTGTTTTTTTTTGTTTTTTTTTGTTGCACTGTAATACTAAGAAAATTCCCCTTAGGATTCCCTTGGATTGTTTCCGCATGATATCAGAAATCCCATTCTCAGAAACAGCGTTCTGTTCATCAGCACACAGACTCAGAAGAACGAGAGCTGATAGAAAACAGGACAAATATGAGAGGATTTCACACTTTAAGACAGACTGTCTGTGAAGTTTCAGCTCAAAATACCCCACAGATCATTTATTATAGCTTGTCAAATTTGCCCGTTTGGGTGTGAGCAAAAACAAGTCGTTTGTGTGTGTCCCTTTAAATGCAAATGAGCTGCTGCTCCCGGCCCCCTTTCCAGAAGAGGGCGGAGCTTTAACAGCTCGTGCTTCGGTTGCTCAACAACAACAAAGCTGGAGAATCTCACGCAGCCAAAATGACGAAAGTGTTCAGCCTTACATTGTTCAAACCGGAGTCGACACTGATGGAGAGACTCAGGAAGAAGTTACAACTTTTAGACGTTTCTGAATGGTTAGTGGATAAATTTATGTAGTTGCTGTGGAGTTGATTCAACTCATCCACTAGCATGTGCCGTCATGTGAATCTTTTTTTGTTGAATTGACCCTCGTTTGTGAAGCAGTCCGGCGTAAAATGACGGCATGTCAACAACACTCTACTACAACAACTCTTCCTCTTCTCTAAAGCAGCCCAACATGGCCCCGCCCCCTTTGTTGTGTGTTCTCAGGGGCGGGGTTTATGTAAATGTTGGGGTTTGTGATGTCACTAACCCGGGAAGAAGCTCGTTGTAGTCCCTACCAGCCGTTTGTTGTAGCGATTTCTGTAAAAGAAAATATCTCCCTTTGCATTGAACTTTGAGCGTCGTAACTTTGCAGATGTTGTTTATGATCAAACAGCAACATTACACACTAATTAAAGTTAAAAAAGTGAAATCATAATCAACCACCCCTTTAAAATAAGACAAGAAATCAAGATATTTCTTAATTTGATTCAACCCCAAACTTCCGGAATTCTACAGTTTAATTATTTTAGTTAGTTATTTTAATCTACAGACATTTTTTTATTTCTGTAAATGATAAACGCAGTACATTTTGATATTTTTGTGGACAGTGAGGGTCTTTGGAGTAAAAAAAGATGAGAAGAGCTTCAAACATTGATGAAACATCTACTAGTCATTTGAATGTTTACTTCATCAGTGAATACGGATGCTGTTTGTGTTCAGATGGTGTCGCTATGATTAACCAGAACAGGGACTAACTGGACCGTACTGACCAGCTAAACCTGGATCTGAAGCGCCTGCAGCTGCACAGCAGGTTATTTCAGCTGCTTTTCTAGAATGTTCCTTCATTTCCAGCTCACTGCCGCTCATTAGACCCAAACTAAACTGTGAACGCTCACGGGATCAGGGTGTGCGAGAGCTTTCTGTCCTGATGTTTCCACTGCACTGCAGAAAACTGATATTCTTCCTTAGTATTTTTGTCTTGTTTTCCACTAAAAATAAACATTCTTAAATTAAGATGCATTTTTTGAGAAGTTTATGCTTAAAACAAGAAAAATAAACATAATTCAAAGGGAAAGATTATATATATATATATACGTTTAAACATTTGGAGTCAGTAAGGCTGCATTTATTTGATCAAAAATACAGTAAAAATTGTGAAATATTTTTACAATTCAAAATATCTGTTTTCTATGTGAATATATAGTAAAATGTAATTTATTCCTGTGATCAAAGCTGTATTTTCAGCATCATTACTCCAGTCTTCAGTGTCACATGATCCTTCAGAAATCATTCTAATATGCTGATTTGATGATCAAGAAACATTTATGATTATTATCAATGTTGAAAACAGTTCATTTTGAGCAAGCAATCTCATTGGCTGCAGGATCAGCAGAGGCCAGTCAGCTTGTGTCATTCAGTAATGATGTGATTGGTTGCAGGACCGATCAGCCTGTGCCATCTAGAGTTTCATGGCTGAACTAGATGTATATATACACTTTCATTTTAGATGCATATGTAGATGTCGTCTTCAACATGAGGGTTGATGACAGAATCCTGTTACCATGACAACAGGCTGCCACTGGGGCCATGTATGAGGTCATTTCCTTCTCAGTGACCTCTGACCCCTGCAGATTATCAGCACTCAAAACGGATCTGTCGGCAGCGTCAGTGGTCCTGACACACCTGTCGAGAGCTCCGGCTGTTTGTTAAACACGTCTGTCAGC
>CM077439.1:31032847-31480347 GCA_039654765.1 Mylopharyngodon piceus
GATATTTTTTGGTTCCCATTAGGAAAACAGCTTATAAATCATACTGAATGATGTTTTTTGAAAATGTAAAAATGCAGAAAGTTTTCTGTGATGGGTAGGTTTAGTGTAAGTGGAGAGAATATACAGTTTGTACAGTATTACAATTTCTATGGAAAGTCCCCATAAAACATGGAAACCCAACATGTGTGTGTGTGTGTCAGGAGTTCCCCGTCTGTAGAAGTGAGGAGTGATGTATGTCTGTGTGTTTGTACCCTGTAATGAACAGTCCTGTGAAGTTCACAGACTTCCCATGAATCCCCGAAGGAGAGACTCATGATTCCTTCAAACTCTCCTGGAAAGTTCCTACTTACATCCTAATTATGTTGTGATGTGTGTCCAAATCATTTTGTTGGAAATAAAATGGACATGTTTCATGTTTCTTTGTTTTTTACCTACTGACAAACACAAGAAGCTTATGCGGAGTGTAACTGATGCACCTGTGATTCATCTGTGATTTTATCATTCTTGTGCTGCTCCAGTGAATGATTGGAAATGTAGTTTTGTCACACACCTCCTTCAGATGAAAAAGTAAATGCCACCCATTATTTTTGAGCAACATTTAGGCCACTCACAGCACTCTAGCAAAAACATAGTAACGCCTTGGCAACCGCCAGGAACCCCCTAGCAACAGCATAGTAACGCCTTGGCAACCAACTAGAACCCCCTAGCAACAGCATAGTAACGCCCTAGCAACCACCCACAATGGTTTAGCAAACAGCATAGTAATGCCATGGAAACCACCCACAACACTTTAGCAACACCATAGTAACTCCCTGGCAACCACCCAGAATGCCCCAGCATCAGTATTGTAATGCCCTTGAAACAATCCACAACATCCTAGCAATAGTATAGTTATGCCCTAGCAACCACCCACAACACTCTAGCAACAGAATAGTAACATCCTAGTAACAACCCAGAATGCTCTAGCAACAGCACAGTAACACCCTAGCAACAGTACAGTAATGCCCTAACAACCTCCTACAACACCCTAGAAACAGCATAATAACCACCCTGAATGCCTTAACAACAGCATAGTAATGCATACAGCAACCACCCACAACACTAGCAACAGTCAAGTCAAGTCAAGTCACCTTTATTTATATAGCGCTTTTACAATGTAGATTGTGTCAAAGCAGCTTTACATTGATAACTGGTACATTATTTGGCTGCACAGCAGCTCTTAAAGAATAGTGTCAATGCAGGCAGATCAAAGCACTGTTTAATATCAAATGTCAAGTCAAATGTCAAGTGTCCCCAACTAAGCAAGCCAAAAGGCGACAGCGGCAAGGAACCCAAACTCCATCAGGTGACATCAGGTGGCAGACAAGTGGCAAATAGGTGTTTAAATGGAGAAAAAAACCTTGGGAGAAACCAGGCTTAGTCGGGGGCCAGTTCTCCTCTGGCCAACAGTGCTTTGTTACGATTCAGGTTGCCATCGTAAGTCCAATAGGATCGCAGCATTCAAAGTATTTATTCCAGTTCCATCCAATTGAGGATCGTATTCATCACGCCGGTATGGACGGTTGTTGAGGAACTGTGTCGTGGCTGTCGTGTCGATGAGGCCCTCACAGTGGATGATCTAGTTGATTCAATCTCTGCTGATACTTCAGGGCTGCGTTGTGGTCGTGTCAAGGCGCAGGTCCTCGGTCTCACCTGGATACGGCCCGGATCCGGTTGACTACGGTGAACCTCGGGATAACCAGAAAGACTAATGTTAGCGTAGATGCCATTCTTCTTCTGATGTAACGAGTACATCATGTGTTATAGGAAGTGTTCCCGGTTCCGGCTGACCTAATTTATGCAGCCTAATAATCCTTTAACGGATTTGAAAATATAAATTGGTAATGTGTTATGTGTATGCCAGGTTAAAGAAATGCGTTTTTAGTCTAGATTTAAACTGACAGAGTGTGTCTGCTTCCCGAACAATGCTAGGAAGATTGTTCCAGAGTTTAGGTGCCAAATAGGAGAAGGATCTACCGCCTGCGGTTGATTTTGATATTCTAGGTATTATCAGCTGGCCTGAATTCTGAGATCGCAATAGACGTGAAGGACTATAATGAATTAAGAGCTCGCTCAGGTACTGGGGAGCTAAACCATTTAGTGCTTTGTAAGTAATTAGCAAGATTTTAAAATCTATACGATGTTTAACAGGAAGCCAATGCAGTGTTGACAGAACTGGGCTAATATGATCATACTTCCTAGTTCTAGTAAGAACTCTAGCTGCTGCATTTTGTACGAGCTGTAGTTTATTTATCAGGCGAGCAGAACAACCACCCAGTAAAGCGTTACAGTAATCTAGCCTTGAGGTCATGAACGCATGAACTAACTGTTCTGCATTTTTCATTGAGAGCATATGTCGTAGTTTAGATATATTTTTAAGATGGAAGAATGCGGTTTTACAGATGCTAGAAACATGGCCTTCAAATGAAAGATTGGTATCAAAGAGCACACCCAGGTTCCTAACTGACGACGAAGACTTAACAGAGCAGCCATCAAGTGTTAGACAGTATTCTAGGTTATTACATGAAGTTTTTGGCCCAAAAATTAGAATCTCTGTTTTTTCTGAATTTAGTAGTAGGAAATTACTGGTCATCCAATTTTTTATATCAGCTATGCATTCCGTTAATTTTGTGAATTGGTAAGTTTCGTCAGGGCGCGAAGAAATATAGAGCTGAGTATCATCAGCGTAACAGTGAAAACTAACGCCATGCTTCCTAATGATATCTCCCAAGGGTAGCATGTACAGAGTGAAAAGCAACGGTCCTAGTACTGAGCCTTGCGGTACTCCATATTGAACTTGTGATCGATATGACATCTCTTCGTTTACTACTACAAACTGATAACGGTCAGATAAGTATGATTTGAACCATGACAATGCAATTCCACTAATGCCAACATAATTTTCGAGTCTATTTAAAAGAATATTGTGATCAATAGTGTCAAATGCAGCACTAAGATCCAGTAACACTAATAGAGAGATACAACCACGATCTGATGATAAGAGCAAATCATTAGTAACTCTAATGAGGGCAGTCTCAGTACTATGGTACGGTCTAAATCCTGACTGGAAATCCTCACAGATACTATTTCTTTCTAAAAAGGAACATAGTTGTGATGATACTGCCTTTTCTAGTATTTTTGACAGAAAAGTGAGATTTGAGATCGGCCTGTAATTGACTAATTCTCTAGGATCAAGTTGTGGTTTTTTAATAAGAGGTTTAATAATAGCCAGCTTAAAAGTTTTTGGTACGTGTCCTAGTGATAAAGATGAATTGACGATATTAAGAAGAGGATCTATAACCTCTGGAAGCATTTCTTTCAATAGCTTAGTCGGTATAGGGTCTAACATACATGTTGTTGATTTTGATGATTTAACAAGTTTAGACAATTCTTCCTCTCCTAAAGCAGTAAATGAATTGAATTTTTCCTCAGGGACACTACAATGCACTATCTGACGCGATACTGTAGTAGACGGTTGCATGGTTATAATTTTTTCTCTAATATTATCAATCTTGCAAGTAAAGAAGTTCATAAAGTCATTACTGCTGTGCTCTTTGGAAACATCAGAAGTTGAAGCTTTATTTCTTGTTAATTTAGCCACTGTATCAAATAAATACCTAGGGTTGTGTTTATTTTCTTCTAAAAGTTTTGAAAAATAGGCAGATCTAGCAGATTTTAGGGCCTTTCTGTACTCAATCATTCTCTCTCTCCACGAAATGCGAAATACTTCTAGTTTTGTTTTCTTCCAGCTGCGCTCCATTTTCCTGGCTGCTAACTTTAGGGCCCGAGTCTTTTTTAAGCGCAAAGGAGCAACTGAGTCTAATGTGCTGGAAAAGACAGAGGCAATAGTTTCTGTTGCAACATCGAGGTCTTCTAAGCTTTCTGGTATGCTAAGGCGATGAAACTGATCAGGAAGATTATTTATAAAGCGATCTTTAGTGGTAGAAGTGATGGTTCTACCATATTTATGGCATGGAGGCAGTTTAGCCGCCTTGACTAAATGTAGTATGCACGAGACTAGATAATGATCAGAGATGTCATCGCTCTGCTGCAGAATTTCAACAGCATCAATATCAATTCCATGTGACAATATTAGATCTAAAGTACAGCATAGTAGCTCTGTGGCAACCACCCAGCACACTCTAGCAAAAGCATAGTAACACCCTAGCAACCACCACAACACTCTAGCAACAGCGTAGTAACACCCTTGCAACAACCCACAACACTGTAGCAACAGCATAGTAACTCTGTGGCAACCACCCAGCACACTCTAACAAAAGCATAGTAACACACTAGCAACCACCCACAATACCCTACATCAGCATAGTGACAGCTTAGCAACCACCCACAACACTCTAGCAACAGCATAGTAACACCCTAGCAACATCCCACAACACTCTAGCAACAGCATAGTAGCTCTGTGGCACACTCTAGCAAAAGCATAATAATACCCTAGCAACCACCCACAACACCCTAAAAACAGCATAGTAACACCCTAGCAACAGCCCACAATACTCTAGCAACAGCATAGTAGCTCTGTGGCACACTCTAGCAAAAGCATAGTAATACCCTAGCAACCACCCACAACATCCTAAAAACAGCATAGTAACACCCTAGCAACAGCCCACAACACTCTAGCAAAAGCATAGTAACACCCTGGCAACCACCCACAACACTCTACAACAGCATAGTAACACCCTAGCAACAGCCCACAACACTCTAGCAACAGCATAGTAGCTCTGTGGCAAACCCCCAGCTCACTCTAGCAAAAGCATAGTAACACCCTAGCAACCACCCACAACACCCTACAACAGCATAGTAACACCCTAGCAAAACCCACAACACCCTACAACAGCATAGTAACACCCTAGCAACCACCCACAACACTCTAGCAACAGCATAGTAACACCCTAGCAACAACCCTGGGTATCTTGGATATCTGGATATCTTCCCAAATCGTCCCTCTCTATCATTTTCGTCTTGTTTTTATTCGTTGACGAAAATTAGAGTAGATTTTAGTCATGGTTTTAGTCATTCAAAACGCATTTTTATTTAGTCATCGTCTTGTTTTTGTCCGTGAAAAAATGTCGTTGACGAAAATTATGACGAAAATTATTCGTCAACGAAATTAACACTGTCATAGTAACACCCTAGCAACCACCCACAACATTCTAGCAACAGCATAGTAACACCCTAGCAACAACCCACAACACTCTAGCAACAGCATAGGAACACCCTAGCAACAACCTACAACACTCTAGCAACAGCATAGTATCTCTGTGGCAACCACCCAAAACGCTCTAACAAACAGCATAGCAATGACCTAGCAACAGCATAGTAATGCCTTAGAAACCACCCACAACACCCTAGCAACAGCATAGTAACACCCTGTTTGTCTGTGTCATGCATGACTTCGGCTCCAGACTGACCCGCTTCATGACGGACGAGCCCTTCAGCTGTCCAAGCACTTCCTGCTGTGATAAGTGAAGGTCGCTGTGTGACGCCCATGTTGTGTCTTTTCAACAGAGCTCAAACAGAATGTGTGTGTGTGTGTGTGTTCACTGTGACCTCAGTGGGAAAAAATATAAGTCAACCTTTATTTAAGTCAGTGCTTTTTGATAAAAAATACTTTGTGAAATTAAAAATAGATGTTTTCATTACCCAGTATTTTTGTGTTTCTCATGCTTATTTGAGTTTAATGTTGTTATCCTAGCAACACGTTGCATGGCCAGTAAGTGATATTTATGGCCGGTGTGGGTGTTAATGGGATGTTCTCCTTCAGGTCCTGTACCACTGTAACATCAGAGTCGCATTTGTATCTCTAAACTTACATCATGAAGTGAGTAATTATATTGATGTTAGATGTGGTAAGAGGATTAATTACCATGATCCAGTTGTTAATCTGCTGGATGTCAGCAGCCCTGTGGAGTCTCTCTCTCTCTCTCTCTCTCTCTCTCTCTCAGACACACACACACACACACACACACCTCTAACAGGTCAGACAGGTTTACGACGGATCATATTTTAGAAGTCTCAATAACAGCTTTTGTATATGGAAAGGTGGTTGTTGGACTAAATATTTTAGGAAGCTTGAGTGAAATTTATATTTTTAAATGGGAGGAGCGACAACCTGCATGTGTGTGTGTGTGTGTGTGTGTGTGTAGTAGAGACTTTTACTTGTAAAATGTCTTTAATGTCCAGTTGATATTTCTTTTGTCAATTACACAGTTTTTGTTCTTACTTAATGTTGTTTCTTCTATAACAACTACATTTACTGTCAGTTAAGTTAAAGCTTTTCCCCCAGAACATCATTCACACATGTGAAATATTCTTTGTTAAACCACCAAAGGCAAGAAATTATGAGGGACAAAATCACAATGCATGTTCAATTTGTGTCTTTCTCAGAGGGACTGTGTTCAATCTGCCAGCAGCTGCATGTGAATTGATGGTGTCACTGTCAGGATGTTTCTCAGTCTTTCTGTGAATCAGTAACACCCTAGCAACCTCCCACAACACCCTAGCAACAGCACAGTAATGCCCTAGCAACCTCCCACAACACCCTAGCAACAGCATAGTACTGCCCTAGCAACCACTCTCAACCCCCTAGCAACAACATAGTAACGCATCCAGCAACCACCCATAAGTCTCAACAGCATAGTAATGCCCTAGAAACCACCCACAACACCCTAGCAACATCATAGTAACTCCCTAGAAACAACATAACATCCTAGCAACCACCCACAACACCATAGCAAAATCATAGTAACACCCTAGCAGCCACTCACAACCTCTAGCAACAGCATATTAATGCCCTAGCAACCTCCCACAACACCCTAGAAACAGCATAACATTCTAACAAGCACCCAGAATGCCCTAGCAACCACTCTCAACCCCCTAGCAACAGCATAGTAACACATCCATAACTCTCTAGCAATAGCATAGTAACGCCCTAGCAACCACTCTCAACCCCCTAGCAACAGCATAGTAACGCATCCATCAACCACCCATAACTCACTAGCAACAGCATAGTAACACATCCATAACTCTCTAGCAACAGCATAGTAATGCCCTAGCAACCTTGCACAACACCCTAGAAACAGCATAACATCCTAGCAACCACCCAGAACACCCTAGCAACAGCATAGTAACGCCCTAGCAACCACTCTCAACCCCCTAGCAACAGCATAGTAACACATCCATAACTCTCTAGCAACAGCATAGTAATGCCCTAGCAACCTTGCACAACACCCTAGAAACAGCATAACATCCTAGCAACCACCCAGAACACCCTAGCAACAGCATAGTAACGCCCTAGCAACCACTCTCAACCCCCTAGCAACAGCATAGTAACGCATCCATCAACCACCCATAACTCACTAGCAACAGCATAGTAACACATCCATAACTCTCTAGCAACAGCATAGTAACACATCCATAACTCTCTAGCAACAGCATAGTAACACATCCATAACTCTCTAGCAACAGCATAGTAATGCCCTAGCAACCTTGCACAACACCCTAGAAACAGCATAACATCCTAGCAACCACCCAGAACACCCTAGCAACAGCATAGTAACGCCCTAGCAACCACTCTCAACCCCCTAGCAACAGCATAGTAACGCATCCATCAACCACCCATAACTCACTAGCAACAGCATAGTAACACATCCATAACTCTCTAGCAACAGCATAGTAATGCCCTAGCAACCTTGCACAACACCCTAGAAACAGCATAACATCCTAGCAACCACCCAGAACACCCTAGCAACAGCATTGTAACGCCCTAGCAACCACTCTCAACCCCCTAGCAACAGCATAGTAACACATCCATAACTCTCTAGCAACAGCATAGTAATGCCCTAGCAACCTTGCACAACACCCTAGAAACAGCATAACATCCTAGCAACCACCCAGAACACCCTAGCAACAGCATAGTAACGCCCTAGCAACCACTCCCAACCCCCTAGCAACAGCATAGTAACGCATCCATCAACCACCCATAACTCACTAGCAACAGCATAGTAACACATCCATAACTCTAGCAACAGCATAGTAATGCCTTAGCAACCTGTCACAACACCCTAGAAACAGCATAACATCCTAGCAACCACCCAGAACACCATAGCAACAGCATAGTAACGCCCTAACAACCACTCTTTACCCCCTAGCAACAGCATAGTAATACATCCAGCAACCACCCAAAACTCTCTAGCAACAGCATAATAATGCCCTAGCAACCTCCCACAACACCCTAGAAACAGCATAACATCCTAACAACTACCCAGAACGCCGATGCAGCAGCATTAATACCTTGGCAACCTCCCAAGAAATATTAAAGGTGCAGTAAGCGATTCCTGAGAAAATTTAACTCAACACCCAAACAAACAATTTTGTGACTATTTGTTAGATGTCTGTTCTGTGTGTGCTGAAAAAAAATATTGTTTTTTGGTGTTTCACAGATCCAAGATATGCTGCTGTTGTTGTTGAATCACAGCTGACTGTCTGAAGCGCCAGCTGTGTGGTTCCCCGTGTTGCCTGTGGGCGGAGCAGTGAAGGGAGGGGTGTGTTTGTTTCGGTGTCGATTTCTAATATCAACAGTGTTTCTCAGAAATTGCTTACTGCGCTTTTAAATAACAAATATTTCTTGACCATTAAAACTCTATTTTGCATTATTTTTGTTTAAAAAATCCATATGTTTACCTTTGAGCATCTCTTTTATTCTCCTCCATCTTCCTGTCGATTTCCCCTTGTTCGTGACATCATGATGCTCAATGGAGAATGTGACTGCATCTCCACGTCTCAGTAGATCTCTCCTGACTCACAGACGTCTCAGTCATTTCCCTGTGAAGTCACGGCAGTGTGGGAAAATGTCCAGTCATCACTTCACCACCTCACGGAAAGATGGAGCTCAGCGTGAAACTGGAAGATCTACATCTGATGCTGCAGGACATGTGAGAGTGAAGATACACACACATCAACAACATGACGACATATTAGGAGTTTCAACAACATAAACTAAATCATCTCCACACACTTTCACATGAGAACATGCCTCACACACACTCGTGATCTCCAGTTGTTGCTGAGACAGACAGACAGATAGATAGATAGATAGATAGATAGGTAGATGCGTTGTTATATATCAGTTTCAAGACATCTCAGAGAAACATTCACATGCACAAAGTGTTTCTGTCTTTAATGATGTTATGTTCTGTGCAGCTGTTCAGCTGGGCCAGGTGTGTGTATCTGTGTGTGTGTGTGTGTGTGTGTGTGTGTGTTTTCGGGACTGGGCTGGCAGGGAAAGAAGGAATTCTGAAAACAGAGAGGAAAGGAAGCAGACCAGAGGGAGGGAAGGACAAAATGGATCTGGTTTAGAGATAAGCTGCTCCCATAGCAACCATCCCAGTTACGAGAAGTGTAAACACACACACACACACACACACACACACACACAATAAGCTGTTTATTGTTGGTTGTTATTGTTAAAAATTAATAATTTAAGAGATTAAAATTTGACATATTAATGACTTAAATTATAAAGTTATAATAGATATAATAAATATAAAACTTATTTAAATAAAGTTACAATATGTTAAAAGAGTTTATAAGGTAAGCAGATATACTTAGTCATGAATTCAGAGAAGGTTTCATATTGTCACCAGGAATTAATTCACATGCGACAAAAGAGTCTTTTACATTGCCAAAAAAAAAAAAAAAGGAATATTAATCAGTCAGTCATAAGAGCTCGTTAATGACATCAAAAGACACGTGCAGAAGAACCTTTGTGCTGCTTTAATGTTTCATTCTTTGATGCAACTTTAACACACAATAGCAATTAAAGTTGACGGCTCAGTATGTAGAACATCTGGCAGCAAGAACACACACACACACACATACACACACATAAATTCTGATGCTTGTAACATAAGTCAATTAGACCTTTATTGCAGATACTGACATAAAATACATATAAATATTAATATCTGCCAATAATGTCTTATTAAGATGATATTTAAATGCTTAGTTTTATATACATATAATGCAATGCAATACAAAGATGACTGAGAGATGAACAAATACAACCCGAATTCCGGAAAAGTTGGGACGTTTTTTAAATTTGAATAAAATGAAAACTAAAAGACTTTCAAATCACATGAGCCAATATTTTATTCACAATAGAACATAGATAACATAACAAATGTTTAAACTGGGAAATTTTACAATTTTATGCACTAAATGAGCTCATTTCAAATTTGATGCCTGCTACAGGTCTCAAAAAAGTTGGCACGGGGGCAACAAATGGCTGAAAAAGCAAGAAATTTTGAAAAGATTCAGCTGGGAGAACATCTAGCAACTAATTAAGTTAATTGATATCAGGTCTGTAACATGATTAGCTATAAAAGGCAGAGTCTCTCAGAAGTAAAGATGGGCAGAGCTGTGAAAGAGTGCGTAAAAAGATTGTGGAATACTTTAAAAACAATGTTCCTCAACGTCAAATTGCAAATCTCATCATCTACAGTGCATAACATCATCAAAACATTCAGAGAAACTGGAGAAATCTCTGTGCGTAAGGGACAAGACCTTTATTGGATGCCATGACTGTGTCAATGACATTACTAAATGGGCCCAGGAATACTTCCAGAAACCACTGTCGGTAAACACAATCCGCCGTGCCATCTGCAGATGCCAACTAAAACTCTATCATGCAAAAAGGAAGCCATATGTGAACATGGTCCAGAAGCGCCGTCGTGTCCTGTGGACCAAGGCTCATTTAAAATGGACTGTTAGCAATTAAAAAAAGTGGAAAAGTGTTCTATGGTCAGACGAGTCCAAATTTGACATTCTTATTGGAAATCACGGACACCGTGTCCTCCAGGCTAAAGAGGAGCGAGACCTTCCAGCGTGTTATCAGCGTTCAGTTCAAAACGGCCTTGTGTATTTCAGCAGGACAGTGCAAAACCACATACTGCAGCTATTACAACAGCATGGCTTCGTCGTAGAAGAGTCGGGGTGCTGAATTGGCCTGCCTGCAGTCCAGATCTTTCACCTATAGAGAAAAATACGTCAAAGATGACCACGAACTCTTCAGCAGCTGGAAACCTATATCAGGCAAGAATGGGACCAAATTTCAACACCAAAACTCCAGAAACTCATAACCTCGATGCCCAGACGTCTTCAAACTGTTTTGAAAAGAAGAGGAGATGCTACACCATGGTAAACATGCCCCCGTCCCAACTATTTAAAGACCTGTAGCAGGCATCAAATTTGAAATGAGCTCATTTTGTGCATAAAATTGTAAAATTTCTCCGTTTAAACATTTGTTATATTATCTATGTTCTATTGTGAATAAAATATTGGCTCATGTGATTTGAAAGTCTTTTAGTTTTCATTTTATTCAAATTTAAAAAATGTCCCAACATTTCCAGAATTCGAGTTGTAAACCTGATGATCATATTTGATACTCATGATTTTTATAATAAATGATGTCTGCTTCAGTCCAGTTGAAATATTACTAACAATATCAAAGTTATTCTTACGTTTACTTGATAAAAATCAGTGCAGATTTGACAGCAGAAAGACACGAGAACGTTTGTACAATTATACTAAAAGACTTTTACTTGCTGACTACCAGATGATCAGACTAGTTCTTTGTGAATTTTAAATATCATTGCGTCTCTTCCACTAGTTATTCATAGGAGTTAAAGATCCTAGTTTCTTTATCCTGTAAAATAAATAAACCGATCATAGCAACTGATACTTGTTTCACATAAACAGTTTTTTTCATTCCCGTCACTAAGTACGTTACCCAGAATTCCATCTGCTCTCAGAGCTCTTGATTGTTCAGCGTCTGAAATATGCAAACACTCTGAGGGAGTTTATGTGTAAACGGGACCGTGTGTGTTTGTGTGCACATGCTTGTGTTTTGGACTCAACAGGAACAGGAAAGAGATTATAAACATCCATTACTGCTCCGAGATGCCCTGAAACACACAATCGCTCTGAGAATAATTACACCTGAACGAGAGACACAGAGAGGAACATTTGTAAACCATTACCAGGCCATTTCCTCTGGTAATACAGGATGTGGCTGCAACAAATGTCCCATGATGTATTTGTAATATTAAACTTTGGTGTGTGTGAGTGAGTGAGAGGGCGGATAGAGCGTATAAACCAAATCAGAAACTCGTTTGCGTTTCCTCGGCTGGATTTTGGGAGCGTGTCAGCTGTGATGACTTTGGAAAGTTTCCTCAGAAAAGTTCAGGACCTGGAAGAGCGAGTGAGTCGAATGGACCTCTGCGGATCCTTTATACGAGCGATTGGGAACTGAAGTGTGTGTGTGAGAGCGAACAGGAAGTGAGCGTTTGACTCACACTCACACACTGTTTTATGGTTCAGAGGTGGTTACTGTTTGCCAAGAGTGGGAGAGCTGTAATTGCACATTTCCTCTGAAGAGAGAGCGAGAGATCTTTATATTTAAACATGTTCCATTTATATCTCCTATTTTTTGTCAATATCTTGTTTTTTGAGTTCTGAAATGGTCTGAAACGGTAGCTATATTTCCATCCACATATTTTGTGATATTGCATAAAAAAATGCTGGATAGATCTGCAAAAAAAACATATGCGCTCAATTTAGGCATAATTTTGGTAACATTTTTGGTAAAATGTTTTCACATTTTTCATTTTTTCAAAATTTGCCTTTGCTTGCAAAACTTTTGCGTTCCCCCGAGAAACTTTGAGTTCGCTCGCAAAACTTTTGCGTTCCTCCGAGAAACTTTGCATTCCTCCAAATTAAAAATACTTCTGAGAAAGCAATTCAGAAGAGAGTGTCCAGAAGAGATGGGTATAGAAATACTGGAAATAACGTGTTCAGCACTTAAAGTGGCAGTTCTTTGAGAGACCGATAGCCTTAGTTCAGTTCAGTATGTGTTCGCTCGCAAAACTTTTGCGTTCCCCCGAGAAACTTTACGTTCGCTCACAAAACTTTTGCATTCCCCCGAGAAACTTTGAGTTCACTCGCAAAACTTTTGCGTTCCCCCGAGAAACTTTACGTTCGCTCACAAAACTTTTGCATTCCCCCGAGAAACTTTGAGTTCACTCGCAAAACTTTTGCGTTCCCCCGAGAAACTTTGAGTTCACTCGCAAAACTTTTGCGTTCCCCCGAGAAACTTTGCGTTCGCTTGCAAAACTTTTGCGTTCCCCCGAGAAACTTTGAGTTCACTCGCAAAACTTTTGCGTTCCCCCGAGAAACTTTGC
Source organism: Mylopharyngodon piceus (assembly GCA_039654765.1). NCBI lineage: Eukaryota > Metazoa > Chordata > Actinopteri > Cypriniformes > Xenocyprididae > Mylopharyngodon > Mylopharyngodon piceus. The sequence goes on from CM077439.1 coordinate 31,046,143, forward strand.
GTTCGCTTGCAAAACTTTTGTGTTCCCCCGAGAAACTTTGCGTTCGCTCGCAAAACTTTTTACGTCCCCTGAGAAACTTTGCGTTCGCTCGCAAAACTTTTGCGTTCCTCCGAGAAACTTTACGTTCGCTCGCAAAACTTTTGCGTTCCCCCGAGAAACTTTACGTTCGCTCGCAAAACTTTTGCGTTCCCCCGAGAAACTTTGCGTTCGCTCGCAAAACTTTTGCGTTCCTCCGAGAAACTTTGAGTTCGCTCGCAAAACTTTTGCGTTCCCCCGAGAAACTTTGAGTTCGCTCACAAAACTTTTGCATTCCCCCGAGAAACTTTGCGTTCGCTCGCAAAACTTTTGTGTTCCTCCGAGAACTTTGAGTTCGCTCGCAAAACTTTTGCGTTCCCCAGAGAAACTTTGCGTTTGCCCGAGAAACTTTGCGTTTGCCCGAGAAACTTTGAGTTCGCTCGTAAAACTTTTGCGTTCCCCCGAGAAACTTTGCGTTCGCTTGCAAAACTTTTGCGTTCCCCCGAGAAACTTTGAGTTCGCTCGCAAAACTTTTGCATTCCCCCGAGAAACTTTGCGTTCGCTCGCAAAACTTTTGTGTTCCTCCGAGAACTTTGAGTTCGGTCGCAAAACTTTTGCGTTCCCCAGAGAAACTTTGCGTTTGCACGAGAAACTTTGCGTTTGCCCGAGAAACTTTGAGTTCGCTCGTAAAACTTTTGCGTTCCTCCAAGAAACTTTGAGTTCACTCGCAAAACTTTTGCGTTCCCCCGAGAAACTTTGAGTTCGCTCGCAAAACTTTTGCGTTCCCCCGAGAAACTTTGCGTTCGCTCGCAAAACTTTTGCGTTCCCCCGAGAAACTTTGCGTTCGCTCGCAAAACTTTTGCGTTCCCCCGAGAAACTTTGCGTTCGCTTGCAAAACTTTTGCGTTCCTCCAAGAAACTTTGAGTTCGCTCGCAAAACTTTTGCGTTCCTCCAAGAAACTTTGAGTTCGCTCGCAAAACTTTTGCGTTCCCCCGAGAAACTTTGCGTTCGCTCGCAAAACTTTTGCGTTCCTCCTAGAAACTTTGAGTTCGCTCGCAAAACTTTTGCGTTCCCCCGAGAAACATTGAGTTCGCTCGCAAAACTTTTGCATTCCTCCGAGATTAAAAATACTTCTGAGAAAGCAATTCATGCTTAAAAAACTAAGTGTCCAGAAGAGATGGGTGAGAAATACTGGAAATAACGTGTTCAGCACTTAAAGTGGCAGTTCTTTGAGAGGCCAATAGCCTTAGTTCAGTTCAGTATGTGTTCGCTCGCAAAACTTTTGCGTTCCTCCGAGAAACTTTGCGTTCGCTCGCAAAACGTTTGTGTTAACTAATGTTAAATGAAACCTTACACTCTTAGAAGAAAAGGTTCTACACAGAACCATAAAAGGGTTCTATATAGAACCACACTGAACCATTCTGACAGTATGAATCACTAACCTTTTTTTTATTTAAACATTGTCACTTTCACACTGTTTTCTGCAGAAGAAAATCAACCTTTTAAGCCAGAACGTTTGAATTCAGGTGGTTCGTGTTCTTAATGTATTGATGTATTGTGTGAATCCACATATGACACCTGCACACTGACAACGTGTGTGTGTGTGTGTGTGTGTGTGTGTGTGGTTCAGTGGAGGAGAACGTCTCTCAGTGAAACGCTCATTTAGCAGCTGAAGTCACGTCAGCCAGACAATAAGAGCCGCTGCTTCCTTCCTGCCTGCTGTTCCAGTCCACTTCACAAATTCAATGTGACTTACACTGACTCTCTCTCTCTCTCTCTCTCTCTCTCTCTCTCTCTCTCTGTCTCAGAGAACGTGAGTTAACTTGATCAGAATACAGAGAGACTACAGGACAGAGGGGAAAGTCTAAACAAAATAAATAAGTAAATAAAAATCAAAAGGTGGCAACACTTCAATCACTTTTGATCTGTATAAAAACATGGTAACACTTTACAATAAGGTGTCATTAGTTAATAGTAAATAAAACACAGTTGTTAGTTCATGTCAGGTCAGGTCATTAAATGATATTAACAGATACAAATTTTGATTTTAGTAAAGTATTAGTAAATGTTGAAATTAACATAACCTAACAATGAACATCTAAATTCACATTTATAAATCACTCACGCTGTGTGTGTGTGTGTGTGTGTGTGTGTGTGTTGGGGGTCTGGTAGCACATGTTTACCCTCTTCACTTGTTTCTGAAGGCGTATATTCCTACATAAAGGGCTCCCAGTTCAAAGACGTGCAGAAGAAAGGGACCAAAAGATGAAAAGGAGGAGTACGAATCGACGGCCTGTAACTCTTTTACACGTTCCTCAAACTCTCTCCATCTCTGAGCGAGAGCTAAATCAACAGCAGATAAGTCTCATCTCAGCGCATTGCCTTTGATGTGCAGACACACACACACACACACACACACACACACTCTCTCACACACACACACACACACACACACACACACACACACACACACACTCACACACACACACACACACACACACACACACACACACACACACACTCTCTCTCACACACACACACACACACACACACACACACACACACACACACACTCTCTCTCACACACACACACACACACACACACACACACACACACACACACACACACACTCTCTCTCACACACACACACACACACACACACACACACACACACACACACACACACACACACAGTGGTAAAATGTTGGTGTCTTGTAGCTGTGGACAAGAAATAATATCCATGGCAACAGTTTAACCTCACTTATGCTGACTATTTTTGATAAAAGAAAATTAAATTAAATACATTTAAATAATATTATTTTAGTTTAATAACAAGATTATTTAATTTATTAAGGTTTACTACGATTATTAAATAATGTATATCTTGCATTTGAGTGGAACAAAATTAAATTTTATTTTAGTTTATTTATTTAACATTATTTTAATTATATATGCTTAATATTCATTTAATAAATTAGGTTTTTAAAGTAAGGTTTATTATGATTATTAAGATTGGGTGCAATTAAATCAAACTAAATATTAAATTTAATATATATATATATAATATTTAATTAATATTATTTAATAAATTAAGTTTTTTAAGATTATTTATTAAGGTTTATTAAGATTATTTAATAATTAATAGCTTACATCTGGGTGCAGTTAAATGTAATATATATATTTAATATTTAATTAATATTATTTATTACATTATGTTTATTAAGATTAATTTATTAAGGATTATTAAGATTATTTAATAATTAATAGCTTATATATGTGTGCAGTTCAATTTAATATCTAATTAATATTTATTATTAGATTATATTTATTAAGATTATTTAATTTATTAAGGTTTGTTAAAATTATTTAATAATAGCTTATATATGGGTGCAGTTAAATTTAATATATATTTAATATTTAATTAATATTATTTATTAAATTATGTTTATTAAGATGATTTAATTTATTCAAGTTTATTAAGATTATTACACAATTAATATATTAAATTTGGGTGCAATTAAATATAAATGTAATATATATTTCATATTTAATGAATATTAGTTTAATAAATTAAGATTATTTAATTTATTAAGATTTATTAAGGTTATATTAAATAATTCATAGCTTACATTTGGGTGCAACAAAATTAAATTAAATATTATTTTAATATATATTTATTACTTATTCAATAATAATATTAGTTTAATAAATTAAGTTTATGAATATTGTTGAACTTATTAAGGTTTATTAAATAATTAATATCTTACATGTGGGTCTGTTCTTCACACAAAGCATGACTTCTGGAATATTTTCAATGTTGATGCATGGAAAACGGTGATTACAAAATTTCTCCTTGTGTCCTACTGAAAAAAGACAATCAAATGATGACAGAACATTCAACTATTCCTTTAAACGTCATCAATAGTGTTTGAAGAATATTTTTTAATCTGTGAGCACTACATGAAATCCTGCCTGAAATAGTGAGATGGTTGAGTTCATAAAGATCTGAGCGGCTTTGAGTCTCCTGTGGTGTTTTTCTCCTGAGGATCAGAAAGCTTCAATCCCATCAGGCCCCTCTCTCTCTCTCTCTCTCTCTCTCTCTCTCCTGCAGTCAGACCACTAAATCAAAACTTCCTCCTCCTGCCTTTTTTCCATTTACTCTTTTTTCTCTCCGTATGCAGGCGTTCCTATCTGCTGATGTTAGACGAGACGCGTGTTTCAAGTCCAACATCACAAAATCTTTCAGTGTGAGGAAACTGCCATTCATTAGTCCATATGGAGCTAATACTGCACCAATGTACTTTACTTTCTTTCTCTCTTTTCTCAGCAGTGAATTACTCTGAAATCTTGGCCTTGAGAATCTTGACAGTGGAAGAACATTTCATTAAAATTTGGGTAACAATTTACATATAAGGTCATTAAAGGGGACCTATAATGCCCCTTTTCACAAGATGTAATATAACTCTCTGGTGTGCCCAGAAGTTTCAGCTCAAAATACCCCACAGATCATTTATTATAGCTTGTCAAATTTGCCCCTATTTGGGTGTGAGCAAAAACACGCTGTTTTTTGTGTGTGTCCCTTTAAATGCAAATGAGCTGCTGCTCCCGCCCCCTTTCCAGAAGAGGGTGGAGCTTTAACAGCTCGCGCTTCGGTCGCTCAACAACAACAAAGCTGGAGAATCTCACGCAGTCAAAATGAGGATTGTCAGTAAGGGTGTTCAGCCTTACATTGTTGATATCCCAAATTTAATGCTGTTTTCAGTTGATGAATGAACAAAACTTTGTATAGCATGACTGCCTCCCATCCAATATATCACAATAAGCTTTGTGCTTTGATACTTTTGAATGAACTAGCAGTAAAGAAAGAACAAGAGATACTGGGAAGTAGTGCTGGGCGAAAAACATCATATCGAGATGATAAGCTCTGGACATTTTTACCCGATATGGATTAATCTAACAGCCTATCACACAGCAGAAATAAACGCGACAGCAGCCAGTAAGTGAGTGATTTCTGTGTGTGTTTGTGTGAATGAATGGTGCGGTTTTGCCTTATACACAAACTCACACACACACGACACTCACCGTGTTTTCATCATCTACCATCTCAATATATGAAGACATGAACTTCATCTCCAGATCTGCTCTGAGAGTCACTTCACTAAATTCCACCGTTTCATTTGAGAAAAACTACCGTCAAATACATAAAAGTTCGTTTCAACGTCAAGAAAATATGACAGAAATACATCACTACTGTATACTATAATGTACTTCTCAAAGTAATAATAATAATACAAATATTTCTAAAGAATATAATACAACTAAGGTATTTTTCATCCATGTTTTAAATTTATACAGTTCTGTTTTGCAGCATCTTATTTTACAAAAAAATAAAAATGCAATGTTTTGTTGTAAATTAATTAAAAATTTTATTTGATTACATATTGTTAAATTGTTAAAGCTTATATCAATTTGTATTAAATCATAAAACACAGAATCACCAAAAAATAAAATGGAAAACACAGAATTTAGGGAATAATAAAATGGATTTCATGAGGCTCTAAATTAATTGTGAACAAACAAGTTTACATGTTTACATTCATTCTCAAGGTCTAACAAATATGTGGAAAGCATTTCCTTCCCAATTAAATAAGTGAATATCGTGATAAATATCGATAACATATGATATGGAAAAAAAATAGTGATAATATTTTTGGCATATCGCCCAGCCCTACTGGAAAGATAGGCAACCGCAAATTTATAAGTGATTCATCGTCAAATAATAATACAGACGTATGAGTGGAGTATCACAACTTTTAAAGGTGCAATATGTAATATTTTCTGTCCGCTAGAGGTCGCTAGAGGCCTATTCAAAACAAAGGCGTAGCTTGATGACGCCAAGTTTGAGCGCGGAATCTTGGGAAATGTGGTCTTCACCTCACATCCGGTGGAAAAGAATCGGGATAGGACTCGGGCAGAAATCATGTTAATGGATGCGATTATTAACATTACTGTAGTATGAAGCAGAGCAGGACCGAGTGTTGTGGGAGCTGAACGAGGCCGCTGGAGCGATTGCAACACACGCCGCGAGCAGCGGAACTTTTATTATGCCACAGTCGCCGGCACCGCTTCCGCTTTTCCGGTCATGAGTATGAGGTAACACAGCTCTGTTTATCATATTAGATACATTTGAGTGTGTTGAAAATGATGTTATAACGTTACTCTGTGCGTTCGCTCGGCGGCTGCTGTGAGACACTTGTTGCACACTGCAGTAAGATAGATCGATTTTAGAATATCATATTAAATGCTGGATGGCTTGTGTTGATAAATGGCATGCAATTAATTTTAAAACGTATTGTATGATGGAGAATATTCTGTATTACTGTTAAAATAAAGCTGCATCTGATTATGCTATGTTAGCAACTTGACAAAATAGTGTTTTTCTGTGAGGCATGGTAAAGCATGGTACTCGCAAAAAATCAAGAAAATTAGATTTAAACAATAAGACTAAACATGTTGAGATATATAACAATAATTAGTTTTCTGTTTACAAATATATCAAAACAGTTGTTCCCTTGTCTATTAAAATGTAATATATTAAAGCGTCTTTGGTGTTTCCATTGTTTCTAGAAAATAAAACCGGAAACCGAGGGTAACGCGGGTATGACGCAATTGACAGGCGACTCCTCACACGTCCCGGAGCCTTGGTTAAAATTGCAATTTTCTCACGATTTACAAATAGTTGCAAACATTTGAGATATTGTAAGTACTCAAGTGAACAAAATATATAACACTGACCTAGTGGTTTTTGGATATTTTACATATTGCACCTTTAAACAGAAAGACCAACATATCTTGTATAGAAATGGATGATCCATTTCTTTCATTGTTGGTCATGATGGGGAAAGTGTGAAAACTGATGGTCCAATTGAGTTTTGCTGAGGAGGAACACTGAGGAACACAACAGTGCTCACGACACTGAAATTTAAACGTCTTTTCCATCTCGTTTTACAACTAAATGAATGCTAGGCCTAACTATTTAACTGACTATATTCTGATTATAAACTTTAAAGGGGACATATCATGAAAATGTGGCTTTTTCCTTGTTTAAGTGTTATAATCGGGTCCCCGGTGCATCTACCAACCCAGAAAATGTGAAAAAGGACAACCCAGTAACTTTGTTTTGGTAAGCCTTTCTCTGCAAGAATGTAAAAAAAACGAGCCGATCAGATTTTGCTCCCCTAGTGACGTAAGAAGGGGATCTTATTATAATATTACCGCCCCTTAATCTGCACGTTTCCACCCACAGCGCCGCCATTTTGTTTTCGCAGGCAACAACGGTGTACCAGTTGTAACGCCATGACAAAAGTTGGAGCAAAGCATGCTATCTGTTCTGTCGTTGGCTGCACAGACGAGCACTGAACACTATTTAGAGTCTCGTTAGCTTGGATAGCCTGAAGTTGACCCTGACAAGCTCGATTACTAAAAAGCAGCAATATTTTGGAAAAAATATTAGATCATTCATAGCAATTGATAGCAATCATAAACGTTAGCCTGGTGTGTATGGCTCTGTTTGGCAAACAGGTACACTATGTGTAGTGGACGTCCATACGGGTTTTGCACAAAAGATTAACATGACGGCACATGCTAGTCGATGAGTTGAATCAACTCCACAGCAACTACATAAATTTATCCACTAACCATTCAGAAACGTCCTAAAAGTTGTAACTTCTTCCTGAGTCTCTCCATCAGTGTCGACTCCGGTTTGAACAATGTAAGGCTGAACACTTTCGTCATTTTGGCTGCGTGAGATTCTCCAGCTTTGTTGTTGTTGAGCGACCGAAGCACGAGCTGTTAAAGCTCCGCCCTCTTCTGGAAAGGGGGCCGGGAGCAGCAGCTCATTTGCATTTAAAGGGACACACACAAAAATGGCGTGTTTTTGCTCACACCCAAATAGGGGCAAATTTGACAAGCTATAATAAATGATCTGTGGGGTATTTTGAGCTGAAACTTCACAGACACATTCTGGAGACACCAGAGACTTATATTACATCTTGTGAAAGGGGTGTAATAGGTGTATTACACTATTGACACTGTTAAAGCTACCTCAGAAAATTGAAGATACAGCCACACCAACAAGTGACGTTTCACCGGAAGTTTTCCAGCTGGCTTACATTATTGTGGAAGTTCTTAAGAATGTTCCATGCATATAGCGGATTGAGTCTAATGGATCTGATGTGCCATGACTATTTGATATTTATAATCATTATAAACTGGAACGTTTGTCTTTCTGAATGGGTGCCACATTTGATTTGTCATTATATAAGCTTGTGTCCTCATAAACCATATATACAAGAACACACACACACACACACCTCCCCCCCGCTGGGCACTTCCTCCTATCAGGACGACCTCAGTCAAAGAGTTTAATCCCGTGAAACATTTCCTGCTCTGACAAGAAATCAATCAGCGATCCATCAGCGTGACATGATGAAAAGCACAGATCACACGCTCTCCTGCCGAATACACAAACACAACAAAGACCCAGAGGAAGAGAGAGAACGAGATAAAGACCAACACAAGAGCTGAAGACGTGTGAAACAGCTCTGGCGTCACGGCCGTTCACGTGTCAATGAAGCGTCTGCCTCAGAAAATGCAATCAGGACGAAGAAATTCACTCAGCAGTGCAAACACACAAACCTAAACATTTGCATAATTGCATATTAAAGTTTAACCCAAGCTGAAGACTCTGGTTAAAGGATATTATTTACACACACACGCACACGCACACACACGTAGGCTGGGTCACGGCCTATTTTTAAGCTCAGAGGAAACAGTGAAAAGTGTTTTTTAGGAACCGAGTGGTTTGGCTTTCCTGTGTGGTTTCAGATGTGTGTGTGTAGTTTCCTATATGACTCACAGTGATTTCCATGCGTGTTGATACGTGTAAGAGCGTCCCGTGTGTGTGAGACTGTAAACACAACCCTGAGGAAACGACCACAGCTCTGGGATATTATTATTATTTATTAATGCTGGCAGTGCAACAGCTCATATATCAAACCAATAAAGTCTTTGAATCTTCTCTGAAAGAAAATCTGAGGGAGTAAAGTCAACCAGAACCAGCCGCTCGTTCCTATAGATTCCGCTTGTGTTATTCTCCGTTAAAGTGTTTGCTTTTGAATAAAAATGTCTTGTTTTTTAGTACAAATATCTAAACATTCTTAAATCAAGAAATATTTACTAGAGAAGTAAAATGACTGAAGATATTAAGTCTTGTTTGCTGAAAAACTGATCAAAATGAAGTGAGTTTGTGCTTAAAACAAGAACAAATATCTGCTAATGGAGTCAGAGATATAATCTTGTTTTCACTTTGAATGAAGTTTATTTTTCTGAACCCATTAGCAGATATTTGTTGTTTTAAGTTCAAACTCACTTCATTTTGATACATTTCTCTTCTTATCTCATGTCATTTTGCTTCTCCAGTAAATGTATCTTGATTTAAGAATCTTTAGATATTTGTACTGGAAAACAAGACTGAGGAAGAACATCATTTTTGTATATTAGACATTAGTAAACAGTGTAAAGTTATCAAACGACAAAAGCTTGTTCAGATTGAGCTGATTACCATCTGAAGCGAACGTAAATCTGTGAATCTGAAAATAAACATGCATGTAAAAATGGTAAATGAGTTGTTAAGCGAACACTATGAGAGAACAAAATCATGAGTTTCCTTTTATAATCAATGAAGAACAGCTTTACATTTCCTTGAACAAAAGCCCTGTGTGTGTGTGTGTGTGTGTGTGTGTGTGTGTGTGTGTGTGTGTGTGTGTGTGTGTGTGTTTTATGGTGTCCCTGTGAAGCGATCAGAGCCAAATGGACCCTCACGGTTCTCTGAAGGTCCAGGAAACAGACAGGCGACTAATCCACAAAGCAATTCACAACAACAAAAGGTGCATTCCTGCAGAGAGCAAACACACACACACACACACACACACACACTTAACGACTCCATTTGGAGGACTGTTTCGCTCTTATTGCCTGTTGTCTATTGAGCTGCTAAAACTTCCTTGTTAACACACATAAATTCCACAAACACACACACACAATTTTAGGACCTTTAAGATTTGTATCAAATATAATGTATAAATATCTAAACATTCTTAAATCAAGAAACATTTACTGCAGAAGCAAAATGACTGAAGATATTAAGTCTTGTTTAATGAAAAATGAATCAAAATGAAGTGAGTTTGTGCTTAAAACAAGAACAAATATCTGCTAATGGGGTCAGAAAAATAAACTTCATTCAAAAGGAAAAACACGATTATTTTTCTGACTCCATTGGCAGATATTTGTTCTAGTTTCAAGCACAAACTTCCAATTTGAGAATTTGAGGTAAAATGTCACAAATCTCTAAAAAGAGGCGTCTTTTTCTTTATGCAAAATATCATTTCTAATATCTTTCTTTTGATTTTTTGTTTTAAATGTGACCTGAGATTCACAATATTTGATTTAAAACCTCAAAATCAATGAATTCACAGAATCTTTTAGACCATAGATACAATTTCAAAACAAAAAATGAGGCAAAAACAGCTTCTCAGAGCAGCAGAGGAGGAGAGAAGGACAGAAGAGAGCCGGCGGGGGTGAAATCAACAAACGCCTGACAGCAGGAAACACGCAATAAAACAAGACAAAGAGAGAGACTTTATGAGCCTCACACAGGTGGCCAGGTGGAGACACACACACACACACACACTGCAGAAACACACACACCTTCTTTTCTAATGTGGGCAGTGCAGATATAATGATTAAATCCTGAATAAATCCAAACATCAACAGTTTAATCTTGTTCTCCAAATGAAATGAGACACTAGACAAGAGCGTTTTGCATTAATTTGTATATTTTTGCATTAAAGTTAACATGTTTCCATCTGTTTCTCCATTCTTTCATGTTGCAGTAAGTGTTGATATTTTGTTATATTCAGACATGAGTAAATCTGTCCTTTGCAATAAATATCATAAAATAATAGAGCTTCACATAATAAATATTTTTTTTACAACAACAACAACAACGAAAAAAGTTAAACAGTTTTAACATTTTCTTTTAAAAAATAGCCGTAAATTCCTCTTTACATCAACAAAATGAGAACAAAAACAGATGCGTAGAAACCGTTTCATTACAACCGCGCCTGCTACGGAGATCCGGTAACGGCTACATTTTTACGGTCCGGCCCGGTAAATAAAGTCCTTCACAGGTTTGGTTTCCAAAGCACCATCACTGAACTCTCTGGTGTTAGATAGTAGCTGTACACAGTCGGGTAAGGCAACCTGCTGAAAACGGCAACGAAACAAGTGGTTTTCACATTCCTCCGGGAGGGGCGGAGCTTATATGTGCTCATTAACATAACCCCTCCCCCTCGCACCCCGCCTCATTTTCTGTTCTCACATCCTGCAGCAGCGATACAGCTTCCCCAGCTATTAATAAAATCATATTTCTCAATATGAGGGCCTCAGGACGGTTTTCCCGGCGCGTGTCCGGGCGTTTGGTTCCAGTTCTGCAGCTTGCAGTAAACGGTGTTGGAGTTCTTGCAGCGGCAGCCGGGCCGGTTCACGCGGTCGTGGCACGAGTTGCACGCTTTCACGCAGGCCTTGGCGGGCAGGTAACAGAGCAGACACGGGAACAGCGCCGACATGAGGCCCATGCACAGGAAGCGCGAGCAGCACTGCGGGTGCGACAGCGAACACGGCCGGTCGGCGCAGGGGTCGCCGACGTCGTCGTCGTCGTTGGAACAGTGGTAGAAAATGCCCTTCACCAAACACATGCACGTCCCGTGCTCGACCACGCTCTCGGCCGAACACAGACACTGTCCGTTGCAGGCGAGGCGCGCCGGAAGCGGCCGTGGCGCCGTACACTCGCTGCACTTACATTTCCCGCAGCTCTCGCAGATGTACAGATGCGCCGAGTCCAGCTTTTCCACCGGGGTCTGTTTGAGCGGAGCGTCCGGTGGGAGGAACGGATGTGAGGATGCGCTCGGTTGAGTCCGTACGGCTCTGTTGCGGTAATTCGGCAGCAAGCCCTGCTCCGAAGACGTGCTGCTGTTGCTCTCGGCGCTCCCCGTGCTGGTGGACCGGCTGAGCGCCGGCGGACGGGCAGTCCGGTGCTCGTAGTTGTTGTTCACGTTCACCAGGAGCACCTCGTGAGTCCTCTCGTGCTTCCGTGGTGGCGTGCGTGGCCCCGGGGCCGGTCTGCGTGCAACGGCCGGGCCCTCCGTGTACTCGTTACAGGAGCGGATGGCTTTGATCTGATCCAGGGACAGGATGGCCCCAGACGGGAGGTCCGGATGTCTGACGGTCCCTCCGCGCTGACCGTGGCGATCCATAAGACACGATCAGCAACTCCAGACAACAGAACAGATGCAACGTTCATCTGACACCCTGAGAGAGAGAGAGAGAGAGAGAGAGAGAGAGACGGGTCATTCTCAGCATGCACAGTTAATGCAGTCAAAAGCAAATACTTTTTAAACACATTTATCTTTATTTGACTTAAAAAAATAAAGGTTCTTTATGGTTCCACAAAGAACTTTTAACATCATTGAATCTTTCCATTTCACAAAGAGTTCTTTATAATGGAAAAAAGGGAAACACTTTAGTTTAGGGTCCAATTCTCACTATTAACTAGTTGTTTATTAGCAGCATATTACTAGGATATTGGCTGTTTATTAGTACTTATAAAGCACATATTAATGCCATATTCTACATCCCTTAATCCTACCAATACCTAAACTTAACAACTACCTTACTAACTATTAATAAGCAGTAATTAAGAGTTTATTGAGGCAAAAGTCGTAGTTAATAGTGAGAATTGGACCCTAATCTAAAGAGTGAGTGAAAAAAGTACTTTATTGGCATTGATGGTTCCATGAAGAACCTTTAACATCCATGAAATCTTTCCATTCCGCAAAAAAAAAAAAAAAACGGTCTTTAGATTTTCAAAATGTTCTTCAAACTAAGAAAAATAGACTTTACTTGATGCCTTCATGTGGTAATGCATTATAAAAAATATCTTTAATGCATTAATTATGCCTTGTAATGCACCTCATAATATCTCATGAATAATTCTAACCTTTAGAAAGTGCATTAAAACACACGACAACCATTTTCAGATATTATACTTTGGTTGCAATTATTTATGAGATAATGAATATGAAATGATAATTAGGGCTGAGTGGGGCTAGTTGTCACACACGGTTTCAATGTTTCAGCACATGATGAAACTTAGTGTATTTACTACTTGCCATATCAACACTATACAGAGTAAAATTGCGACAAAATTCAAAAAAATCTTGCTGAACGTTTATTTAACCATAGCAAAAGTACATTTCTTACTGAGGTACTTCAAATGTACTTCATTTATAAGTACTTCATCTCCTCCAATCAACAGTTTAGACACTTAACTTGCATAACTCACTAGCAGAAGACACAGACACTAGCCAGGGTTATTACCTCACTATTGGAACTATTCTATGTTAGTAATATAATTCATGTTTACTACTTTCATGAATTTAACTGAGAAAGGCTGAGATATAATGTTCAGAAATTATTTTTTAAAAATTTAAAGTTTCTTCATCTGTTTGCCCCTCATGTTTGCTCGTTTTAAGACTCTAAAATTTGTTTATTTTTAATTATTAAAAAAACACCATTATTTTATATGAAAAAGTTAATAATTGTATTTTACTGACAAAATATTTTAGTTTTTTTTAAAAATTAGATCAGATAACATTTTAAGTGGTCATATGGTCATGTGTGGGGCATGTTGTCACATTTCACTTCTTTCAGGGTAAATAAAGAAAAACACATACACTGTAATAATGAAACAAGACCACATCATTGTACAAGATGTGTGAAATTAATGTGGAAAAAGATACTCTGAACCCCAAGTAAATTTACACAAACTGAGAAAGTTACACAAAGACTCCAAGTTGCCTAAAGTTCACTAAAATGGTTCTTCTATGGCATCACTGCAAAAACCCCAGAGTTTACTGGTAACTGAAGCGTGTGAGAAACACACACACACACTCTCTCTCTCTCTTAAGGCCCCCAAGCTTTTGTTTCTGACTTCCTTTGGGGGGTTCAAGCCTTAATTAGAGGGTCAAACCCGCCCGGACACAATTCACACCCTGCTGCAGGAGATGCGCGTTCACCGCGGGGTTTATTCACACGTGACGCTCCAAACGCGCATTCGGACTGAACGTGTGCAGATCTACTTTCTGCGACAGACCTCATAAATCACACCGCAGAAGAGCGTGTGTGTGAAGAGAAGGTCTAGAGCTCTTTCCCTTCTATTCACAGAGCTATTTAACCCCCGAGAGAGAGAGAGAGAGAGAGAGAGAGAGAGAGAGAGAGAGAGAGAGAGAGAGAGAGTTGACTATTAACAAGACTTTGTACCGACCTCAATAAGCACACAACTGAAGTAAAGTACAAATACTTCCCGTCCTGATTTGCATGTGTATGGCTGGTTAACATTAAAATGCAGAGCCACACTGAGCAGGAAGACTTCAAATCAAACACAGAGCTTCACACGCTTCTCAAAGCGCTTTATGATGCAGGAAGAGTCCGAAACTTCACGAGGATCGAATAGAAGCGAACGGAAAGAACCGAGATTAAAAGCGACACTTTTGCGTAATTATCATCGGACGCGCGCTTAATAGGCTATCAATAAACATTTTTATGTCTTTGGCACACATTTTCTTTCATTATCTTTTGTTTAACATAATTATATTTGCTTTGTAACCGTGCATTTTTAATTATTTAAGTAAAAACACAGAACTCGCTCGTAAAAAAACATGAAGGACTGCAAGAAAAAGAACTTATGAATGAAAACAAGCCCGCTGGGGGAGGAGTGTGTGTGTGTGTGTGTGTATGGTGTGTTCATGCTCAATCACACACACATACACACTCACACGCAATCTAAAGCGCATAATATAGCCTAATTAAACATAAGTTTTGAATAATAAACGCGTGTTTTTTGCGCGCTCGCGGGCCTGCGGAGACCCCGAGAGCCCCATATCCACACACGATCACCCTCTAATCCACATCAAACAACACAGAATTCATACATACCTACAGACAGACTCCCATAATGTCAAATCCATCAGTCCTGGTGCCAAACATCCATCAACATGTCCAGAACGATCCCAAAAATCAGCGCATGACCGCGAGCGTAACATCCAGAGGAAACTCCGCGCGGTGGATCTTCAGCTCGAGGGTTTGATCCACGGGGGGAAATGTGGAAAGAATCCGGTTAAATCCACGAATAAAGGCTCGTTCGCTGCTGCGCGTTTGTCCGGCTCTCCGCGCGCCGCGTCAGACTGTGCGTGAGTGTGTCGGATCAGATGCGTGTGCTGTTTTTGCGCGCACACACACACTGATGAATGAAAGAGGATCATGGGGCAGATGCAGGAGGGGCAGAAGATCTCTGGATTTAAGGTGGATCATGTGAGACGAACGCGCATCTGCTTCTGAACGTCACGCACGCACCTCTGATTTTGTGCACATATTGCGCGCTCCCGATACCGTGTTCTGTACTTACACAGCTAAAGTAATAGAAGAGATTTATTGTAAGTAAAACACTAATAGGCGCTTGTATTTAACATATGAGGCGATGGTTTGTTTCTTCAACATTTTCACCCTCTATTACACTTGTGTGTGTACAAAGTTTTATTATATATTAGCTATTATTTTGTTTCTGATTCAGAAATGCTGCACACATTTTATTCGTTTAGATTATGTAGTTGTAAACAAAATCTCATTAAAAGTTTTAAACGCGTTTTGCTGAAGCTGATTTGCAGTAAAACATCTCGAAAACATCGAGTCAAAACACGAACAACGCTGGTGCGACCTTAAGAGTTCAAACCCCCTCAGAGAGAGAGAGAGTGTGTGTGTGTGTGTGTGTGTGTGTGGGGCGGATGTGCTGCATCCGGATACATGAGAAAGGAAAGTTCAGCACAAAGTCATTTCATGCATTCAGATGGAAACGAGCAGCAGACACACACACACACACACACACACACACACACACACACACACACACACAACTTGTGAGAGAGACATGGTAATGAAAATGATTTTGACATTTAGATTTTGACGTCACTACACTGTTTGGTACATAAGAAATATCATTATATTATATTATACTATATTATATTAAATTACATATATTATAATATATATTAGTATTATGTACATTACCATTCTAAACTTTGGGGTCAGTAAGCATTTTTATTTTTTTAAAGAAATTAATACTTTTATTCATGAAGGACACATTAAATTGATCAAAAGTGACAGTAAAAGACATTTATAATGTAACAAAAGATTTCTATTTCAAATAAATGCTGTTCTTTTGAACTTTATATTTATCAAAGAATCCTGAAAAATAAAATATATCACAGTTTCCACAAAAATATGACCTGTTTTCAACACTGATAATAATCAGAAATGTTTCTTGATCATCAAATCATCATATTAGAATGATTTCTGAAGGATCATGTGACACTGAAGACTGGAGTAATGATGCTGAAAATTCAGCTTTGATCACAGGAATAAATTACATTTTACTATATATTCACATAGAAAACAGCTGTTTTACATTATAATAATATTTCACAATTTTACTGTATTTTTGATCAAATAAACACAGCCCTGGAGAGCAGAAGAGACTCTTTCAAAAACATTTTTAAAAATCTTACAGACTCCAAACTTTTGAATGGTGGTTATTGAATTAGCTTTTATTTTTATATCTTCAGTTTTCATTTTAGTTGAAATTTTAGTAATTTTGTGCTTTTTAATAATTTTGATGAATAGATTTAGATTTAAGTTTTTGTATATTTCCAGTTTATTTCAATGCAGAAAGTGTTTTAATGGTTTTAATAATAACACTGTGCAGGTTCACAAAGAATGTGTTTTTAACTCTGATCTGAAGAACATTTAATGAAACATGGAGAAGCGTGTTTATTCCAGGTTCTTCAGGCTTTTGGTTTCCTGGTTCTTAAAAGCAAAATAAATTATATTGTTGCTTTTCTACAGAAGAATAAAACATTATTTGTGTAACTTAAAAATGTTCTTCTTTAAATCATATTTTTGGCCACATCCGTGTTTAGTATGATAGAAATAATCTTTGATGTATTTTAAGAGCTTGTGCAGGTCAGAGGTCAGAGGAATAAAGTTTTACAGCACAAACCATAAAACATACAGCTTCATGATCGAATAAAACTTTTATAGATCTACAACATCTTTAAGGCCAGATGACCACACACACACACACTCTCACACACACACACTCACTCGCTCGTGCACACACACACACACACACACACACACACACACACACACACACACACACACACACACACTCGCTCGTGCACACACACACACACACACACTCAGTCAGGCACCCACACACACACTCACAAACACACACACACACACTCCTCACACACACACTCACAAACACACACACTCACACACTCTCTCACACACACACACACACACACTCTCACACAACACTCACAAACACACACACTCACACACTCTCTCACACACACACACACTCTCTCTCACACACTCTCTCTCACACACACACACACACTCTCACACAACACTCACAAACACACACTCACACACTCTCACACACACACACACACACACTCTCTCTCTCTCTCACACACACACTCTCACACACACAACACTCTCACACACACACTCACAAACACACACACTCACACACTCTCTCTCACACACTCTCTCACACACACACACACACACACACACACACACTCACTCACACACCCCTGAAGTAATCAAGTCAACACTGTTATTTAGTGAAATGTGTGTTTATTGTGTATTTGTGCAGTTGTTGTCAGAGGCGTGAGCCGCCGTGTTCCCGCTGGTAGTTGACGTACGACTGTAAGAGCGACTGTGGGATTCGAGGTCTGACGGCGTCCAGCGCGGCGTGGAAGTGTCCGGCGGTCACATGATCTGCTGCGATGTTCTCCTGCAGCGCCTGTAGAGCCGCTTCTCTGCACACGGCTGTGATCTGACAGAGACACACACACACAAACACACACAGAATGAGATAACATTTTGTAATTTTATATGAATAATAAAAATATATAAAAATAAAAACAAAATAAGAAATATTACTTTTATAATATTTCAATGTAAAATACACAAAATTGGGTGAAAAAGTATAATAATTTTAATTTGTTATTTTTATATAACTCTAAAGTTACAATAGGCTATCTTAATTTCTTAATTTTCAAATTTTTCAAACTTTTATTTTGACAAAAAATAATTTATTTTGACAAAAAAAAACAGGGAGCTCTTAAAGATTAAATTAAACTATATTACTAAAAATTAAATTATATTTATCATATATTTATATGATAATCACATTAAGCCATATTACAGTTCTGGATTTATTTCGATTAATCTTGCAGCACTAATTTATGATGTTAATAACTGTGGAAATGTGTCTGTGAAGTGTCCGAGAGTGTCCATAGAGTTGCAATAAGCAAAAAGAAAAAGAAAAAAAAAGATACACACGTGTATATATATATATCTATACAAAATACACATGCAGCAAATATTGTGCCATACTTTTATGCTTTAAATGAAATATTATCAGCATATATTTTCAAGATTTCTCTTGTTTCAGTTATGTGACGCTGCCTTCTGCATTCTGTATAATGCTGTATAATTTCTGTATGATTTCTGTGTGTTGAGACTGGTGTTTGCCGTGTTTCGGTCTGTCAGTCGCGGGCAGACACCAGCGGTTTGATGGCAAAACGCCTGACCACAAATTAGCACAGCGTTCAAGGACAAACACGCAGCGCAAAAATCATTTCCTATAATTACAAAACTATTTTTAACCAACAAAACCGCCTGTTACAGCAGAGCAGAGACGCAGGCAACATTCATCCGAGCGCTATTTAAAACCAGACCGCACCTCCTCATTTACAAACCAGATTCACACGAGAGCAGGAAGTGGGCGCAGAGACTTCCTGTTCAGACAGAGTGAGGGAGCGTTCATGCTTTAGTGCGAGCTGGAGAGCAGTTAGAAGACTTGATGAATGTAGATACTGTCGGTCAGTCTGAGACGTGATGAAGAGTGTAAAATCACTGTGAAGATCAGATCTGACGAGACATTATACAGCACAGCTGAGCCTTTCTCTGTGTGTGTGTGTGTGTGTGTGTGTGTGTGTGTGAGTGTCTGACTGAGTGATTGTGTGAGAGTGACAAAAACTGTTTTTGTCATTTTTATAATTTTTTATTCATTTTTTAAAATAGGTTTACATTAAGCTTTAGTTAATTTAGTGCTACAATTTAAAAATTAATGATAAAATTTTAAATATTTAAAAGAAAATGAGAAATGTTGCCTTGGCAACTAGCTGAAATAATTTATTCATATTTTATTTTACTTCAAGTAAATAAAATGTTTTTTGTTTATGGTTTTATTGAACGATAACAACTCTGGTCCTCGCTGATATTCACATTAACGGTTTACCGCGGTAAACTCTTTAACTTCTACACTTGTTTTCACGCAGTGCTGCAGCAGACGGTGGAGTCGAGGTCAGGTGACCAGCGTTTGAGGGATGTGAACACAGGATCAGGGTGGAGTCACATGGCTCATGTTTCATCTATAGGGCAAAGAGACACAAGAGCTGCTATTGAAGCGCTGGATCACAGTTTCTGTGAGAGAGAGACA
Source organism: Mylopharyngodon piceus (assembly GCA_039654765.1). Classification (NCBI taxonomy): domain Eukaryota; kingdom Metazoa; phylum Chordata; class Actinopteri; order Cypriniformes; family Xenocyprididae; genus Mylopharyngodon; species Mylopharyngodon piceus. The sequence continues at coordinate 31,065,915 of CM077439.1, forward strand.
GACGCTGGAGCGCTGATGTTCATGAGTCTGAAGATCTGCTGTACTTCTGGACGTTCCTCCTGTCCTCTTGTGATCTTCATCTTCCTCCAGATCTCGTTCTCTCTCTCATCATGACACGAGTGGCCAAAACTCTCCAAACATCAATATACTCTTCATTTCAGTCTGTTCCTCGACTCAATCCATCATACGACGTCAGAAGATGTGGATTATAGATCAGTAGTTCTACCTTTTTGACTCGAAGGTCTCCAATTGTCCAACACCATATTTGAACACCTTATATAAGATCATAGATTATAATATTATGTTTTGTTATAACACTGTTATATAATAATAATAATAATATATGATGTTTTTATGTCCTTTAGGAGCTTCAGCTCACTGTACATTAGTCGATTAATAATCCCAGATGTAACTGCATTCATTTGTTGTTGAGGCTGATCACACATGCTGTAAACATTACATTACCCAGAATGCCCTGCTCTCACCGATCAAAACACCAAATCAAACACAAATAAACGTTTGTCAAGTGTGACACAGATGAAGATCTCGTTCAGATCTCTGACCGGCGGCCTTCAGCACATCACAACAGTAACATGCAAACAATCAAGTGTGTGTGTGTGTGTGTGTGATCTGAACAGCTCGAGTTCATGCTGTTACCACGCAACACACTCCACACATAACACAAGCAGAAATAAACACACGGCGCTTACATTTCAGCAAGTCAGGCGTGTTCAGAAAGACTCAATGGACAACACAAAATGTCTGCATTTTTTGAATTTCCAAAAAACACCGTTTAGTATGTTTTTGAAGCCATTTGGTTTATGAGGACACAGGAAGTGAAAGCATAAACCATGTTTACGTTGTAATACCCATGTTATTATACACATTTGTGTCCTCATAAACCATGTATACAAGAACACACACACACACACACACACACACACACACCCATCACTTGTTTCTGCCTCTTCTTCTCCTGTGTTTTAAATCTGTACTCTTTGAGAAGATGTGTAATAGCGCCTCCTACCGTATAACAGTGAAAACATGGATTACCGAAAAAACTTGTCAATATCTGCCAATGGAGTCAGAAAACTTAATTCAAAGGGAAACAAGTTTATTTTTCTGACCCCATTAACAGATATTTGTTCTTGTTTTAAGTCATTTCTCTTCTCCAGTAAATGTATCTTGATTTAAGAATGTTTAGATATTTGTGCTGGAAAACAAGACAGAAACACTGAGGAAGAATTAATTTTTTTTTGTAGTTTACTCAAGCAACTGCTGAGTCACGGTGAAAATCAACACACACTCTCTCTCTCACACACACACACACACACACACACACACAATAGAGCATCTGTGCATGAGCTCAGAGTCACAAGGACTTTGAAACAACGTTGATACAGAAACTGTCTGTGTGTGTGTGTGTCTCTCTCTCTCTCCTATAAACAGTGTGAAAACACTTTACCAAATGATACCGTGACCTCTGACCCCTGCAGCTGCAGTGACCTCTCACCTCTGCCCCTGAGTAGCGTTCCGTCCGGGTCACCAGGTCCTCCAGGTGCACGCTGGGATGGACGGGCATGTTCCGAAACTGCAGCGTGAAAATCTCCCTGCGAGTGTCTGCGTCCGGCAGCGGGACGAATATAACACGGTCCAGACGACCCGGACGCATCAGAGCCTGAGAGAGACAGATAGATGAGGAAAAAATACTGTAAAAAATGTTAAATATTATTATATTGTAAAATATCTGTTTTCTATGTGAATATATAGTAAAGTGTAATTTATTCCTGTGATCAAAGCTGAATTTTCAGCATCATTACTCCAGTCTTCAGTGTCACATGATCCTTCAGAAATCATTCTAATATGATGATTTGATGATCAAGAAACATGTTGAAAACAGTTAATATTTTTGTGGAAACCATCATACATTTTATTTTTCAGGATTAGAAAGTTCAAAAGAACAGCATTTATTAGAAATAGAATCTTTATAACATTATAAATGTCTTTAAAGTCACTTTTGATCAATTTAATGCGTCCTTAATGAATAAAACTATTAATTTCTTTACTTCCCAAAATTTTGTATGGTAATGTATTTACCAGATATTGAAAATTATTTGTTTTTAAAGTCTATGGCAGCAAGTATTATAAATCAATACTTTTTAAACAAACAAATAAAAACACATTCAGTGAAATCACGATTCAAGAGAAATGAGCAGTTTTGTTGTTGTTAACTGAAACTATTAAAATAGTTTTTTATTAATTGAAAAGGGGAAATAAAATAAAATATAAATATTAGATGAAAACTTAACTGAAATAAAATATTTTTTTTATTTTGAAATATTAAAATTGCTAAAACTAAAACAACTAAAATAAATATGAATTAAAGTTAAACAGAAATATTTAAGAAAACATTTTTAAAATATTAAAAACCAAAACTAAAATTAAAACAAAAATAGCAAATATAAAATTATTTATTTATAATTATATTTATAATTATATTATAAAATATAATTAATATAAATATAAAAAGTTAATTAAAAATATTAATAAATACTATAATAGTATTTAAACTAAAATAGTACTGAAAATGTGGCATCAAAACATAATATACATCAGAAAAGATAGAAAATTATATTACTAATTATAAAGTATTTATTTATAAAATATTACAAATGTTTGTACTGCAGATACTAAACAGAACGATTATCCTTCTCCGATTCGTCAGACTGATATGAAAACCCTCATTACAGCTGATACTGATATGATCTGATATACTGAACATCTCGAGATGTTTGTGCAGTAAAACCTCCTGAGAGGAAGAAGAACAGGACTGAGTTACTGATGATGAAGAACAATAACAGCAGCTGAACCTGTATCTCTCTCTCTCTCTCTCTGAATGAACAGAGAGCAGGTGAAAGGGCAGACAGAGAGTAAACAACTCCAGGAAGTGAGGAGGAAGTCATCGCTGTGTGTTTGCGACCCCTCGCCAGTGCGATTGGTTCGAGCCGCGGCTCATTGCTTCCTTACATCCTGAGGAAGAAACCACAGCGGCGGCGGGAGGACGACGGAGCGCTCCACATCTGAACATGTGCCAGAGGAGAGAGGGAGAGGGAGCGCTGCAGTAACCATGACAACCCGTCATAACAGTGTGTATCACATCTGGAGATGAACGGAAGGACATGTGATGGAAAACACACACAAACCACCTACAGCGGCTCACCTGTGTGTGTGTGTGAGAGTGTGTGTGTGTATTTTTAGTAATTGTTCAACTTATTTCAGTTAGTTTCCAAGTCAACATTTTTTAAATTATTTCTATTTTGCTTAACTTTATACTTATTTTAGTACTTTAAGTTAATTAGAAACTTTAATTTCTAATTTTAAGGTTATTTTTTTATCTAATATTTATATTTTATTTCTGCTTTATTTCAATTAACACAAGCAAGTTTTAATACTTTTAGTTTTAGTTAACAATCACAACACTGCTCATGTGACTTGAACCATGTGATGTCACTGGATATGATTTTTTTAACAGTATTGATTGATAATATTTCTCTCATATCAGATGAAGTTTTCACGAGCGGCCGGTTTCAGAGCGCAGGACTGCAGGAGTCGACATGTTTTACTCCTCAGCAGCAGAACATTCATCACTCAGCAGCTCACAAACACTTCCTGTCCTGAAGGATCCGCTCTGAGTGTGTGTGTGTGTGTGTTTAAGGTGCTTTTATAACACCGTCGCTCCTCATCTGAGATCTTGGCTTGTTGACAGAATAATTGCCCTGTGTGTGTGTGTGTGTGTGTGTGTGTGTGTGTGTGTTTGTGAATTTCAACCCTCTGAATAAAGAAACTGAAGTGGAATTACAGGACAGAAGCTCGTCTGAGAGGAAACAAACACAAACACTTTAACAGCTCAAGATGGAAAACTTTTTGCATTTTTTTTCATTACAATTGCAAATAAAATAATATTTTAATACAATTACTGTTTTATTTCTATCAGCATGTTATGTGATTTTCTCATTTTAATTAGTTTTTTAATATTTAAATTTAGCTTTAATTTACTTTTTATTTCAGTTGTACTTTTAGTAATTTTAGTACTTCAACTTACTATCTATCTATCTGCAGGATTTCAAGAATTTATCAGTATTTTTTGTAACAATAATGAGGATTTTTCAGGCATCTATCTTATCTTTTCTTCTGGTTTTGATGTGTAATATGTACAGGTTTTGTGTGATTCATCTAGATCAGTGTGATACAGAAATACTGCATAAATGCTAGACACACACACACACACACACACACACACACACCTCAAAGTTTATCTGCAGAAGGAGAAAGACGCAAATCGCTGAATGACAGGACGCAATTACACAACAGCTGCTTCAGCACGACCACAGCACTTCCTGTGAGAGATCGTAAATCTCACACACACACACACACACACACACACACACACACACAGGTACTTCACGAAGCAGATCCCAAACATGTGGTGTTTACACCTAAATGTCAGATTTACGCAATATAATTTCAGTTAAACACATGAATAAACTTCATGTGATGCATATTTGTACAAATGCATATAAAGATTTCAGCACTCAAATAAAACTTTATGAACTATTTTCACCTATTTGATTTTATTTAAATAATCATTTTCAATATGCATTCATTCACATGGCTTTAAAACAAATATATTCAGTTAAAACGCATGAGAATATGGTTAGAACAAGCAATATTCAAGTAGTTAAAATGTATGAGATTGATTGATTAATGATAAATATTTAAGCCTTGTTATTGTGTATTTAATACACACAGTTATTAGTACTATTGCTGAAAGTTTAATACAATTTAATTTATGTATGACTGACAATTATGCATCACATTAAATTTATTACACTGTAAAAAATGATATTCTTCCTCAGTATTTCTGTCTTGTTTTCCAGTACAAATATCTAAACATTCATAAATCAAGATACATTTACTGGAGAAGCAAAATGACTGAAGATATTATGACATGTTTTTGAAAAATATACCAAAATTAAGAAAGTTTCTGCTTAAAACAAGAACAAATATATGCCAATGGGGTAAAAAAAAAAAAAGGTAAAACAAGATTATTTTTCTGATCCAATGAACAGATATTTGAAAAAAAGACTTACTATCTTCAGTCATTTTTCTTCTCCAGTAAATGTATGTTGATTTAAGAATGTTTAGATATTTGTGCTGGAAAACAAGACATTTTTTGCAGTGTAGTTTGTTAAAACTGAGTAATCCAAATGGATTTTATATGTAATTCAATGACATAAATCTCACATTTAGGCCTAGTGTAAGTGTTTAAAGGAACAGTCACGTGACTGAGACACAAGTGAATGAGTTGATCTATCTGAGGTGATTTCATCCGGTCTACTGATGAACGATCGGAAGAGCCTGAATGATCCGTATGTTCCCGCAGAAGAACGTGACGTGTGTGTGATTGGCTGTGGTGAGGGGTGTGGATGGGAGTCAGAGATACTCGTGTAATGCCGGAAACGGATCCGTTTACATCTGCGTGACCTTCAGCTGAAAGACAAAACCAGAGCGCTCAGATGTTCCTCTTACTGTAAGCAAAGACCAAACCCACAGAGACACAATAAACCCGCCAGAGCTTTTGTCTGCCAGGAGAAACGGCTCTCGGCAAACACACTGGAAGAACTGGAACGCTGGAGCTTCACGACGACATTCATACGCTTCCTGAACAGCTTGTTTTTCTAATGGAGGCAAATCAGGGCTGCACGCAAAAAAATGTGGGATTAAACTCAACGATTTCAAACATAACGACATACCAAAAAGTCATGGGTTCAATTCCCAGTGAATGCATGAACTCAAACATGTATAGTTTGAATGTAATGTAAGTCTCTTTGGATAAAAGCATCTGCCAAATGCATGAATGTGAATGATATAATTGAGCAGGTCACAACCTCTGAAGTCACTGTCATGAAACATGTTAACTTTATGTATGATAAACATAACAGCTGATGTGACGTATCCACATGAACATGAGATTTGAGTCTTTATTTATTTAAACTGTTAGTTCACCCAAAAATGAAATTTCTGTCATTAATTACTCCCCCTCATGTCGTTCCACACCCGTAAGACCTTCGTTCATCTTCAGAACACAAATTAAGATATTTTTGATAAAATCCGAGAGGTTTATGACTCGTCCATAGACAGCAATATAATCAACACTTTCAAGGTCCAGAAAGGTACTAAAGACATCGTTAAAACAGTCATGTGACTGCAGTGGCTCAACCTTAATGTTATGAAGAGACGAGAATACTTTTTGTGTGCAAAAACAAAACAAAAATAACCACTTTATTCAACAATCTCTTCTCTTCTGTGTCATTCTCATACGTTGTTTACGTCCAGCGCTTCCAGGTTCTACATCAGAACGCCGACTCATTATTGGCTGGCTCCTGCGTCAGCATCACACGCATGCGTCGTGCTGATCACATGATCAGCGTCGGCCAATACTGAGCCGGCATTCGGACATAAACATGGAAGCCTTCACTGTGCTTACTGCGTCACCTGCGTAAGGATAATAAAGATATTGTAAGTCCTTATTTTTGTTTTGTTTTTGCGCACAAAAAGTATTCTCGTCTCTTCATAACATTAAGGTTGAACCACTGCAGTCACGTGACTGTTTTAACGATGTCTTTAGTACCTTTCTGGACCTTGAAAGTGTTGATAATATTGCTGTCATAAACCTCTCGGATTTCATCAAAAATATCTTAATTTGTGTTCTGAAGATGAATGAAGGTCTTACGGGTGTGGAACGACATGAGGGTGAGGAATTAATGACAGAAATTTAATTTTTTGGGTGAACGAACCCTTTAACCCCATAAAGCCTACTGAAACATTTGTACAGTCAGTGCAAAAGTTGTTTATCAAAACACACAACAGCTCAAAACACTCTATATCAGACCTCTCTCTCTCTCTCTCTCTCTCTGTGTTTTGTTCTTCAGGTATTTCTACACAATGAGTGCAGACAGACACACAGCAGCTCATAAACAACTCGTCATCAATTAAGCATGCTGACAGACACACACACACACACACACATGCACACACACACTTTCATGAAGGTATATCAAACATTCTTTCAGGCACAGATCAGTTTACACAGGAAGCTCCTTTCAGCCCAAAACTGCAGCTACACGTCCAGTGTGTGTGTGTGTGTGTGTGTGTGTGTGTGTGTGTGTGTGTGTGTAAATAGAGACACAAGTGCTTCAGGAAGTCTGAGAATCGTTGCTGGCTATACAGAAACCCCCTGAAAAACAAGCGCGCACACACACACGGTGTTGAGTGGCGGCTGTCGTCTGTGTGTCCTCAGGGTTTTACTCAACACTCAAACTTCCTGTTTACCCAACAGCCAAAGATGTTTATCAATCTGTCTATCTGTCCGTCCGTCTGTCTATCTACTTACTGAGCAGAGACACACAGACAGATGGAGTCTACTGGTGTCTCCCAGCACAGCAGGTGTGGAAGGCTTCTGTCTGTCTGTCCTCCAAAACAGGAAGTCAGGGATTCCCAGTGCTGGGCACTTCCTCTGAGAGAGAGACAGAGAGAGACGCACCGGCTCCAGACCAACCACAGGAAAGCGAGAGACGAGTTCTGCGTCAATAAGGGCAGTAAGAGTGTGACCTTCACACACACACACACACAGGTGCCATTTTTAACCCAGAACTGTAAACACAGGAAATGACCTCATCCCCCACCTTGTTACCATGAACATCACAAAAAAAGCATCTCGGTGATCTTCTGGTCTGTTGATGTGGCTCAGTTCCTCATTCAATGTGTGTCTGTTGGATTTGCATCTGATCACCAGCACACTCTCCTCAACAACAACACATGATCTGAAGATATAGATAGATAGATAGATAGATAGATAGATAGAAAATGTGAAAGGAAAGGTTCTGTCTGAGCGTTTGCTGCGGTCTGTGTGTTTATTAGCTCAGTCTAGCAGTGACCTCATCACAACACACACCTGCACATAAACCTCACAACACACACAGATGCAGGCCAGATTCACAGACAGAGAGACAGACAGATGTGTTTTGCATGTCAGACACGCTCCTGATCGCACCTGCACACCATCTCGGACGGAGGGATGTGCAGGAATTCTGGGATGAGCGTCTGGGATGTGAGTAAGACAGAAAACAGCTTCGGATCAACAGTTTCAGCTCAAGAGCTCAATCGCATGAGCAAAGTGTGCACTTCGATTTGAAACGCAGCACAAACAGACATATTTAATTAAATTGCTGTTTTCTGAGTTTTGATAAGAGCACAAAGTCATATCACGCTTTAGATTTTAGTTCGTTTGACAGATACTTTGCCAAAGCAATGACGCAAAACAATGTTAAAGACCTTTTATGTTATTATAAGAAGTTTTAAAATATTTTCAGTGAATTATGAAACTGCTAATACAGTAACTAATGTTGACAAATTGAACCGTGTTACCAAGAATTTTATGAAATGCAAATGAAATGGAAAAATACCTCCGGATTTCTGTTTTTTACAGCCGCTGAAAAACTGGACTATACAGCTGAATATACACACACAGACCAGACTGCTCGTCTGCACACACACACACACACACACACACACACACACACACACGGGCTGGACTGGAGAACTAAACACATGTTGTGTGTTCTGGTTGGAATTAAGCTCTCTGGGTCGGGCGGATGTGGCCTCAGCCTGAGCCTCCAGCCTCAATCAAGAGCAGCTAAAATTAGTGGCCAACTCGCTTTCCGGAAAGAAGATAATTCCTCCTTGATTGGAGAAAAAAGAAAAATAAAGAAAGAGGCACAGGCAGAAGAAGAAAGAGAGAGAGAGAGAAGCACAGAGGTCACAACAGCAGAACGTTTACTCAGTTCACTATATGAACCATGACAAACACTTCATACACACTACACACTCAAAAGAAGAATATATTATATATATATATATATATACACACACACACACACACACACATAGACTACCAGTCAAAAGTTTGGAAACATTACTATTTTTAATGTTTTTGAACGAAGTCTCTTATGCTCATTAAGGCTGCATTTATTTCATAATAAATACAGAAAAATATTATTACAATTTAAAATTATGGTTTTCTATTTTAATATACTTTAAAATATAATTTATTTCTGTGATGCAAAGCTGAATTTTCAGCATCATTACTCCAGTCTTCAGTGTCACATGATCCTTTAGAAATCATTCTAATATGATGATTTATTATCAATGTTGGAAACAGTTGTGCTGCTTAATATTATTTTATAACCTGTGATACTTTTTCAGGATTCTTTGATGAATAAAAAGTTAAAAATATCAGCATTTATTTAAAATAGAAATCTTTTGTAACAATATACACTACCGTTCAAAAGTTTGGGGTCAGTAATTTTTTTTCTTTCTTTTTTTTTGAAAGAAATTAATACTTTTATTCAGCACAGATGTGTTAAATTGATAAAAAGAGATAGTAAAGATTTATATTGTTAGAAAAGATTTATATTTTGAGTAAATCCTGTTCTTTTTAACCTTTTATTCATTAATGAATCCTGAAAAAAGTATCACAGTTTCCAAAAAAATATTAAGCAACACAACTGTTTTCAACATTGATAATAACTGAGTATCAAATCATCATATTAGAATGATTTCTGAAGGATCATGTGACACTGAAGACTAGAGTAATGATGCTGAAAATTCAGCTTTGATCACAGGAATAAATTACATTTTAAAGTATATTAAAATAGAAAACCATAATTTTAAATTGTAATAATATTTCACAATATTATTGTTTTTTCTGTATTTATTATGAAATAAATGCAGCCTTAATGAGCATAAGAGACTTCGTTCAAAAACATTAAAAATAGTAATGTTTCCAAACTTTTGACTGGTAGTGTATATATATATATATACACACACACACACACACACACAACGGTTTTAGGATCACTAAGACTTTTTTTTTTTTTTTTTAAAGAAATTGTATCAAAAGTGACATTTATAGAGTTACAAATGATTTCTATTTCAATTAAATGCTGCTCTTTTGAACTTTCTATTCATTAAAGAATCCTGAAAAATAAAATGTATGACGGTTTCCACAAAAATATGACTGTTTTCAACATTGATAATAATCATAAATGTTTCTTGAGCAGCAAATCATCATATTAGAATGATTTCTGAAGGATCATGTGACACTGAAGACTGGAGTAATGATGCTGAAAATGCAGCATTGATCACAGGAATAAATTACATTTTACTATATTCACATAGAAAACAACTATTTTACATTGTAATAATATTTCACATTTTTACTGTATATTTGTTCAAATAAATGAAGCCTTGGTGAGCAGAAGAGACTCTTTAAAAATCATTAAAAAACTGTAATGATTCCAACTTTTGAACAGTATTTTATATAGCTCAAATCACTGCTTCACACGCCTCTCTTCAACACTTCCTCCTCTCGTTTTCTAAATAAATCCAGAACTGATTTCTGAACAATATATGCAATATTTTCAGAAACTATCTAGCATTTTTTTTTTGCTTCAAATCTGAGGCCAGCTTTACGTCTGTCTGTAATGTTGGTTCTGGTCTTTAAGTTATTTTTGGCAGGTAAACTACTGCGAAAACTGAGCTAAACAGTGAAAAAAAGCCTTGATTTATCCACAGAAATAATCTGTTTTGATTTAAACTCTGTTTTGTAGACAAATTATGCAGTGAAATCAGACATGCATATTTATGCTGTATGAGCTTAAAAATCACTGAAAAACTTAAAAAAAGAAAAAAGATGATTAAAACGCAAACATGTTGCCATCCTGAGAGCTGCAGGTCTGATGAAGCTTTGCTTGTTTTCTGTCTCTTATCAGACATCAAGAACTCTGGAGGCCAAATTGAGAAGCTCAGATGTTTAATAACCAGCAGAAGAAACCGAACGAGACCAGCAGATGAACATGATGTTATCAGAGTTCAGACTCATCCGTGCTCGATAACACACACACACACACACGCACACACACACGCACACGCACACACACACACACACACATACTCTGACTTTAGTGAATAATTAAAATGTTTTTAAAGAAGTCTTTTCTGCTCACCAAGGCTGCTTTTTTTGATGAATAATACAGTAGAAACAGTAAAATTGTGAAATATTATTAAAATTTAAACTAGCTGTTTTCTATGTGAATATATAGTAAAGTGTAATTTATTCCTGTGATCAGAGCTGAATTTTCAGCATCATTACTCCAGTCTTCAGTGTCACATGACCCTTCAGATTTGCTGCTGAATTATTATCAGTTATTATTGGTGCTCAATTATTAGGGCCCAAGCATATCAAATATTTCTGATATCTCGAACGGTTTGGTCGTGGCACTGAAACGAATTTATGGTGAGAAAAGGGAAACAGGAAGTGTGTTATAACTTTGCATACATTGACCGTTTTGGATGAAACTTCAGCTGCATGTTTGCTGTAGGAGGCTGATCACATGGATGTGATTATTGTGATTCACAGACATTTTTACCCGATTTGCTTCAAACTTCATCAGTTTAATGTCAAAAGATGGCAGATGTAGACCTGTGAAAGGATTCTTGATATCTTAAATACTGTTTCCATGGCAACATGTCAAATTTAATCATCTTTTTGGGAAGTTTTGAGACTCTTATCATGCTTCAAATTGCATGAAACTCGAGACACACATCAGAGATGTCGTCCAGAAGACATGGGCAAAGACTTAGAAACGGGCGGGGAGGAGGGGCTCTATAGCGCCACCTTTTGACAAAAGTGGGGGGGTTAGTTTTACCTACAGTCACCAAACGCTGTACATATATTGATCTCATCAAGCCGCACAACTTTCAATTTTACACTCATTAGCTCCGACCAACAGGAAGTTGGCTATTTTGGTTTGAATGTGGATTTTTTTTTTGTAAAATCAGGCTCTGAATTTTAACCTACTACTCCTAGAGGGTTTATACAATTCACACCAAACTTTTTTAACTTGGTGAAAAGACCCTGAAGATGTTAAATTGTGAACGGATATTGGATATCTCGAACGGTGTTGCCATGGTGAGGGATTAAAGTAATGTCATTGTAAATGTGGCATAGTCAAACTATTTTAAAACAGTCTTTTTACATTTACCCAGTTTAAATGCATACTGTGCACAGCTGCCAATTTTTCACAATTTTTACTGTATTTTCGATCAAATAAATGGAGCCTTGGTGAGCAGAAGAGACTGAATTATTCCACAGTCTGCATACAAACTAACAAAACTAGACTCATTTATATAACCGAGTTGAAACACACTGATCAACATCAGCATTTCAGTACATTTCTCAACACAAAATGGCTCCAGAGGGACACAGATGAGTTAGTAGCATCTCTACTTCAGGTTAGTAACTCCGTCTGCACATAATAACTCATGAACGAGTGTCTCTAAAGTCAACGCAGAGTTCAAGCTTCATCATCATCATCATCATGCAGCTGCACTCCTCCATTCTTCGGCTCTGCTCTTCGGTTTTCCCCGTCTTTTGTGTTTCAGGCCGAGGAACGTGCAGGACAGAGAGTCTGCGTCCGAGCCAGAGGAAATCAGAGCGGAGCGCGCAGCTCTTCATTAGTGGCTTCCGCTGGTCTAATTGGTCTCTGGTTTTCCCGCCGTTGGATGCGCGTCGCTGGCAGGCCGGTTTTTCCAGCCCTGTGTTTGTGTTTGGGGGAAGTGAACGCTGTAATCAGAGCTGTGAGGGGAAGCGCCGCGTCTTTTCTTAGCTCCAAACGTTACCACGCTGCAAAAGGGACAAATTTTGTGGCTCTCCACAAGAGATGAGCTCTGGTGTCCCGGCCTGGTGTGTTTTACATCTGTAACGGGTTTGGAAAGTCTAACCTAGAGCTCGAGTCTCAGTTCAACACATTTGAGGAACTGAGTCCGGTGACAAACTCCAGAGCATTTACACAAACAGTCAAAAGCTTGGAATTAAGATTTTTTTGCTCTCCAAAGCTGCATTTATTTGATCAAAACTACAGTAAAAATAAAAATTATTGAATTTTCATTACTCCAGTCTTCAGTGTCACATGATCCTTCAGAAATCATTATGCCGATTTATTTTATTAAAAATACAGTAAAAATTGTGAAATATTATTACTATTTAAAATAACTGTTTTCTGTGAATATATTGTAAACTGTAATTTATTCCTGTGATCAAAGCTGAATTTTGCGTGATTTTGAGTTTGTGTGTGTGTTTGTGTGAGAGTGTGCGTGTGTTTGAGTTTGTGTGTGTGTCTGAGTGTGCGTGTTTGTGTGTGTGTGTTTTTGAGTGTGTGTGTGAGTGTGTTTGTAAGTCTGTGTGTGTGTTTGTGTGAGTGTGTTTGTGAGTGTGTTTGTGTGTCTGTGTTTGAGAGTGTGTGTTTGTGTGTGTGTTTGTCTGTGTTTGTGTGAGTCAGTGTGAGTCTGTGTGTGTGTTTGTGTGTGTGTGTGTTTGTGAGTTTGTGTGTGTGTGTGTGTGTGTTTGTGAGTGTGTTTGTTTTTAGTCTGTGTGTTTTTGAGTGTGTGTGTTTGTGTGTATGTTTGTGTTTGAGCGTGTGTGTGTGTGTGTGTCTCCTTGCTGTCCATGACACAGCAGTAAATACTGTTCATATGAGGGCCGTTACAAAGTATCGCTTGGCAACAGAATTCAACACACACACACACACACACATAATATCTTCAGTCATTTCTCTTCTCCAGTAAATGTATCTTGATTTAAGAATGTTTAGATATTTGTACTGGAAAACAAGACAGAAACACTGAGGAAGAAGATGATTTTTTAGTGTACAGAGATGAAATAATGATATCATGACTGACACACACTGATAGACACAGCGTGTGTGTGTGTGTGTGTGTGTGTGCGTGTGTGTGTGTGTCTGTTTACAATTACTGAGCGCATAATGAATGTTCATCCAATGAGCCGCGCTGGCAGCCTCGTCCCTCGCTGAGACAGGGGAGCAATTAACACAGGAAGGAAGCAGAGAGAACGAGCCAAAGGAAAGACAGGCCAGCCAGAGGACAAAGATAGACAGACAAACAGAGAGAGAGAGAGAGAGAGAGAGAGAGAGAGAGAGAGAGCGACTGCACTGCCCGTGAGGTGATGCATTTAACAGAGAGAGAGAGAGAGAGAGAGAGAGAGACAGCTCTGTTCCTGCAGAAAGAGAGAGTGAGAGTCAAAGACAGACAGACGTGCACATGAAGAGTCGTTCTGTTGGAAATGATTCAGTTGAACTGATTGATAAAGTGTCTATACAGTGACTCGACAGTAAAGGCCAGTTCACTGCGCTGGTTGGCACTTGGTTTGACCGACTCAACATTTGTCGTGTTGTGGAGAGTCTGAGGAGTGACACACTGAAGTCTAGTGATTGTTCGTGTTGGTCAGTGCCAGGGTTATTACTATAAATGAAACTAAAACCATAAAAAAATGTTAATTTAAATAAAATAAATGGGAATAAAATTAAATAAAATATAAAAAACTAAAACTTTTTCATTTCAATTAGTTGTCAAGGGAATATTTAGTTTAACTTGATGTATTTAAATAACTAAAACTGAAATAAAACTGTGCAGGTGTGTTTGGCTGGACAGGTAAAGCTCAAAGTATACTTCAGTTTTTATGCGTACGCGAGTGTTAATTTTGTCAGCTATTTTTTTATTTAGTCTTAGTCCTGTGTAAAATGTACTTCGTAGTTTTTATCATATTTAGTCAAACTTGTCCAGTTTTTGTTTAGTCGACTAAATGTCTACTTTTAGTCAATGAAAACATTTTCATGATGCTGCACTGTGGTTAAACTGATAATCATGATTATTTTGCTCAAAATTAGTCGCAAAGATTGCTGTCATTTGGGAAATTTATTTTCACATTTCATTGGAATTATTGCTCTTTAAGCTATAAGCACAAATCAACAGAATGTCGACTCATACGCATGGTTTATTTTACCTCAGTTTCCTGATTTATTATAGGCTGTTTATCATATGAATCAACACACTCTGTACATTATGAAAACTGGTAAAACAAGAACCTTCTCTCAAAAATTAAAACAGAGAAATTCCTAATAGTAATTCCAATAAATCCAAATGACATTAAAGTTTTTCTATAAAAACAACAGCATAAAAGACTGTATTGACTTTTTTTTTCCTGATAAACACAAAGAGTTTTTATTTTTTTAAACTACATTTTAAGTCTCGTCTTTTTCGTCAACGATATTGCATGTTGATATAGACTCAGTCATCCTTTAATGACCTTGGTGTCATCTCGACATCGTCTCTTCTTAGAAAAAAAGTTCGTTGACGAACTTTTTTTCATTATAGTTTTCGTTAACGAAATTAACACTAGTGTACAGTGCGCCTGATGCAAATTTCGTCACCAGAATAGTAAACAGGTCGCACATGTGCATTGAACTTGTTTTGCACTAATCAGTTGCTCCACAAGGTGGCAGCACTGGCTGTTGTTTTTGTTTCACAGTAGAAAACGAAATGAAACTAAAACTAAACTAAACTACGAAGCCCCGCACGACATGTAGGAAAAAAATAGTAGGCTAAATCGTGCGCACGATTTAGCAAATCGAGGGAACGAATTTGTAAATCGTGTGTACGGTTTAGCAAATCGAGGGAACGAATTAGTAAATTGTGCGGTTTAGCAAATCAAGGGAACGAAATAGTAAATCGTGGGAACTAATTAGTAAATCAAGGGAACAAAATAGTGAATCGTGCATACAGTTTAGCAAATCGAGGGAACGAATTAGTAAATCATGGGAACGATTCAGCAAATCGAGGGAATGAAATAGTGAATCGTACGTACAATTTAGCAAATCGAGGGAACGAAATAGTGAATTGTGTGTACGATTTAGCAAATCGAGGGAACAAAATAGTGAATCAAGGGAACGAAATAGTGAATCGTATGTACAATTTAGCAAATCGAGGGATCAAAATAGTGAATTATGCATACGATTTAGCAAATTGAGGGAACAATTTAGTAAATCGTGGGAAAGAATTAGTAAATCGAGGGAACGAAATAGTGAATCGTACGTACAATTTAGCAAATCAAAGGGAATGAATTAGCAAATCGAGGGAACAAAATAGTGAATCGTATGTACAATTTAGCAAATCAAAGGGAATGAATTAGCAAATCGAAGGAACAAAATAGTGAATCGTGCACACGATTTAGCAAGTCGAGGGAACGAAATAGTAAATCGTGGGAACGAATTAGTAAATCGAGGGAATGGAGGAAACAAAATAGTGAATCATTGGAACTAATCAGCAAATCGAGGGGAACGAATTAGTAAACCATGAGCACGATTTAGCAAATCGAGGGAATGAAATAGTAAATTGTGCGTACGATTTAGCAAATCGAGGGAACAAAATAAATCGTGGGAACTAATTAGCAAATCAAGGGAACGAAATAGTAAATCGTGGGAACTAATTAGCAAATCGAGGGGAACGAATTAGTAAATCATGAGCATGATGTAGCAAATCGAGGGAACGAAATAGCAAATTGTGTGTACGATTTAGCAAATCGAGGGAACGAAATAGTGAATCGTGCGTACGATTTAGCAAATCGAGGGAACGAAATAGTTAATCGTGCGTACGATTTAGCAAATCGAGGGAACGAAATAGTAAATTGTGGGAACTAATTAGCAAATCGAGGGAACGAAATAGTAAATCGTGGGAACTAATTAGCAAATTGAGGGAATGAAATAGTAAATTGTTAGAACAATTTAGCAAATCGAGGGAACGAAATAGTGAATAGTAAATCGTAATAGTAAATCGTGTGCACAATTTATAAACCGAGGGAACAAATTAGTAAATCACGTGCACGATTTACTTTTTTCCTGCATGTCATGTGCGATGCTCAGTACTAAACAGACGGAACAACAACAAAATACCGGAGACTGAAACAACAACGGACGTCCGCATTGACAAGCACTTGTGTGAGAGGGTCATGAGACAGACACAACTTTAGTTTAAAAGAATACAAAGACATTTTTATCGGTCATTACTTCAGGAGAAAAATACCGCAGACACTGGACAAAGATGAAACTTTCTAGAGCGCATGTGTGTATACTTTGAAAGGCTGCGTGTCTGATTGTACGCATATACATAAAAACGAAGTATACCTTGGGCTTAACGCTGTGTGTGTGAGTGTGTGTGATGCAGATTACAGCTACACGTTTGGATTCAGTGTCCATGAATGCCTGTTTGTTCTCCGCTGAGGTGCGTTTGGCTGCTTCTGAAGGGAAAAAGTGTCTCTTTCACAGCTCGACAGCGAGAAGCTTTCCTCTGCACTCGCAACTCCTCAGAGTTTCATCTAATCCACCTGTAAGAGGGTTTAATACGCTGTCTGGAGGCCGAGGGGGAGGGAGGAGGATCCTGACGCTCCCAGGACAAACAATGGGGGTATTATTAGGGATAACTGCCCCCGGTGGGCTGCGAGGGGCAGATTTATGACTCGCTCCATCTGTTACTGGGGTGTGTTGGGGGTTCGGTGTTGGGTTGCACAGGACGCTGAGCTACACTGCTTTATTATTATTTCATTTTGTAGGTTTTAACATCAATTAGCATGTTAACAGCATTATGTGCTCCGCTGAAGACAAGTCACATTATTTACATAGAGCTTTATGCAATGCACAGGAAAACAACAATAGCTGTGTTTCCATCTAATTTTACGCAAATTTTGGGATATCGCATTAAAAAAAATTCTGGATGGGAACGCCAAGATGAGCATGAACTCTATGCATAAAGCGTATAATTTATTTTATCTGATAACAAGACTAAGACGGAAACACATTTACCGAATAAATCCCTCAATAAACTCACCTGACTTTGGCTCAGCAGAGGCTGTGATTGGATAACTGGACTAACCAGTGGACCAATCGCATCGCATCATCTCAAATGTTGGTTTGGTGGTTCTGAAACGCCTGAGTCAGAGTCTGTCATCAGAATGATTTGGTTTAATTCCCTCCAGAAGCGTCTCACATGATTGTGTTCCCAAACACCAGCATCCGAACGCAAGAGAACATGACAGCGTTTATTGTGTTTCGTCTGACGCTCTGAGACCAAACTCATTTATGACAGGAAAAAAGAGCCCGATTGCAGCAACTTACATTTTTATTTCTGATATTTTACACCAAATTCCCAGGATTGTTTTTGTTTTGGTGAATCAGCTTCATTATTCGGACATATTAGTCGACTAGTTGTTCATGCAACCCACTGACTAGTCAATTTTCTTACCAAAGAATATCTGACGAACATGTCTGAGACGAAAAATTACATTCACTACAGAAATTTCCAGGCATTGAAAACACAATTTCCTAATATTCCCATTTTTCCAGACTGCAGGAAGCCTGTGAACTATTAAATGTCTCGTAGCTCAAGACTTGTGATTGTTTTCTTTTCTCATGCAGAAACAGCATGCAGTTATGCTGCATATGATCAATAAACAATAAACTGGTGAATGTTTATGGCCTCAGGATTTACTGCAAAAATGATGTTCTTCCTCAGTATTTTTATCTTGTTTTCCAGTACAAATAAATAAACATTATTAAATCAAGATACATTTACTGGAGAAGTAAAATGACTGAAGATATTAGTGAAAAAATGACCGAACTGAAGTGAGTGTGTGCTTAAAACAAGAACAAATATCTGGCAATGGAGTCAGGAAAATAATCTTGTTTTCACTTTGAATTAAGATTATTTTTCTGACTCCATTGGCAGATATTTGTTCTTGTTTTAAGCATAAACTCACTTCATTTTGATTAATTTTTCCAATAATATCTTAAGCCTTTTTTTTTGCTTCTTAAGTGTATCTTGATTTAAGCATGCTCTTGGAAAACAAGCAGCAAAATCATTTTTTTGTAGTGAACCGAGCAATAGGACACAAGTTTTTATGTTTATAGTCAATATATCAAGAAACCTCCATCACAATGTAGATGTTCTTTAACATCCTCCTGGAATGTGTGCGATTTCTTTATCCACTGCAAAAATGGCTTTCTGAAATACGGAGAGCAAGCATGTGAAAGACGAGGGAAAAGAGAGCGACAGGGTTTAATCTTCAAGGACTAGCACTGGGGAGGGAGATTTCCTGGGCTGAAGTTCTGGTGGTCTGAAGCAGCCGAAAGGCAAGACTGCACATGCTGGAAATCCCTGCCAGATATCAGCTCACAAAGAGCCTTCATTTCCTGGCCTCTTTCTATCTCTCTCTCTCTCTCTAAAGCACTAAGCCGAGCGTCGGAAGCGCCGTGTGTGTGCGCTGGCTGATCTTTTGTATCATCTAAATCCAGTTCCGTTAAGCTGAACGCAAAGGGAATGTTTTCAACCGTAGTTCAAGTTGAAAATTACACAACAACTCCTGACAGCGCCGTTTCTCACTGCAAACTTCTGTCCAGTTTTCCTGTGCAAATATCTAAAGATTCTTAAATCAGGATACATTTACTGGAGAAAAGAAGAAGAGAAATTCATCCAAATGAAATGAGTTAAAATGCTTAAAAAGAGACAGGGTTATTATCGTCAACTAAAAATAAAGCTGTTAAAAACATTTCTGTTCACTGAAATAAAGCTGAAATATAATAATATATAAATATTAGTTGAAACACTTAAACTGAACGAAAATCAGAAATGTTGCCTTATACTGAAATGCGTTTAAGTTGAAGCACTAAAATTATTAACTTGAAATAAATAAAAACTAAAATTAAAACTAAAATAAAAATAAAAAATAAATTTAACCTAAATAGCAATACTTTAAAATATATTTAATATTTTATTTTTAATATATTTAAAAAACTAATACAATGACAAAAGCATAAAACAAAATTACTAAAAATTAAACAAATTAAAATGAAAATAAATAAAATTAAATCTAACTAAAACTAAAATAAAAATAAATCTAAATAGCAATATTTAAAAAAACTAATAAAAATAACAAAAGCATAAAACAAAATTACTAAAAATTAAACTAAAATTAAAGTGAAAATAAATAAAATTAAAACTAAAATAAAAATAAATTAAATCTAAATAGCAATATTTAAAAAAATCTAATAAAAATGACAAAAGCATAAAACAAAATTACTAAAAATTAAACTAAAATTAAAGTGAAAATAAATAAAATTAAAACTAACTAAAACTAAAATAAAAATAAATTAAACCTAAATAGCAATATTAAAAAAAAAAAACTAATAAAAATGATAAAAGCATGTAACGAATTTGCTAAACATTTAACTAAAATTAACATAAAAACTAAAAATATAAAAATAAAAGCTAATTAAAAAATTAACAAAACTATTATAAAACTAAAAAAACAAGAACAAAAAAGGGAAAACAAGTTTATTTTTCTTACTCTTCACTGGCAGATATTTGCTCTTGTTTTCAGCTTAAACTCGCTTAATTTTGATCAATTGTTCATTAAACAAGATTTAATATCTTATGTAAATTTGCTTCTCCAGTAAATAAATCTTGATATAAGAATGTTTTGATATTTATACTGGAAAACAAGAATTTTTTTTTACTCTCAAATTGCAATGCGAAAAAAATCAAATTGAGTAAATTCAGTGCAACAAATACCAACATGACGCACATTTACAAGTGAACTAGTTAATTATTTCAAACTTGTACAGTAATGATAATGAGATGAAAATGTGGGGTATAAACAAATTTTCTTTATGCAAAATATAATTTCTGTGCTGACAAGTTCTTGGCATGTTTTGGTGAGACAAACACCTCAATGTGCATTTTTGACTTATTCACCGACATCTTCCAATCAGATTCAAGAGGAAGGTTTAATCTGTGGGTCGTTCCTCTGATGCTGTTTTCTGGAATCGGACACCGTTAGGCTGCTTGAAGTTTGATACCTGTCAGGATCTTTCTGCCGGATACACCAGATTCCTCCTCTCTTCTCCGCAGCGCTCCGTTCCTCCCATCCTCCCTCCGCATATCTGGTTACCTGTTCACCGCGCTGAGCCGCGTCCCCCGGGGCTCGACACACTCGCTTTCTTTGCCACCGTGCAAAACAAGCCACACACACACATTCAGACCTTTTCAAATAACTCAAATACTTCCTTCCTGCTGCGATCCAGAGTGTTTTCCCTCTTTCTACAAAGAAAAATGCTATAAAACATCCAAAACATGCCAACTGACCAGAACAAATATTCACATTCCTTTAAGTGCTTCCTGTTTTGGCAGGTTTTCCCGGGACGGAGCGCGAGGTTACGGATCCCACTGGGAGGATTTTGGACCGAACCGCTTGATTTCCTGAACAATTTCCTGAGCTCAAACCGCAACAGCTCAACCTTCACTATACAGATCTGGAGATTCAGGACTGAAGATGATGCATTATGGGATCAAATCAGAACGACACACATCGAAACCATTTTACAACCACTACTTTTACTATATTTACTAATGTTTGTACGTCAGATGGGAGTCCTGCAGTACTTTCAAGTTTAAACAACAACTGTTGCTTTATTTTCCATCATTTTCCTATTATTTGTCATAATGAAAGTGCACCAGATATTGAGCTTTAGTTAGAGTTAATCAAGAAACAGGAATTATGTCATTTTTGATGGGGGTTGTGAGGGAAACGCAAAACAAACTTGGGATTTAAATTAAAAGTATGTTAGTGAAATACAATTTACTTAAAGTCGGCATGAAATGGAAGTCTTTTCTTCCCTATTGTGTCGTATATCCGAGTGAAACGCTTCTTAAACAAGAACAAATGTAGGGCGGGGCTTGATTTTGTCCGTGGGGAATTGATTGGATGGTTGTGGTTTGCTATTGGTGGATCTCATGTGAGTGACAGGTTGCCCCACCCTCATTATCACAGAAGAGAAGAGATGCTGCAAGAGGGAGGAGAAGTTATTCTGATTCAACACTATTTCTATGATTTATGTGCACAGATAAATTATTTATAATAAATACCGCAATATTCCATTCAAAAACAAGAATTGTCAATACTGATTTCATGGTGTCTTTAAACAGGGAAAACAGAGATGAGATCAGAAACCGACCGTCTGATGGAGAAAAAGAGAAACTGAACACACTGGAATAATGCTGATGTACGGCATGAGTGCTAGTGTTTACAGAAACAACCACAAATGAGTGAAAAGATTCACTGAAAACACCAAAACACACACGACTGCAACTCAATATGTGTCTGATTAACATCCAGTAACAAGAACATCATGTAGTATTTGTGTCTTGTTTTCCAGTACAAATATCTAAACATTCTTAAATCCAGATACATTTACTGGAGAAGCAAAATGACTTTTTGAAGGATTGTGTTCTGAAAGAAATGACTGAAGATTTTCTGAAAGAAGTATCAAAATGAAGTGAGTTTGTGTTTAAAACATGAACAAATATCTGCCAATGGAGATTATTTTTCTGACCTCACTGGCAGATATTTGTTTTAAGCATAAACTAAATACATTTTTCAGTAAACAAGACTTCATATCTTCAGTCATTTTGCTTCTCCAGTAAATGTATCTTGATTTAAGAATGTTTAGATATTTGACAAGACAAAACAAGACAAAAATACTAAGGAAGAACAATTGTTTTGCACTGCATGAGTTTATAAATAGAGGAGTCAAACCAGAAAACTGGACTAGACTGGACTGGCGCCCCCTTCTGGTTAGAAGCGGATCATATGAGACCGAGTGAGACATGAGGAGAAACAGCAGCTGAGAGGAAATCCAGGTGTCTCGCGGATCACAACAAACCCCCCAAAAAAACTGTACATAACTGACCGACACACAACTAAACAACACACTGCCGGACGGGTCAGAGAAGGTTCAGATAAACACGATGAGAGAGTTTCAGTGTTTCAAAAGACAAAAAACTAGCAAATAAAACCCTGCAACCACTTTAAAGCCATATTAAAATGTTTGAACTAATTAAAATGAGTCTAAAAAATTGACTGTGGTAATCAACATTTTGCCTGCTGATGAAGCTGAACCTGCTGTAAAGAATATCTGGAGAATGTGAAGTGTGTGTGTGTGTGTGTGTGTGTGTCGACGGAGGACACTGGCTCTCACTGCAGACACATCAAACTCAAGCGCTGACAGACATTCAGACCAGGAGAAAAACCAGATCACCTTTCCATCTGTCTCTCTCTCGCTCCGTCTCTCTCTTGCCCATTTTTCCTTCTTACTCCCTCTTTCTCAAACACACGCACACACACACAGCTGTGAGCAAACCTTTTCTGAATTTAAATTTACATTTCTGCATTAATGAATCAGCAGAATTTCCTTCACTGGCCGTAACATTTCTGAGAGTGAGAGGCTGACGGATGATTTAATGCCAGTATAATACAATTCAATAAATTGATTTGCATAGCGATTTTCACAATATACATTCTTTCAAAGCAGCTTCACAGAAAATCATAATGTTTATCTCTTAATATCTTTATGCCTTATAGTTGCATTTAGCAGATTAGAGTTGTGTGATAATATAGTTATATTTTGCGACAGTATAAACAATCAAACAGTTGATATTTGCTATATTATAGAATATATATCGCTTTGCTTAAATATTCTGTATTTATGCAGACATACTTAAATATCCAACTTT
Organism: Mylopharyngodon piceus; assembly: GCA_039654765.1. NCBI lineage: Eukaryota > Metazoa > Chordata > Actinopteri > Cypriniformes > Xenocyprididae > Mylopharyngodon > Mylopharyngodon piceus. The sequence continues at coordinate 31,089,510 of CM077439.1, forward strand.
ATATTAAATAACCAGGCCAGCAAAAACATGCACATCAAATTCCATTTAAGGTCTATATTAAGGTTGAAGCTATTTACATCCAGATACAATGTTTCCTATACGTAGAAATATATATTTTCAAATATGTTTTTAAATACATTTCCAAATATACAAAAATATGGAAGCCCGTTTCCGCCACTAAATAAAAAAATAAAAAGAGTAATTGCGAGTTTATATCTCAGAATTGTGACTTTATAACTTGCAATTGTGAGATATAAACTCGCAATTGCGAGATAAAAAGTCAGAATTCTGAGATAAAAAGTCGCAATTACTCTTTTTATTTTTTTATTTAGTGGTGGAAACGGGCTTCCATACAAAAAATATATATTTTCGCTAAAATACAATTCAAAATATATTTACATAAATATATTTCCTACAATACATTTTTGGCAATTGATAGAATTTCGCCCCAAACTCTCAGTCTGCTGCAGTAGCCACGCCCCCAAAATCTGTCTGCTATAGTAACCACACCCCAAACTCTCAGTCTGCTACAGTAACCACGCCCCAAAATCTCAGTCTGCTGCAGTAGCCACGCCCCAAACTCTCAGTCTGCTGCAGTAGCCACGCCCCAAACTCTCAGTCTGCTGCAGTAGCCACGCCCCAAACTCTCAGTCTGCTGCAGTAGCCACGCCCCAAACTCTCAGTCTGCTGCAGTAGCCACGCCCCAAACTCTCAGTCTGCTGTAGTAGCCACGCCCCAAACTCTTGCTATTGGTTGAGCTGGACAGAGATTGACGGATCTGAGCGGATCGCTCTCAATGTTTTGATGGTGCCCGAGGGGCTAAATACTTATAATTTTGGAGGAGATAAACCCATGAACGACATACTAATAGTAGTCAATGAACAATAAACTGGGTTAAGAGAATGTATTATAACATTAAAATTCTTATATACATCAACTTTAAGGGAGAATTTTGATATGGAACTATAAACTATATAAACACACACACAGCAGCTGAGGAGAGTTCAGGTGTGTGTTTGACACTGTGTTTCTCCATTTGGTTGTGACACATTCAAATGAGGCTGTGTGTGTGTGTGTGTGTGTGTGAGACAATTTCACAGCTGCCTCAGGGAATCACACACACACTAGAGCAGAGCGGTGGGACGGGTTGATCTGCTGGGGGTCTGAGACTGATGGAAGAGCTGTCAATCAGGAGTGAGTGACAGCTGCTGTGAGCCTCTGACCGCAGGAAGTGGAAACTCTCAAACCCAGCAGGAGGAAACGTGTGTGTGTCCAACTGTTTCATTCCCTTCCTGAGTGAAAGGGAGTGTGTGTGTGTGTGTGTGAGGATCAGCAGGTGCTCTACCTTGTCAATCATATCAGGTCGGTTGGTTGCGGCGAGAACCGTGACGTCTTTTAGTTGTTCGATTCCGTCCATCTCGGTGAGCAGCTGAGCCAACACACGATCACCGACGCCGCCCGCGTGAGGAGAACTGAACGACACAATTTAATCCCGTTCAATCAGCATGTTTAAAATAAAGACAGGCACAGATACTGTTCTCAGCAGTTGCTAGGGCATTTCTATGTGGTTTCTAGGGTGTTGCTAGGCAGTTTCTGGGTTCTGCTGATTAAGGTTTCATATGAATTGATGATTCGGTAGACTTAAAGCAGAACGACAGATCAGCGTGTGTGTGAGTGTGTGTGTGTGTTGATTGATTAAAGGCAAATACATTCATCAGTAAATCAATGTGTCATTCAGAATTCAATCCAGTAAATGAATCTCTGACTCAGCAGAACAAACCAGCTTTAGATTTACACTGAAGTGTGTGTGTGTGTGTGTGTGTGTGTGTGTGTGATTCCTGTCAGAAGTTTGAAACACTAGGCACTTCATTAATTAAATAAGCAAAGAGCCAAACAAATAAAAACAGATATTATGGCTCAGTGTTTGAGATTCACACACACGTCTAGTGCTGGAGCTTGAACACTACGACTGAGGTGTTCTGGGTTGTTGCTAGGGTGTTGCTAGACAGTTGCTAGGGTGATTGTAGCAAAATCTCCATCTGTTTTCAGGGAAACAAAGACGTGCTTGTGTCTCTAAAGCGCAGATGTCTGTCTCTGTGTGCGATTAGAGCGTTAACCAGTCAGAATGACACATTTAACACCTCGATAATCACGTTCATATCATCAGATATTAATGTGGTTGATGTCTTGATGTCATTAATGAATCAACTGTTTGTTTAGGTCATATCATATCGTGTCTTCCTAAAGTGGTTTGACAGTGCTTTAGTAATGAAGTCATTGATAAATCTGTTTTTACCTTCCTCTCGCCACTGCTAACGCGTCGATCTCATCAAAGAAAACGATAGATGGAGCAACTGTTCTGGCCTTCCGGAAAACCTACAGAAACACAAACACACACACACACACACACAGACGTCCATGTGTTTACATATAATTAAATGTTCAAACACAAAGAAAATGACTGCTCTGTCCCTTTAAAGGATTATTTACTAACCCTCATGTTGATCTTAAGTCTTTTGACTTCTTAAATGAATTGAGTTCGGTTATAAACACTGATGTCTACAGTAGCAATCAAAATACAGTAAATCACCTTTTGAAACTAACTTTTACAAGATTGTTTCAGTTACATCATTACACCAGGTGGTGGCGACAAGTGACAAGTGACAAGTGTCTTCGTGAAACAAATGAAGCATTTATGAGTGAGTCATTGAATCAATCATTCAAGAGATTCGTTCAAAAATGCTGATTCATCCAGTAATGAAACAAATGAAGCATTTATGAGCGAGTCATTGAATCATTCATTCGGTAGACTCGTTCAAAATCATTCATTCAGGAGATTTGTTCAAAAATGCTGATTCATCCAGTAATGAAACAAATGAAGCATTTATGAGCGAGTCATTGAATTATTCATTCAGGAGATTCGTTCAAAAATGCTGATTCATCCAGTAATGAAACAAATGAAGCATTTATGAGCGAGTCATTGAATTATTCATTCAGGAGATTCGTTCAAAAATGCTGATTCATCCAGTAATGAAACAAATAAAGCATTTATGAGTGAGTCATTGAATCATTCATTCAGAAGATTTGTTCAAAAACGCTGATTCATCCAGTAATGAAACAAATAAAGCATTTATGATTGAGTCATTGAATCATTCATTCAGAAGATTTGTTCAAAAACGCTGATTCATCCAGTAATGAAACAAATAAAGCATTTATGAGTGAGTCATTGAATCATTCATTCAGAAGATTTGTTCAAAAACGCTGATTCATCCAGTAATGAAACAAATAAAGCATTTATGAGTGAGTCATTGAATCATTCATTCAGAAGATTTGTTCAAAAACGCTGATTCATCCAGTAATGAAACAAGTTAAGCATTTATGAGTGAGTCATTGAATCATTCATTCAGAAGATCCGTTCAAAAAAGCTGATTCATCCAGTAATGAAACAAGTGAAGTCCTTATAAGTTGTTGTATCATTCATTTAAACCGATTTAAAAAAATTGAAATTAAATATTTTTAAATGGACTGCAACAATTCACATTTTGTCAGAACCTCTAGTAAATTACATGTTATTTAATTGTCTATTCAGAATCATGGGAGAATCGTGATCTTTATTTTAAACAAAAAAAAATTTAGATTCCCAGTTTTTCCAGAATTGTGCAGCTCTGTCATACAGATTGAAAATAATCGGAGGATCAATAATTGTCATTTTTTGGTGAACAGGTGCAGCGGGCGTCTCACCTCTCGAACCGCTCGCTCTGATTCGCCCACGTATTTACTCAGTAACTCTGGACCCTGTAGAGACAGTCAAAACATTCAGCGTGAGCATCATCAATACTTCACCAATCAATTATCAATGCATTTCAGACCTCAGTCAGGGTTAACATCAATAGCTGTTGAGCATAAGTTTAATTCGCAACTGAAAATAAGGCTTTAGTCTGGATGACATCACATTATAGACATCTGATAGCTCACAAAAACTAGGGCTCATTTAAATATCATCTTACTAAGACATATTATTGGCAGATATTGATATTTATATGCATTTTATGTCAGTATCTGCTATACTGTTATAAAGATCTCATTGATTTAGATTACAACCATCAGAATTTAATCTTTTTGTCCATATAAATATCAGCATCTGCACAAAATTGTATATTTTTGCTCAGTTTGAGCCTTTGAAAAATACTTTTTTCAAAAAATATTTTTTTACTATGATTTCATATGTCAGGCTTTACAGGGTTAAACGTCACAGCACTGAGAGATTAATGAGACGATAACCTGGACAGGAAGAGAACGACGTGAGACAAATAACAACTAACCAGCACAAAGACAGAAGACGAGAGCTGTCAGTCCGTCTGATAAACATTCTCTCTGAAGTCAAGCTCACTTCCTCTCGTCCCATAATGCATTTCAACACCTCCTGTCACACACACTCATGATCTGGGTATTCTCTCGGAGGGTGTGTGTTTTCCGTAACTTGCTTTGGAGAGATTCATATCGGCTCTCGTATAGAAATGTGAGCGTCTCTCAGACTAAACATCCTCCTGCGAGGGAATTCACTCCCAAACACGCCTGATCAGATCAAGATGACACACGATCGCCTTCATTTCACACATACAAACCTTCAGGTACGGGTTTTATATCAAGGCAACTATAGCGACTACAAAAGAACTTATAAAAATAGATTTTTTATCAACCATTTTCCAAACGAGGACATCCTTAGATGCTCTGGAGACAAATTTTGCCTCCAAACAAAAGGTAGTAATCACAAATATATAAACATTTACTGGAGAAGCAAAATGACTGAAGGTATTAAGTCTTCACATCAAAATGAAGTGAGTTTGTGTTTAAAACAAGAACAAATATCTGCTAATGGAGTCAGAAAAATAATCTTGTTTTTCCTTTGAATTAAGTTTATTTTTCTGACCCCATTAGCAGATATTTTTTCTTGTTTTAAGCACAAACTCACATCATTTTGATACATTTTTCATATATAACATTTTTCATTTCAGAAAATTTCCAAAATAAAAGTCTCTGAAATGAAATCAACAAAACTAGTTGTGACAAGTATTAATAATAGCATATATTTTTAATTATTTCATTCTCTTTTTACTCCATAATAAGAAACCAAACACTTCACACACGTTCTCACATAAACGCTCATTATGTACCTTGATGGACAGGAAGTTGAGCTGGCTCTCGTTGGCTAAGGCTTTAGCGATCATGGTTTTGGAGCATCCTGGAGGTCCGTACAGCAGGACACCTCTAGGTGGCGTTATACCCAACCTGCTGAAGGCCTCGGGGTGCCGCAGGGGCCAGTCGACCGCCTGCTTCAGCGCCAGCTTCACCTCTTCCATGCCACCGATGTCACTCCACCGCACCTACACACACACACACACACGGTTTTAATTAGGGGCCAAGAACCGAACGTTTTTTTAATCCGTTTTTTATTATTCTTCCACTCTCGAGTCTATGGCAGCACATAGAACCGTATGGTAAAAAGTTGTGAAATTTGGCACACAGATAGAGGACAGTCTGATCATTAACCACTGCAAATATGGAGTCTCTAACTCAAACCCTCTAGCGCCACCATCTGTCCAAAATTTCACTTATGTTCATGCTAATAACTTTTGAACTGTAAGGGCTAGAAACAAAATTCGCTCAAGACGATTCAAATTGAATTTTTCGAACTCCTTCTAGATGGTTCGTCCGATTTTTACGAAAAGCAAATCGGGTCATCTTCAGACAATGCTTGCAAAAATTTTCAAAGCCTTTTTGATAAACATTCTTGAATATCGCGCGAATAAATTTGAAGAGCAAGCCAAATTGGACGTGAGGCTATATCTCCGAAACGCTTTAGCGTATTGAGACGAGTCTTGGGTCATCACAAGCATGACCAGAGGCTACATGGAGCGTTTCGGCACTGTGCCACCTACTGGTCAGGAAATATGAAAAATTTCTATTTTTGCTTATAACTTCTGAACGGTTTGCCTAATTTTCCCAAATTGACCATTCTGGGTGTCGGCCATTTTAAATTTGTCATGAAATGCTATATTTTATGAACGCATTAGTGTATCATTACGAAACTTGGTATGTTTCATCGGGCTCATGCCCTGAAGGTACTCAAACGTTTCAGAACAGTGCCATCTTCTGGTCAAAAATTATAATGAAATTTCAAAAAATGCTAATAGCTTTTAAATAATTTTGCCTATTTTAAAGAAACTGGTTTTGATAGATTCCTTGGGACATGCTGAGAACAATGATACCAACTATGCCATATTTGTTCGAACTTGTTGTCCGCCATGTTGAATTATTTTGAAAACCTACTTTTTCGAACTCTTCCTAGACCATTGGTCCGATTTTCACCAAAACCAATATTTTTGGCATGATACCAAGCTGATTCTGTAACTTTGCAACGCTTTGGCATTTTGACACCAAACTTTGTATGTGTCATTGTCTCCTCACACTGACCACACCATTATAATTTGATAACAGCGCCTATTGGTCAAAAGTGATGAGCAAGTTAATCATATTACAGTGACTGCATTTGTGATTTTTCCGCCATTTTGACTAAAATAATCTAAAAACATCTTTAATTACTTATTGTCACAGTTTTTCTGAAGCTCTTCCTTGCATGTTTTATTGTTCCTTTTTGTGCTTGGCCCCCGATAATTGCTGCTTACAGCTATATTTTTGCTTGAGTCTGAATTTGGCTGATTTGGATTTCAGCACTGAGACAATGAGCGAAAATGACACAATCCGGATAACTAAAAGTTGGGAATAATTAAGATTTTTAAAAATGTTTCTGAAGGAAGTCTCTTCTGCTCACCGAGGCTGCATTTATTTGATCAAAAATACAGTAAAAACAGTGAAATATTATTGCAATATTATCACAAGTAATCCGTTAACTAATGAAATTGTAATGAAATTGTGTGTTTGAGCTTTATATCTAAATCTTGAGCTGTGATTGGTCAATCAATCCGTCACTCAGAATGCTGATAGGTCAGTTTGAGAAAGGTTTTCATTAGCTCATCATCATTCTTTAGATGAACACTGTACCTTTGGCACGTCGATGGCCACCTCTCTCATCGCACTGGGCTTGACCTCAGTCATGGCCAGCCTCAGGTCAGAGGTCGTGACCTTTACGCTGTTCATCACCTGGACGTCAGAGAGAGCAGGACTGGATCCTAAAACCCTCCTCAGTGCGTGAAGACCTGCAGAAACACAGAACATGAACAAACCGTCATGGACCAGGGTCAAGTTTGGGGTCGGTACAATTTTTACAAAATGATTTGAAACTTTTGACTGGTAGTGTATTTCTCTATATTTGTCTCTAGTTGGACTCTAAAAGAAGAGATGATCAGCATTATCAGACAGAAACGCTTGAATTCATGGAGCTGAAAACATGAGGGCGAGTGAATGATGCCAGAATCATCTGTGGGTGAACTGTCCCTTTAACACACACACACACACACACACACACACACACACTGTACACACACTGTGAAGCATAATAAGGCACAGATGAAGCTGAATCCAGCGGGTTTAATCTCTGTTTGAGTTGATTTATTTGAGAGCAAACATCCCGCAGGCTTTCCTCTGCTCCAACACAGAGTAAACATCCGACGTGAATCAAACCTGACCTCCTGCTCTCTCTGGACGTGACGACATCAGACGAGGCCGAACGAGGAGTCACAAACACAAAGATATAAAGAGAGAGAAAAAGAGGAACGGAGAGGAGCGACGAGCATTAGAGATGAAGAGAAGAGACTCGTATGTTTCCAATGAACACGTTTAAAAATAGATTACCTGGAAATCCACCTTTAAAAAAAAAAAAAAAAGTCACAAACACTGGATCACGCAGAAAGATTTAACGTACATTCTAATCGACTTCATGCACTGATTTATTCATCAGATTAATCATAAATCAATATTAATATTTTGAGAGAAAAACTCTCAAATGAATTCAAAGACATTATTGTGGAAGACAAAATTTTTGTTTTGAATAGACAAAAAGTGTCTTTAGAAGTGAATGTATGACTTATTTATTATTTATGTATACCTATTAATTATGAATAAATAAGTAGATGGATGGATGGATGGATGAAGGACGGATGGACGGATGGATGGACGGAATATGGCACATTTACTTAAAAAGCAAAACTGGACGGACGGACGGATGGACGGATGGATGGATGGATGGATGGATGGAATAAGGCACATTTACTTGAAAAGCAAAACTGGATGGACGGACAGATAGATGGATGGATGGATGGATGGATGGAATAAGGCACATTTACTTGAAAAGCAAAACTGGATGGATGGATGGATGAATGGATGGATGAAGGATGGATGGAAGGAATAAGGCACATTTACTTGAAAAGCAAAACTGGACGGACGGACGGACGGATGGATGAATGGATGGATGAATGGATGGATGAAGGATGGATGGATGAAGGATGGATGGACGGAATATGGCACATTTACTTAAAAAGCAAAACTGGACGGACGGACGGATGGACGGATGGATGGATGGATGGATGGATGGATGAAGGATGGATGGATGGAATAAGGCACATTTACTTGAAAAGCAAAACTGGATGGACGGACAGATAGATGGATGGATGGATGAAGGATGGATGGATGAAGGATGGATGGATGGAATAAGGCACATTTACTTGAAAAGCAAAACTGGACGGACGGACGGACGGATGGATGGATGGATGGATGAAGGATGGATGGATGGAATAAGGCACATTTACTTGAAAAGCAAAACTGGACGGACGGACGGACGGATGGATGGAATAAGGCACATTTACTTGAAAAGCAAAACTGGATGGATGGATGGATGGATGGATGGATGAATGGATGGACGGAATATGGCACATTTACTTAAAAAGCAAAACTGGACGGACGGACGGACGGATGGATGGATGGATGGATGAAGGATGGATGGATGGAATAAGGCACATTTACTTGAAAAGCAAAACTGGATGGATGGATGGATGGATGGATGGATGAATGGATGGATGAAGGATGGATGGATGGATGAAGGATGGATGGAAGGAATAAGGCACATTTACTTGAAAAGCAAAACTGGACGGACGGATGGATGGATGAAGGATGGATGGACGGACGGATGGATGGAATATGGCAAATTTACTTGAAAAGCAAAACTGGATGGATGGATGGATGAATGGATGGATGAAGGATGGATGGAAGGAATAAGGCACATTTACTTGAAAAGCAAAACTGGACGGACGGACGGACGGATGGATGGAATAAGGCACATTTACTTGAAAAGCAAAACTGGATGGATGGATGGATGGATGGATGGATGAAGGATGGATGGAAGGAATAAGGCACATTTACTTGAAAAGCAAAACTGGACGGACGGATGGATGGATGAAGGATGGATGGACGGACGGATGGATGGAATATGGCAAATTTACTTGAAAAGCAAAACTGGATAGACAGATCGATCGATGGATGATTTTACATATTTAAATTTAAAGGCAGCAAAGAGACGGAACATCTGCACCATTTAAAGATGAAATAAAACGGAAGGAGGAACAGAACAACAACACAATAATGTCCGGAGCAGGAATGTTTCCAGATCTTTCCTCATTCCTGTACTTCCACTCACAGCTGCAGTGAAACTGACTCGATCAACAGAAGAAACAACACCGGCCCTGACATAAAACAAGAAGAACAAACTCCAGAGGAGAGGAGGACGCGCGTCACAAACGCTTCCGGGTTTATAAACACACACATATAAACTCAGCTGGAGTCTGAGTCTGAAAACTCTGCTGTAAAAGGACAGAGAGAGCGGGAGAAAGACTTTATAAGGAAGAAGCCGTCAGTCAGACACAGAGCTGTTTATTCTCCTTCTGAACATTCAGTGTGATTTATACCAAACGCCAAACTTCACAGCCGCTTCTCTTCTGCCTTTTCTTCATGAAAGATAAAGTGAGACAAACACATTTCAGATCCACAATCCTGCAGCGGTTTTTATCTCAACATAAACAGTAAAACGACAGTAAAAATCGCCTTCGCTGCATGACTGAGTCTGTGTTCATATTCATCAAGCGTTATTGAGTTCAGATATCAGTCTGTGGCAGAAGAAATTTATTTAGTTTATTTAGAGTTCTTCAAGAATTTATCTTTTTTTCTTAAGATTGTTTGTAGGAAAATGATGTTATTAAAAATAATCGTAACTTAATCGTAGATAACCTCCAACTGTTTTAAATCCCGAAAAAAAAAAAAAGAGAGAGAGAGAAAAAAAAAAAAAAGAGATGTTTAATGAATTTATTAGGTTGTTTCAAATATTAAGCATTACAACAGAACACTAGATAATAGAGTTTTTCATGAATTTATCTTTTTTTCTTAAGATTATTTGTAGGAAAATGATGTTATTAAAAATAATTGTAACTTAATCGTAGATTATTAATGAATGATGTTTAATGAATTTATTAGGTTGTTTCAAATATTAAGCATTACAACAGAACACTAGATAATAGAGTTTTTCATGAATTGCACTTAGAAACATTCTTATTAATTTCTTAGAATTTTTTTTAGAAAGATTTTTGTGAATCCATCCCGTTGAAGGGTCGAGAGAATGACTTAAAATTAATTATACTAAAAAAAATTAGAAAACAATTCACTTAATTAAATGCTAAACACACACACAGACACACACAAAGATATAAACTATATAATATAAATATACACCATAAAAAAAATAAAAATAAAACATTTTAATTACTTAAATGTTAACTGAAATAAAATAATTTTTTTATTTTTTTAGAAAACTGGCAAGGTAACATTTCTCTTTTTTGTTTAGTTTAAGTTGAAGTACTAAAATAACAAAGTAAAACTGAATTAAAAATGTATTAAATTAAAATAATAATAAAAATGACAAATAAAATTAAAATTTTATTGACCCTACAAATTCGATTAATTCATCAAAATATGAGGAGAATATTTTATATTTTTTAAGTATTTTAAATATGAGGGAAGATCAAAACACTAAACTTGATTTATCTGACAAAATTATTTGGCAAAAAAAGGCAAACTACAGCTACGGGTTTAAAAGTACTACGCAAAAAACTGCATTAAAAAACCCCAAGATTTAGTTTAGGGTCCAAGTCTCACTATTAACTATGACTTTTGCCTCAATAAACTCCGAATTACTGCTTATTAATAGTTAGTAAAGTAGTTGTTAGGTTTAGGTATTGGGTAGAATTATGGGATGTAGAATATGGCATTAATATCTGCTTTATAATTACTAATAAACAGTCAATATCTTAGTAATATGCATGATAATAAGCAACTAGTTAATAAAGAGAATTGGACCCTAAAGCATTACCGAAACATAATCAGTTATTAATATCTCATTGGTTCTCTCTTGTGTTCACAATTTTGCCATGTTTCTTATCACAAATAAAACAAGCTCAACTGCACAATATGCTTTTAAAATCTTTAACTATTTTTAATAATATTTGAAAATGTCAAATGTCCTAGACCAGACATCACTTCTGGCCACTACTGTACATTATAATAGAGTTTTTCAAAAACTGCACATAGAAACATTCTTATGAAATTCTGAATTTATCTTAAGAACATTCTTAAGTTTTCTCTTAATAAGCCTTTTGTGAGTCTAGCGGAGGATGAAGTGTGGTGGAGCGTTAGAGAGGCGGAGGTGTATCTCGTGTCTCTTCAGGACTGCAGCAGGTCATTCAGAGGAAACTGCGCATTATCGATCAGACACTGACCGGAGATCAGTTTCAGTGAAGAGCTCAGAGTCACTCCTGAATGCTGAGCACACAGTAATATCACACACACGCTGAACACACACGCTGTCAGGCACACAAAGCACAGACTTTAACACACACCTGCACGTCCTTTATACACCAGTGATATTTTTAAACAGCGATGCATCTGTGCCCAGATGGAAAGATCAACACACACACACACACACACACACACACACACACACAGTCTTGACCTTGCCAAAGAAAACCAAGCCGCCCCTCCAGAGACGCAGTGATGGAGTAAACAGACTCTGTCTATTTTTACATCTCTCTCCTCCATGTGTTCAGAGGTTACAGACGTGATCTGACTGCCTGTCTCAGCAGGAAGTGCTGGTGTCCGCATGCATTCAGGTCATTGTGACCTGCGGAGGAAACACCAGCCTTAAACACACGCTTATCCTCTGGAATTAGAGGAAAAACACAAACACATCTGCAGAGGAGAGCAGGAGAACGAACTGAAGAGAAAAAGACATGAAGAAGCACATGACCATCCAAAAGTTTGGGAGTTTTTTGAAAGAAATGGATACTTTTATTCATCAAGGATGCATTAAATCAATCAAAAGTGACAGAAGTTTTGTCAGAATGTAGCATTAAAATGTACTTAATTGTGTTTTTAAATGTAACGCACATCCTGTTTCATCAGAATGTAGCATTAAAATGTACTTAATTGTGTTTTTAAGCAAAACGCACATCCCGTTTTGTCAGAATGTTGCATTAAAATGTGCTTAGTTGTGTTTTTAAGCGAAACACACATCCCATTTTGTGAGAATGTAGCATTAAAATGTACTTAATTATGTACATTTTATGAAACAAAACATGTTATTATGAAGCAAAACAGGACCAAATGTGATTTAAAGTGAAGCTGTACCATCTTAAAAACCGTAGTGCGTGAAAACTCACCAGCTTCCTTGCAGACGGCGGCGAGATCAGCGCCCACGTATCCATGCGCTGCGTCGGCTAGTTCTTGCAGCTCGTCGTCGGTGACGTCACACGGCATGGAGCGCAGCTGCTTCTGTAAGATATCCATTCGGCCGTTCGCGTCGGGAACGCCGATCTCCAGCTCCTTATCGAAGCGTCCGGGCCGCCGCAGGGCGGGATCCAGCGCATGAGGACGATTAGTGGCTCCCAAAACCAGCAGCTGACCGCTGTGACCCTCCTGATGACATCAAACACACCATTAAATGTGTCAATGACACACTTTAATTATTATTATTAATATTTAGAGGTATGTGATATATGCTGTACTTCACTGATTTCAAACAATATTATTCTAATTTTTAAATAAATATTATTATTATCACACATTCAGTTTTTGAGCTCATATTGAGATACTGAATGAAATATTTGTACTTTTAAATTAATTTTTGTCACATCACTGGATGGACAGGTGGACAGACTCTCTACTCACCGAACCGATCCCGTCCATGAGTGTGAGGAGTGTGGCGACGACCCGCTTCTCCACCTCATTCTGTGCTCCTTCTCTTTTTGGACACAGAGCATCTAACTCATCGATGAAGATGATGGCAGGCTGCCTGTGAACACACACACACACACACACACACAGTGACTTGGGTTCATTCATAACAAACGTCAAACACATTAATTGTGTGTCGGTACCTCTGTGAGGCCTGTGTGAAGATCTGCCTCAGTCTGGCTTCAGTCTCTCCATAAAACCTGCAGAGAGATGGAGACATGTTTATCTGAACAAACACATTTACACGCTTAAGAAAACCAAAACTACGAGAGAATATGGCATTAAAATGTACTGTACTTATGTTTTTAGACGTGATGAATGTCCTTTTTTGTGAGAATGTAGCATTAAAACGTAATAATGTTTTTAAACGTAACACGTCACATGTTTTGTGAGAATGTGGTTGTTGTGATGATCAATTTCAGCTTTAATCGTCTCTCACACACTTGCTCATGATCTCGGGGCCGTTGATCACGCTCATGTGAGCTCCCACTTCATTGGCTACTGCTCGTCCAATCAGGGTCTTCCCTGTGCCGGGTGGCCCATACAGCAGCACACCTCGAGGAGGCGGGATTCCTGTCATGACAGACACACACTTACGTCACATGACCACATGAGATTCAACAGTTCAAAATAAAGACCCTAAGTATATGGATTATATGAAGACAATGGACTGATGTAAGAAGTGAAGTTTAAAGGTCATGTGTCAACGGTCAAGGGTTGGGCCACAAACATCTGACCTCTGACCTCACTCACCATAGTTTTTGAAGAGTTCGGGGTGTTTGAGCGGCAGTTCGATGGTCTCCCTGATGACCTGCAGCTGACCGCTGAGCCCGCCGATCATACTGTAAGTGACCTTTGACCTCTCGTCGCCCTCGTCCCGCTCAGTGGGGTCAGAGATGCTCAGCGTGGTGGAGCTGCAGACGGCATAGAAGGTGTCTGTCGATGACCGTCCAGCAGGGGGAGACAGACGCAAAGGACTGTCGGTGAACGAAGGGTCAGACAGACTGAGAACAGAGTCGCTTGGTTTACAGGGTGTTGAAGGAGGCTGAGGAGTCAGAGGTAAAGGGTCATGTGATCTGTTTGGTGTACTGTGCTGGATGGAGAGCCGTTCTAGCTGTGACGACAGATCGAGAGCGGCTCCGTCTGACACTGCGGTCTGAGTCTCTCCGTCGACACCCCGCACCGAATCCACACCGATCACACAGTTACGCCCAAAATAAGACACAGAGACACTGCCGCCCGGGAGCAGAACGCGACTATCTGAAAGACAGAATAATGTTTGAGAGGAGTCTGAAAACAATCCCATCATTCAAAGGGGTTTTGGGGAAATCAGAGCGTTTGTTACCCAAGGTCCGGAGAAGATAATTCCTGAATTCTTCTGTGTTCAGCACTCCGTCTTCAGGACTGTAACGATTTGAACAAACATAAACTATAAGACGATTCCTGAGCTGTAAATCAAGTTTTTGAGGAATAATGCTGATTAAAAATCACAAATATGTTTATAAAAATGTATAAAAATTAAAAATATTAATATTATAAAAATATTACAATTTGTAATATTTTTATAATACATATATATATATATATAAAAATTATATTTATAAAACATTTTTATTTATATACATTTATATTATATTGTACTTGTTTTTATTCGTAATATATTATATCATAATATGTATTTATAATGCTGATTACAAATCACAAATGTTTATAAAATGTAAAAAATTAAAAATATTATAAAAAAATGTTAAAATATATAAATATTTTTATAATATAATATATTATATTTATAATATACAGTAAATATAAA
The DNA here is from genome assembly GCA_039654765.1 of Mylopharyngodon piceus. NCBI lineage: Eukaryota > Metazoa > Chordata > Actinopteri > Cypriniformes > Xenocyprididae > Mylopharyngodon > Mylopharyngodon piceus. The sequence goes on from CM077439.1 coordinate 31,104,610, forward strand.
AAATAAATGTTTTTAAATGTTTATAAAACATTTTTATTTATATACATTTACATTATATTATATTTGTTTGTATTCATATATACTCATTTTATCATGTTTATTAATTTTTATAAATAAAAATATATTTATTATAAAAATATATCTTTAAAAGTATAGCCGCAATACTTTCTATGTGAAACATTATATGTGTTAAACTACTGATAAACCACTTACTAACCTTGTCTGTGCAAAGTTATATAAAATGTACTAATTCATACGTGCAAGGACACCAGAAAAGGAATGTTTACATATGCATTACATCAGTAACACATAACCAGAAGTTCAAACAGTAGTCCCAGGCTAGTTATTATTATAGTTAACTAATAGTATTTTTATGTTTTTATGTACAGAATGCAGAATCTGCTGTCTACCAGCAGATGGCGACATTCCCTCACAATTACTGCAGCACTGAGGAAAAACCCCGCTGATGATGATTACTGCACCTGAGCTGAATCTTCGATTTTGACCTTTCCCATTGTGTTTATGATGTCTGTTGAGGTATGGCTGTAACACAGCTGGTACCTGAGGCTCAGCTGGACGTGTTCAGCCTGTAGCACAGCTCCAGTGATGGGCTGCAGGGTCACATGATCTCCAGACTTCACTCTCAGACTCGACTGAACGCTGGAGTGCAGACCAACACGCCTGCCGGGAAACTGAGATGTCGGCCACGCCACACACACCTGCGGCACACACACAGCTTCAACACGCTGATTCCCCGTAACAATGTGACATGCACACAGTGCTGGGTAAAACAATCTCCAAACATCACACCAGTTCATTCTTCAATTTCGCCCTTAACTGAATGCAAAATAACATGATGAAAATTATTGTTAGTAGTAACAGACATTAAACATTTAAAGTAATGTAATCGGACTACTTTTTGATCACTTTCGACCTAACTCATTTATCACATTGATCTGAATAGGATAATATTGCACCATATTGATATAAAAATACCAAGAGAAAGAAATTATATTCTTTCTTCTATATATATTAAACATTACAATACGTCAGGGTTTCCCAAATGAGGGTTTGTGAAGGAACTGCAGGGGCTTCGTAAGTTGATGAAAAGCTAATAATTATTTGTCAAATTAAAATAAAAACAATCAAAATAAAACAGTTACTAAAAAAGATTAAATATTTAGCTGCATGTCATGTGACAATAACCGACATCAGAGAACCGTGAACATGTATGTGTTGTTAAATTTTAAGACTTTTCAAACATAAAAGCTATAGACATTTTTAAAAATGAAAAATGAAAAGTTAAAAAATGAAAGAAGAATGAGTTAGAATCAAATTATGAATAATTTACTTACATTGTGTGAATATGTAATCATGTAACCAATAAAAAAGTAACTGTAGTGTGATTATGCTTATTTTAAAACATAATATAATCTAATTTCAAGTATTTAATTTTTGGAATCGGATTACGTAATCCAGATTACATGTAATCAGTTACTTCCCAGCACTGCGCGCACACACACACACACACACACACACACACACACACACACCTCCTGCTGTCCCGCGCTGCTGGAGATCAGGACAGGACATCCGATACAGATGTTCAGAGTCTTCATGGTGTTCACACTCATCTGAGCCAGATATGAACGCCATCGCTGAGGGGCTTTCTCTTCCGCTGCAAACACACTCATTCAGTCATCACATGCAAATGTAGATTTTAAATACAATATATTTAAATATACTATAAAACATTATGCATGGTTAGGTTCAAACCAATGCATGGTGTTTGTGTTAATTGCTTGTTTATTTCATTATTTTTGCACATTCAGATAATTGGGGTTTGTGCTGGTATGTGTTTTTCCACTCATATTTCATTCGGTTTAATGGCATGTTTTAATTGTTTTGTTTAGAATTACTTTTATAGTTATGGTTTATAAAGCAACTTCAGCAATGGCTGATAAATACAAAGTAAACATGTTATTATTAATAATAATAACTAATATTATGCATATAAGAATAGTATGCTAATGTATTGTAATTATATTTATATGGTCACTATTTTATTAATAATTTTTATTGGTGGTAGTATTATTATTGGTTATGGCTGGTCACGTGATGTCAAAATGGCGTGAACCATGAGTGGGCGACCCGCTCCATGAAAAATACAGCACCTTTTTTAAATAAATAAATAGTAGTAAAATCAGTAAAATGACTTGAGTGCACCTTTAAACACGCGAGTGTATCAAAAAGACACCCCATCAAAAAGTCCTGATTGGGGACGTTTATCATATTTTACTAATTTATCCTAACTAATATTAATGAAGCAACTGCGCGCCCCTGGTGTCGCGCGCTCCCGTTACCTCTCTCTATAAAGTCTGTGACCGTTAATCCGCCGCTCGGGACACATGAATCCGGTTCATCACAGATTAACCCGGATCTGTCTCCTTCTCCTTCACTCAGTCTCTTTTTCCCTTTGCCTTTCTTGCTTGATGACATGATGTCTGATCTGTTATTAGATGTGTGTTAAAACACACACACACAAACACTGTGCACATGTGAATATAAACTTCCCGATGTGAAAGTTCAGCTCCTCCCCGTTCAGTACCGTAAATCCTAAAATAAAAAGGCCTTAAAATCTCACTATTACACAATACAACCTTTATCGACACAAAAACCTTGTGTAACTGCTTATATCTAGCATAATTGAACCACTGTAAGGCAAGGATTAGATTAAAATGAATGAATGAATTAACACTAAAAAAATAAATAAATGTAAATAAATGAGTAAATAAAAAATAATAAAACTAGGTTAAAATTAATACATAAGTAAATAAATGGGTAAATAGATACGATTAAATTAAATAAACAAATAATTCAATTAAATAAGTAGGCTAAATAAAAATAAATTAATAAAATTAGATTAAAATAAATAATAAATATGCTAACGCAGCCTACTATAACAGTACTACAATCAATGAGAAATAATGTATGTTACTAAAACTAAATGAAAGAATTTTCATTTTTGGGTGAACTGTCCCTTTAAAGCAGCGAATATATATAATTTATTTTCATATGCGCGAGTAATAGAGTCATTACGCCATTCACTCGGCTTGTTTTGGTATCATGGTGAGTTGGATCATGTCAGGCGGGTTCTGCAGGGTTTCTTCTGTGCTTTGCAGGTTCTCCTCAGTGTTCAGTAAGCGCAGGTTTATTTCTGCGGGCTCGGTTCGGTTCGGCTCCAGCTGTCAGGAGCGGCTCTGCCGGCCTCTGCTGTCCGGGAGTGTGGATCGGTTCGGCGGCGTGACGGTGCGAGACTTCCCGCCGGACATCAGCGAGGACGAGTTTGAGGAGCTGCTGAGGGGTACATGAGTGGAAATAACATGACATTAAAAAATAAAAATGAAGTTATGCATGAATATAGTGTGATGTCTGTAAATGACATTGCGTGTTATGTATGCATATATTTCCGAGTGCTATGTACTCAAGGGCACAGCTGGTTTTCCAGAAATCAGTGCAGCACAAGAGTTTTATTTTATTATTTATATATATATATATATATATATATATATATATATATATATATATATATATATATATATAATTATATTGTCATTACTTTGAGTAAAAAATGTAGGCTAAATGAAAATTATTTTTTTTTCAATATTCTCCCAAAATGTTTTACCTTAACTGCTTATTTATTTACAGGATTAAACAAACATACAATATACATACAGTACACACTAGTTCAACATGTTTTAGAACACCAAGGCTGCATTTATTTGATAAAAAATAAAGTAAAAATTGTGAAATATTATTAAAATTTAAAACAGCTGTTTTCTATGTGAATATAAGTTAAATTGTTATTTATTCCTGTGATCAAAGCTGAATTTTCAGCATCATTACTCCAGTCTTCAGAGTCACATGATCCTTAAGAAATCATTCTAATATGATGATTTATTATCAGTGTTGGAAACAGTTGTGCTGCTCAATATTTTTTATAACCTGTGATACTTTTTTCAGGATTCATTGATGAATAAAAAGAACAGCATTTATTCAAAATAGAAATCTTTCCTAACAATATAAGTCTTTACTGTCACTTTTTATCAATTTAACACATCCTTGCTGGAAAAAAAAAAAAAAAAAGACTGACCCCAAACTTTTAAACGCTAGTGTATATTGTTATAAAAGATTTCTATTTTGAATAAATGCTGTTCTTTTTTTAAGTTTTTATTCATCAATGAATCCTGAAAAAAATATCACAGGTTATAAAAAATATTAAGCAGCACAACTGTTTCCAAAACTGAAAATGAATCAGTATATTAGAATGATTTCTGAAGGATCATGTGACACTGAAGACTGGAGTAATGATGCTGAAAATACAGCTTTGATCACAGGAATAAATTATATTTTAAAGTTTTTTAAAATAGAAAACCATTATTTTAAACTGTAATAATATTTCAGAATATTACTGTTTTTTTCTGTATTTTTAATCAAATAAGCGCAGCCTTGATGAGCAGAAGAGACTTCTTTCATAAACATTAAAAACAGTAATGTGTCCAAACTATACTGTATATATATATATATATATGTATATGTGTGTTTGTTTCCGTGTGTGTGTGTGTTAGCGTCTCTGCATCAGTGGCGTTCAGAGCGTCGGGTCGCCGTGTGGCTGCATGTCCCCATCTCTCTCAGCAGACTGTCTGCAGCGGCTGCGCGTCACGGCTTCAGCTTCCATCACGCCCGCAGAGATGTGGCCGTTCTCAGCCTGTGGGCCGGACACGGAGAAGACAGACTACCTGCGTTTGCCACACATCAAGTAGGAGTCGCTGGTAAGAGGATGAGTTTGTTCAGAGACATGAGTCCAGCTCTGCCTCTTTAGATGTCATTTGAGCGTAATGGGTGGAGCTAGAAGGTCTGACCACACCCTAACCCTGCCCATAACTCTACATCCACAGAGGTGGAGCTGGACGTCATTGTCTCTGCAGTGAGTCAGATAAACTCTTGACTTCTAAATCAGCAGCTCTCTTCAGGTCCAGCAGGCGGCGCTGTTCAAGCTCTTTCTCTCAGACTGCTGGACACAGGCATGTTTGAACATGCCCGGAAAGATGCCCGGGCAACAGCATGAGCTCAATCTGGCAGCGGTGGGATTCAGGATGCATGTGTGTTTGTGTTTGTCTGCTGTGTTTGATTAAAGCCGAATGCCATGAAGGTGAAATGCCACGTTTGGAATATTCTAGCAGTGAAAAAGTCGAGCACATTTCCTCTCTGAGTTCCCTCTCAGTTGTTCTTTTTCTCGTTGATTTGTTCATCTTCATCAGTGTGTGATTGTGAATCTTCTGTGTTTGTTTAAAGGTGCTGTTGTGGATGAATCCAACGGCAAAGTCCTTGTTGTTCAGGACAGGAATAAGGTACAGAATCAGTTTCTAACCCCAGATTATTTTTGTCCAGGTAAACATCCGTGTCGTTTTGCTCATGCCAACAAACAAACATGCAGTCAGAGCCACACTGAAGAGTGTTGTACTGAGAGCCCCGAACCCCTGACCTTCCCCCATCGTCACGCTCGCTTGTGTAAACACACCTTCCTGAAACTCATTACTGAGGCCTGCGAGCGCCACTTATTATAGTTCACAATCTACTCTGTGTTAAAGAGTCACTTCACCCAAATTATTCATGCAAACTACAGCCTGAATTCTGGGAATGTTGGGACGTTTTTTAAATTTGAATAAAATGAAAACTAAAAGACTTTCAAATCACATGAGCCAATATTTTATTCACAATAGAACATAGATAACATAACAAATGTTTAAAATGAGAAATTTTACAATTTTATGCACAAAATGAGCTCATTTCAAATTTGATGCCTGCTACAGGTCTCAAAATAGTTGGGACGGGGGCATGTTTACCATGGTGTAGCATCTCCTCTTCTTTTCAAAACAGTTTGTAGACGTCTGGGCATCGAGGTTATGAGTTTCTGGAGTTTTGGTGTTGGAATTTGGTCCCATTCTTGCCTGATAAAGGTTTCCAGCTGCTGAAGAGTTCGTGGTCATCTTTGATGTATTTTTCGTTTAATGATGCGCCAAATGTTCTCTATAGGTGAAAGATCTGGACTGCAGGCAGGCCAATTCAGCACCCGGACTCTTCTACGACGAAGCCATGCTGTTGTAACAGCTGCATTATGTGGTTTTGCACTGTCTTGCTGAAATACACAAGGCCTTCCCTGAAATAGACGTCATCTGGAGGGGAGCATATGTTGCTCTAAAACCTTTATACACCTTTCAGCATTCATAGTGCCTTCCAAAACACACAAGCTGCCCATACCGTATGCACTTATGCACCTCCATACCATCAGAGATGCTGGCTTTTGAACTGAACGCTGATAACACGCTGGAAGGTCTCCCTCCTCTTTAGCCCGGAGGACACGGCGTCCGTGATTTCCAACAAGAATGTCAAATTTGGACTCGTCTGACCATAGAACACTTTTCCACTTTGAAACAGTCCATTTTAAATGAGCCTTGGCCCACAGGACACGACGGACTTCTGGACCATGTTCTCATATGGCTTCCTTTTTGCATGATAGAGCTTTAGTTGGCATCTGCAGATGGCACGGCGGATTGTGTTTACCGACAGTGGTTTCTGGAAGTATTCCTGGGCCCATTTAGTAATGTCATTGACACAGTCATGGCATCCAATAAAGGTCTTGTCCCTTACGCACAGAGATTTCTCCAGTTTCTCTGAATGTTTTGATGATGTTATGCACTGTAGATGATGAGATTTGCAAAGCCTTTGCAATTTGACGTTGAGGAACATTGTTTTTAAACTATTCCACAATCTTTTTACGCACTCTTTCACAGCTCTGCCCATCTTTACTTCTGAGAGACTCTGCCTCTCTAAGACATCCCTTTTATAGCTAATCATGTTACAGACCTGATATCAATTAACTTAATTAGTTGCTAGAAGTTCTCCCAGCTGAATCTTTTCAAAATGTCTTGCTTTTTCAGCCATTTGTTGCCTCCGTGCCAACTTTTTTGAGACCTGTAGCAGGCATCAAATTTGAAATGAGCTCATTTAGTGCATAAAATTGTAAAATTTCTCCGTTTAAACATTTGTTATGTTATCTATGTTCTATTGTGAATAAAATATTGGCTCATGTGATTTGAAAGTCTTTTAGTTTTCATTTTATTCAAATTTAAAAAAACGTCCCAACATTTCCGGAATTCGGGTTGTGTATATAGTTCTATTTCTATTCTAATATCATAATTTTCTGCCAATTCCAAGAAAAAAACATTCTGGTTAGTAAATGATGACAGAAGTTTATTTTTCAGAATATCTAAATCCAGAATCAACTCTAATTGTAGAATTCTGAACCGAGTCTGTGATTGATAATGAACTCTGTGTCTGACCTCATTAAACGTCTCCCTTCAACCTTCCAGACCGTTTCCCAGTAAAATAAACAGTTGGGTTGAGCTCCGGGCAGCTCTCGGCTCTGGAATGGAAACTCGAAGGATCGTTTTATCCTTCCGCCAGAATCTTTCCTCTGCTTTTGTCTTGCGTCATGGCCTGTTTCGGGCGTCATTTACTGGTAGAACGGCCTGCGTACCCAGCCTGAGAGGTTGAAAATATCTCTGGGACTATCAGAGGTCGGACTGCGGCTCATTTTAGAGTTATTTATCTGAGTAGATTGCATAATAATCAATCTCATGGGGATGTTTCTGTGTGTCGAAATGATTAAAACCCCTGCTGCGCGTTCAATCCTCCAGCAGTGGAAAAACAATCTGCCTCACTGCTGACACAGACAGGAACTAAACTAAACTTAGGAATGATTTAAATGTGTCATATGTTTTCATTGTTTTTCAATACACTGAATTTGTTTTGCATTTGCAATGTAGCTAAAAGTAATTCCACAAATATTTCAAATGTCATTGCCCACAAAAATATGAATTTTATTGATAGTACAGAAAAATTCTCATGTCACAAACCGTTAACAGCTGTTGCATTACATCATGTTTTCTGTTCTGTTGCATTTTTTGTCATTTTACCAAAAACTACTCAAGTAAGAATCAAAGTTTTATTTATGACTAGCAGCATTTTCTAGATTATTTTAAAACTCTATATGGAAAGACTGTATAATGGACCTCATGTCCACAATCTCAAATCTAAAACTTATAAGACAACATTTATATGAAAATATTTGATAATGTATTGATAGATATAAATAATATTTAGATCATCTGTGAAAGTGGAATGAAAACGATAAAATAGCAGTATTTTCTTCTTCAGTGTTTTTGTCTTGTTTTCCAGTACACATATCTTAATTAAGTCTTATTTTCTGAATAAAATATCAAAATGAAGTGAGTTTGTGCTTAAAACAAGAACAAATATCTGCCAATGGAGTCAGAAAAATAAACTTCATTCAAAGGGAAAACGAGATTATTTTTTGGCAGATATTTGTTCTTGTTTTAAGCACAAACTCACTTCATTTTTGTACATTTTTCAGAACACAAGACGTAATATCTTATGTAATTTTGCATCTGTTTTGACCCAGAAGTGAACTGTGGCTTTACACATGAAATGATGCTGGATTTTGAAATCCAGGAGCTTCAAGCTGTTTAACATCATATTTTTTTCATATGAAAGTAAAAGTTTATTCAAGTAAAATGAATATATTTAGTTTTAAAACATTTCAGACTAATATTGATGTTGTTTTGGTGTTTTGTTATAAAAAGATTTCATAAATTTAGACTGTTTTGAGCATTTAATTAAATCCATTGAAGTCAATGGAGTTCATACTGGTAATTCTCATATTATATGTTCTTATAAATTTCATCTTAAAATAAGATTTCTCATAAATATTGCTAAAAAATATATATTTTCTTGCATCACACTGTTTTTTGCTGTAGTTCTTGAAAAATGTTAAATTTAAGAGAATTTCTCTTTTTTTAATTAATAAAAAGTGGGTAAATGAAGTAATAGCATGGTAAAAATTTTAAAACATTTGTGCATTCACTCATTAATGAGAAGTTGCTGATTAGATAAAATATGGTTGAAAAAAATTAAGTTATGACTGTTTTATAAGCTCACGTACCACTGGGTCCAAACTGACCCGGGAATACAAAAGGTGTATAGAGTTTTTTTTAGATATTTGTACTGGAAAACAAGACAAATATACTGAGGAAGAACATTATTTTTTACAGTCAGAAAGACAAAACGACTAATTTTCATAAAAATATATTTCTAAGTGAACAACTAAAACAACATGCACGTGTTAAACATGACTTTTCTTTCCTTTTCAGACTAAGAACGCTTGGAAGTTTCCTGGTGGTTTATCAGATCTTGGAGAAAACATCGGTAAGATTCAGATCCAGAACTGATGTTAAATCGAACTGAAACTAAATCATAATTTCAGCTGTTCCAATCACAATCACACATATCAAAATAACACATATAAGCAGTTCAGCAAAAGAATCTTCACCTGCTCCAAAAGTGCATTTACAAGATCATCATCTAAGATTTGAGACCCTCAAGACATTCAGTTACAAAAATACCCTTCTTTATGACTCTTTTTTTGTATATAAACAGTAACAGCTAGATTATTTATCGATTACATAAATTATGATGCTCTCTCTGAAAAATAAATGTTTTGTATAAACAAAGTTACGTTGTGTTCACAAGTGTACATGATGAACAACACAAATCATTTCATTCATTTTCATCCTACTGTATGTTTCTCTAAATCTCATGATATAAGATACAGTAAACAAAGTTATTACAGTCAAACTGATTGTGTGAAGTTGTGAATAAACAAATATTGGAGTATGTTTTACAAGAAAATACTATTTCAGTCTTTATACTTCATAATCAGATGTGTTGCTTGCAGATTCTTTGTAATTATTTAAACTTACCAGCGATTTCTGAGTGAAAATTGTTTCTACACCAATTTTTTTTTAAATATTTTTTACACTGCAAAAAAGTCTTGTTTTCCAGTACAAATATCTAAACATTATTAAATCAAGATACATTTACTGAAGAAGCAAAATGACTGAAGATATGAAGTCTTGTTTAATGAAAAAAATCATCAAAATGATGTGAGTTTGAGCTTAAAACAAGAACAAATATCTGTTAATGGAGTCAGAAAAATAAACTTAATTCAAAGGGAAAACGAGATTATTTTTCTGACCCCATTAAAAGATATTTGTTCTTGTTTTAAGCACAAACTCACTTCATTCTGACACATTTTATAATAATATCTTCAGTCATTTTGCTTCTCCAGTAAATGTATCTTGATTTAAGAATCTTTAGATATTTGTACTGGAAAACAAAATGCAAAATTTTTTTGCAGCGTAGTTTCTCAGTTCTGACGGGACGCTTTATTTCAGGTGAGACGGCCGTTCGGGAGGTTTTCGAAGAAACTGGGATCCGATCAGAATTCCGATCTCTCCTAAGTATTCGTCAGCAGCACAACCACCCGGGAGCGTTCGGGATGTCCGACATGTACCTGATCTGCAGACTCAGCCCGCTTTCGTACGACATCGACTTCTGCACGCAAGAGTGTCTGCGCTGCGAATGGTTTGATCTGAACGAGCTCACCAAGACCAGCGAGACTACGCCGATCACGAGTCGCATCGCCAAACTTCTAGTGTACGGACTGGAAAAGGGTTTCCACAACATTGACCTCACAATGGAGCAGCTGCCGGCGGTTTATTCTGGCTTGTTCTATCAGCTTTACCACCGGCGGCTGCCAGAGACGCACTCTCTTCAAAATAAAGATTCCAATTAGAACCAAAAACACTTTTACACTCTTAGAAACAAAGGTTCTGTATAGAACTCAAGACTATATAGAACTCTTGACTCAATTTTAAAGAACGCTTTATACCAAAAAGGTTATGTTTTAAATGATTGCATGATACATTCTTGTTTAACAGGTTATTTACATTTTTCTAGTGATAGTTCTACATATGAAGTGCCTGACAGAACCCTTTAAGGTTCTGTATAGTTCTACGTTTCTAAGAGTGATATTTTGCACAAGAGAGTGAATCTCACAAAGACTTAATCTTCAAAATACATATCTTAAGCCAGGTTCAGAGTGTACAATTTACATTACTGTTGCTTGTGAGACTATACAAACATGATCTCCGCTGTAAGCCATGTCACACTGTAGGGTCTCAGCTGTCATTAATGTTAGACGCGTTAAAAATGAACACATGCAAGAAGACTTCCAGCGTTTTACATCAATCCGTGACACGTTCAGTGACTGTGAGCAAAAATGCCACCAAAATTGATAAAAATGCCCCCCAAAATCAAGATATACGGGGCAAAAATGTCCCTGTATGAGTTCTTTTTTAAATATTTATAACAGAATAGAGAGTGCTGTTTTCCTGAATATCAGCACAATTGCAAATGTATTATAAATTAAAGGGTTAGTTCACCCCAAAATTAATCATTAATCACTCACCCTCATGTCGTTCCACACCCGTAAGACCTTCGTTCATCTTCAGAACACAAATTAAGATATTTTTGATGAAATCCGAGAGCAATATAATAACAACACTTTCAAGGTCCAGAAAGGTTCTAAAGACATCGTTAAAACAGTCATGTGACTGCAGTGGTTCAACCTTAATGTTATGAAGAGACGAGAATACTTTTTGTGCGCAAAAACAAAACAAAAATAACCACTTTATTCAACAATCTCTTCTCTTCTGTGTCATTCTCATACGTTTACGTCCAGCGCTTCCAGGTTATACATCAGAATGCCGACTCCTGCGTCAGCATCACACGCATGCGTCGTGCTGATCACGTGATCAGCGTCGGCCAATACCGAGCCGGCATTTGGACGTAAACACGGAAGCCTTCGCTGTGCTTGACAGGGAAGAGATTGTTGAATAAAGTCGTTATTTTTGTTTTGTTTTTGCGCACAAAAAGTATTCTCGTCTCTTCATAACATTAAGGTTGAACCACTGCAGTCACATGACTGTTTTAACGATATCTTTAGTACCTTTCTGGACCTTGAAAGTGTTGATTATATTGCTGTCTATGGACGAGTCGTATACCTCTCGGATTTCATCAAAAATAACTTAATTTGTGTTCTGAAGATGAACGAAGGTCTTACAGGTGTGGAACGACATGAGGGTGAGTAATTAATGACAGAAATTTCATTTTCGGGTGAACTAACCCTTTAATATTTGTAACAGGATATAGACTGCTGTTTTCCCGAATATCAGCACGATTGCAAATGTGATAGCCTATAGATTTTATACACCAGTTCAATAAACAAGAAGTTAATGTTTGGTGACTTTCATTTTAGACTAAGAACTTTGTCTGTTTTTGCTCTATTTCGCAACAAATCCACAGTAGAACTATTGCGCGTCTCGGAACAACTGAATGAGTCTGCGTTTAGAAGGAATCAGTTGACTGAATGATTCAATGACTCACTCGTTAAGAGAATCATTTGCCGCCACCTACTGGCAGTTTTAGTTTCATTGCATGTTTTCCATTGTTTCATTTTCTATATTTATATCTCGCGCCTGCGGTCCACCATGCTGCAAGAAAGACTGTCCGCACTTGGCCAGATGTCAATTGAACACAACGTTATGACATTGCTGGATACGGATAAATTTGTCAGAGCTTTTGCAGCACTCCGTTATTGGAAAGCCAAAATCTAAACGTCAAAATCTGAGGAAGTGTAAAACATTTCCTCTTGATGTAGCCTATTTGTATTTATATTTCAACTGTTTGTTTGAAACGGGCCCCCGAATTGCAAAGGCTGCCTCTGATTGGCTGTCGGCAAACTAGTGTTCAGAAGAATCTTTTAGGATTCTCAAAATTTGTCTCAGACGGCCAAAACGTGGCCAAATTCGTACAGTGTGAACCTGGCTTTAGAAATATAAAGGTTGAATTTTACTCATTAAATCAAAAGAAAACTTTTTTTTTTGAATAATGAAAATGCAGCCTACTTTTGTAGTCTACTTTTTACTTAAACTTTAAGTGACCTCAAAAAAAGATAAACCGTTACTGTTACTCTTACTGTTACTCGCAGCAACAATCAAGACCGTTGTGTAAGTGAACTGAATAGAAACTTGTATATGAAAAAGAGAATAAAGCTGTATGAAAAACATTCACTGTGTACTTCCCTTCATCAAAGCAAAACTGTCTTCGCAAAAACCCTTTTTTCCTCTAAAATACAGTATAGAAATATCTTTTGCATAAAGAGAAGCAGCATTAAATAATCTCACATTTTGTGGCCATACTAACATTCCTGCAGGAAGATGCAGTCAAATTCAACAGCGTTCTCTCTATAGTGCAGATCAGTGAACTCTTCCAACCAACCCTACTGAGGGAATGCAGTGGAATAATGATGTATTTTGGAAAGTTGGATCTGAGATGGAATCGGTGGGATTTTGAATTGACGAGTCTCTTCTGAGGATTTTGCTGATATCTCCAGGGTGACCGAACACGAACAAATAAACCCTGTAATTCTCTCCAAGTACATCTGTTTGGAAACGGTTCCTAGATATAAATGCTAAAGGGAAGCGCTTTCGTGACGCGTTTTCCAGACACGGGTAAAAAATCTGCACTTTAAAGCGGCTTCGAGCAATCCAGGTGACCTTTAACCTTCTGGATGAGCTCATCAATCTCGTTGTGTCAGGTTGGTTAGAAGCACATCTGCGTCAGTGGTCTGTCAGTGTCGTTTCGGGTTGATCAGCACTTGGCTGTCATGGGCAGAAACAGGATGGCCTTCTGGCCGGGGCTGGTTTTAGAACCGCTCTTATACTGGCCCGTTCTCTTCAAAGCCACGTACCAGTCGGGGTATTTCCGGGATCTGTAGGTGTTGTAGTTGTTCGACTCCAGGCGTTCCAGGAAATAACATTCATCTGTTGTTCTTCTCTGAGAGAGACAGAGACAACATTAAGACACATTGTACATATGCTTCTGTTTTCTATTTTTAGAATTAAAAGCTTTTTCACTACAAAATATGTTATCAGCATAAAAATTGGTAGAAGTTTAAAGGGGCTATATGTAAGAATTTTCATGTATTAATCGCTTTTTGTGTGTTTTTGTACGCATTTAACGCACCCGCCCCAGACCTGCGTAGTTCATCTCACATTTCATACAGCTGATGGTGATGAACATGAAGCTCACTGTGTGATGAAGCCTATAGAATGAGTTTGAATGACCCTAATATCCAAGATATCAGGGCAAAAATGCCCCGTATGAGTTTTGTCTCATAATTATATCAAGATATAGTTAAGCAATATCACACGAGTGCTATTTTTGTCCTGAATAGTGCAAATGTCACTGTAAATGAGAACTGGTTCTCAATTGACTCACCTGGTTAAATAAAGGTTATTAATAATAATAATAATAATAATAATAATAATGTGATATTGATTTTATACAACAGTTCAATAAATAAGTTCATGTGTTATATTTTAGACACAATATTGTCTGTTTTTGCTTAATTTTGCCAACGAAAATATTACCAGAAAGCCAGAGCAGAACTGTTGTGCGTCTCCGAGTAACACACAGCGGTGTTTCATTTCTGAATGAATCTGCGTTTTGAGCGAATCAATTGGGTGCACCAGTGATTCAATGACTCATTCATAAAGAGAGCCATTTACTTCATTCCTGAATGAATCAGCCGTTTGAATGAATCGAATGAATGAATGATTCAATGACATATTCATTTAGACATTTACCACCACCATAATTTCATTTTACAAAATTATTCAATATTTCCATATTAATAAAAACATTAAAGGGATAGTTCACCCAAAAATAAAAATTCTGTCATCATTTACTCACCCTCATGGCCGTTAAGGCTTAAAAGTTTATGTGCAATAAATTCTATGTTGAATAAAATAAAATTTTTTTTACTAAAGCTACTTTTTGTAATGTCCATTTGATGCTTTTGTCATTTAACATAATAATGACTTTATCTTTTTGGGGTAATTTCTCAGCCAAATTTGATGTGCTATTAATATGCAAATAATTAATTACAAATTCATCTAAATGTCGCTCTCAGCAGTGTGGACGGCGTTGGGATGTTCGCTGCAAAGTTATTTCCAACTTCTAAACCGTGAGTATATCGGGGCATTGAATCATGTTCAGTCTCTTGTACGTTATGTGAGCAGTAAGTTACTGGCTGCAGTTCACTTAATGGCCACCGGTGTCGCTAATAACAAGCATTTCTGAATTGTACATACAGCCCTTTAAAGTTTAAAAAGATGAGCTGAAAAATGAATGTGAGAATATCTCAGTATTCTGCTTTAATGACAGCTGCACTAGAACTACATTAAGAAAACCTGTTGATCATGTTCTTCAGCATGATTCGATCCTAAAATTTTCTGTCTTTCTCCATATTTCAGACGTTTGGACCCCTCGGAGCTCAAACCACAGCTGTTTTCCATCTATGGAAGCTTGATTCAGCTACAGCAGTAAAACTTTACTGGAATATTAGCTTTTATCATTAATCAACATGTGAAACACTGCAGTTTGTTAGGGGAATATTCTCTCTTCCTGAGCAGTTAAATACAGCCTGAGGTCTGGAAAATGTCTCCTGACAGGAATGTGAGATTGTCAGGAAAACCCGGAGCTCCGGGCCAATGCGGCTGTTTTTTGTGACCTTTGTAATGTTGGCATGTTCCTCATTTTCAGGTCAACTTAATCCGTAATCTGATGTAAAACGGGACATTCAGCGAGAATAAATGTGGACGGGACTTGATTTGTGTTTCTGTATGAAGGTGGTTGATCGATAAGAGGGATTGATGATGAAACTTGAAAACTTTTGTTACATTCTGACTTTAGGAACGTTTCATTCTATTTCCTCTTGTGAGTGTTGAACAGAACAGAGTCAGTGTTCATTCACTGTTGTGCAACACCTCCGTCATCAATGTCAGTATTGTTTCAGGAGCAAACATCTCTGTGTGTGTGTGTGTGTGTGTGGATCCTGAGCTGTGTTTGTGGGAGTCAAACTCTTCTGCGCTGACGTACTGATCTGATCTGATTTCTTTATTCATTTATATATAATAGCCTTTTTCTTGATTTTTTTTTAGATATTTAAAAAGCTATTTTCTATGATTAAAGAGGCTATATGTAAGAATTTTAGAAGACGACGCCCCCCGTCTCTGCTGCTGTTTAAGTGGTCAGTGAAAAATCACCCCTGAGACGGGCGACCCGGAGATGGGTGGGGCTGCTCATCCCCGGAGAAGGAGGGCCGGGCAGAGAATCCTTTGAGATTGTTCCGCCACTGGAGTTACAGTGGTACCCAAAGAGTTCTACAGTCCCTATTTCATTGTACCCAAAAAAAGCCGTGGGTTACGACCGATCTTGGACTTGCGAGTTTTGAATCGGAGCCTCCACAAGCTACCGTTAAAAATGCTCACACAGAAATGCATTTTCGAGTGCATCCGTCCCCAAGATTGGTTTTCAACTATCGACCTGAAGGATGCGTACTTTCATGTCTCGATTCTTTCTCGACACAGGCCGTTCCTGTGCTTTGCGTTCGAGGGTCGAGCATATCAGTACAAGGTCCTGCCTTTCGGGCTGACCCTGTCTCCCCGCGTCTTCACGAAAGTCGTGGAGGGAGCCCTTGTTCCCATGAGAGAACAGGGCGTTCGCATCCTCAACTATCTTGATGACTGGCTCATTCTAGCTCAATCTCAGAATCAGTTATGTGAACACAGGTGCTCAGTCACCTCAGCCAGTTGGGTCTTCAGGTCAACTGGGAAAAGAGCAAACTCTCCCCTGTGCAGGGGATCTCTTTCTCGGAGGTGGATTCGGTCGAACAGACAGCACGCCTCACAAAGGAACGTGCTTAGTCGGTGTTGAACTGCTTGAATACGTTCAAAGGCAGGACAGCGGTCCCACTGAAATTCTTTCAGCGGCTCCTGGGGCATATGGCAGCCGCAGCGGTTTGCTTCATATGAGACAGCTTCAGCACTGGTTTCACGGCCGAGTCCCGAGATGGGCGTGGCAACGCGGCACGTACCGAGTGGCAATCACTCCGGAATGCCGCCAAGCCTTCAGCCCGTGGTCAGACCCCTTGTTTCTTCTGGCAGGAGTGTCCCTGGAGCAGGTGTCCCGGCATGCTGTGGTGTTCACAGATGCCTCTGCCACCGGCTGGGGTGCCACGTACAACTGGCATGCAGTTGTGGGTGTGGACGGGCCCCCAACTGCATTGGCACGTCAACTGCCTCGAGTTGCTAGCAGTACGCCTTGCCCTGAGCCGCCTGAAAGGGCCGTTACAGGGCAAGCATGTGCTGGTCCGTACGGACAACACTGCAACCGTTGCGTACATCAACTGTCAAGGTGGTCTAAGCTTCCGTCGCATGTCGCAACTCGCCCGCCATCTCCTCCTTTGGATTCAGAAGCATCTGAGGTCACTTTGCGCCATTCATGTTCCTGGTGTGCTCAACTGTGTGGCCGACGAGCTCTCACGACCTGCGGTCTGGTGCTTCGAGCACTCCAGAATGCTCCCTTTGAGCCCTTGCAGTCAGCAGACTTAAAGATTCTGTCTATGAAGACTTTGCTGCTGGTTGCATTGGCCTCCATCAAGAGGGTAGGGGACCTGCAGGCATTTTCGGTCAATGAATCATGGCTAGAGTTCGGGCCGGGCGACGGCCACGTGGTACTGAGACCCCAGCCTGGCTATGTGTCCAAGGTTCCTACCACTCCCTTCAGGGTCCAGGTAGTAAGCCTGCAAGCGCTACCCCCGGAGGAGGCAGACCCAGCCCTGGCTTTGCTCTGTCCAGTCCACGCTTTGCGACTGTATATAGACAGAACTCAAGGCCTCAGGACCTCAGATCAGCTCTTTGTTTGTTACGGAGGCCAGCAGAAAGGAAAGGCTTTCTCCAAGCAGAGGATGGACCACTGGATAGTGGATGCCATCGCCTTGGCTTACCAAGCACAAAGCGTGCCCTGCCCGCTCAGGTGGCATGCTCACTCTATGAGAGGTGTTGCATCCTCCTGGGCGCTGGCTCGTGGCGCCTCGCTGACAGATATTTGTGGCGCTGCGGGCTGGGCAACACCTACACGTTCGCTAGATTCTATAGCCTTCGTGTCAAGCCGGTCTCCTCCCGTGTTCTCACCTCAACCGGTCAGAGGCACGGAGAGGCCCTGGCTTAGTGTTGGCTTGCTGCGCTTACTTACGCTTGTTGCTCCAGAGTGTCCCTACAAGGCAGACCCTGTTGAGTCCTCCGATTACCCTTCGGCAGCCGGACGTGGCGGAGCGTCTGGCGCCAGGCCTATACTTCGTTGTATCCTTGAGAACCGAATTTAGGCTGGGTTCCATATGGGTAACCCTACGGGGATCCCATATGTGTTTTCCACGGTTTCTCCTAAACGAAGCCCATGTCTTTCCCTTTGGGAGAACCCACCTCTTATCAGGTTGGAGTCACCCCAGTACTTCCATATGTAGTACAGCCCTACGGGGTTAGTCCATATGTACATCTCCACATAACTCCTTCTAACCCTAACTCAATTTCTCGTGACACCTCCATGGAATAAAAAATAAAAAAAGACTTTTTATCTCACAATTCTGACTTTCTTTTTTGCAAATCTTACTTTTTTCTCAGAAATGTGTGATATAAACTCGCAATTCTGAGAAAAAAAGTCTGTCTTTTTTCCTCAGAATTGGACTTTGGAGTTTATACCTCACAATTCTGAGAAAATTCATTATATCTCATAATTCTGACTTTGTAACTCGCAATTATGAGTTTATATCGCAAATCTGAGAAAAAAGTCAGAATTGCGAGATGTAAACGTAATTTATGAGAAAAAAAGTCAGAATTGCAAGATGTAAATGTAATTTTTGAAAAAAAAAAAGTCAGAATTTTTAGAAATAAACTCGTAATTGTGATGAAAAAAAGTCAGCATTGTGAGATAAAAAGTCGCAATTACCTTTTACATTAACGGAAACAAGCTTTCATAGAAAACAGAATTATGTCAGTTTTTGATTTTTCAGGTTTTTCGAGATGTGGCATGACACGACTACTGGCTCCTTTCAGGTCCTGTAACTGGTCACCATTTCTTTTAATGTTGTTAATCACCTTTGAGCTTTTTTGCAGTTCATTTAAACATTCCTGCAGTGTAACAAATTAATTAATAAAACATTAATATGTTATATATTATAAAATATTAGGTAATGTTTATCTCTTAATTAGGTAAAGACGTAGAGCATCACTCAGAGGTTCTGTTCCAGCTTTATCTGTAAATGTGAACACTGGAGGAAATATCTGTGACACGAGCTTTCAGATGATTATAGAGCGTCTCACCGATCCAAACAGTCGTCCATCAGCGTTCATGGCGAGGTATCGGTTAGCGCAGATACCTTTGATCACCACCTCACCGACGGCCGTCGCCTGGAGCTGCAGTCGAACTGAGAGAGAATACACATACACAAACTATTAGATAAATGAGTTTTGGCAGGAAAGGATGATTTGTGTCTGGTCAGGGTGATAAAGATGTGTCCACATGAGTTCATATGATCATAATGAGACTGAAGCTTGATATCTGAGCATGTCTGTTTCTGGCCCAAAGAACCCTCTTCTTATCAAGATCAGGTTTCAGATCAGTGTTTTGGCTTCTGGGTTCTTTTAAAGAGCCAGAAGAGAACATAGATGACTGTCCGAGTGGTGGGATGATTCAGTGTCGTGTTGTTGTGATGAGGCGATCTGTTTGGATGTTTGTACTGGGATCGGAGGTACATCAGGCATCGCTCTATTAAACCAGATGCTCAGATCAGGTTGTTGTGTTTAGACAAAAACTGAAGACGACACAAGACAAGAATGTTTTGTTTTATGTCCTCAGAAATTAGTTAAATCTGACACAACCTCCATTTGAATAAATCAAGGAATGTCCTCATTTGTAAAAACGGCATGTAAATAAAGTAAACAATGTATTTTAAGTCTCTGTGTTAAAGGTTTCCATAGGGGTTAATAACAAATCAGTGTTTAACAGTGACAAATCTGTTTCATTCCCCTCAGAAATGACTTAAACTATGTGAAGAGTGTCACACACACACACACACACACTCTCTCTCTCTCTCTCTCTCTCTCTCTCTCTCTCTCTCTCTCACACACTCTCACACACACACAGAGGTTCAGATCAGAATAAATGAACCGTGGGGTGGGCGGGGTTTGTGAACTGTCATTCACTCTGGTTGTCCTTAACAACAGGATTTTTAACCCTGACCACGAGTCTAAAGAATTCATTGTTTCAGTTTCTATTTGAATTGTATTTCTGATGTTTTTCAGGACTAAACTGAACTTGGAACATGGAAATAATTTCCTCTTCAAGGTGAAACCTTTGGTCTCAGTAACGCACCAGTCTTTCTATAAGCTTTAAAATGGTGAAGAAAACATCATTTCACACAAATTTTACATGCATAAAAGTCTGTGAACTCCTGAACTCTGTGCGTTCATGACTACCGAGACCCTTTCGGAAAATATCCAAGAACTTTTTATTTTGAATCTGGAAACCTGACATCATCAGGCCTGATTTTCATCTCTGCTCCACATAAAGAGTCTTTGTACAGGCTGTCTGCTCTAGATCATCTCCTCTCTCCTGTTTTTCCATGGAAAGAACAGAACAAATGCACTCACTGTGCGGGTCGCTCTTCTCGCGGATCCCGTCCACCCTGCCATCCGAGTTGATCCGTAGGAAGTAGCCTCCGTTTTTGCAGTACAGGCGTTTGGGCTCCTTGAAGTTCCCCGAAGGAAAGCCTCCGCTGGCCCCGTCGTCCGGTGAGGCCGGGAGCGTGGTGATTCCTCCCGTGGCCATCTCTCGCTCTTTCGTTTTCTCCGTCTCTGCCCCCCTCGGCAGCTCCGGAGCCCCTCCGCGGCCTCTCCGCGCCTCCTCCCCCTCCTCCCCCGTCTCCTTCCGGCGCTCCGCGGAGCCACGGAGTCTCATTAAAGCTCAGATAAACTCTTCAAGCTGCTTGGAACTCACATCTGATGAGAGCGGAGACGCCACGGGCAACTCAAGCCACAGAAGAAGAGCGTTTATCTGTGAAGAGGAGGTCTGAGATGAAGATGATGTTGGAGCTTTCCTGTTGCTGTCCTCCTCTGGGCTGTTTACTGTGCGACAGCTGGATAAGGTCTGTGTTCCCTCTCTCTCTCTCTCTCTCTCTCCCTCTCTCCCCACCGGGCCCCTGACCGCATTATTCCCTCACCCGCTGCGTCTGCTCAACCTACTGCAATAACACACACACACACACACACACACACACACAGAGCAAAAAACTGTCCCAAAACATCAGTCACAAAATACACAACAAAATGTTTTGGCGGCCAGTGAACTGAGAATGATTTAAGAGCAGTTACGTAACATATTCAGTCACTGAGATGCAGGTACAGAGAGTGTTTTAGTCATTTTACTGACATATTCAGTTACGGCCAAAAGTCTTAATTGTTTAAAGGAATAATTGACGACAGGTCTTTGAATTATAAGAAAATAATGTGCACCCAAAGTGTAACGGCCATTCCGCAACTGACTCCATAATTGGTCCGTTGAACTATTAGAAAATAATGCACACCCAAGGTGTTAATTATTAGGGCCCGAGCACCGATGGTGTGAGGACCCTATTGTAATTGCTCAGTCAATTCTTCTTCTTCTCCGAAATGTATTGCATTTTTGAGGGCCTAAACATGCTCGAACACTCATGAAACTTTGCACACATGTCAGAAGTGGTGAAAATTTACGCCTGATATGGGTTTCAGAATTAGATGTGGCAAAATGGCTTGATAGCGCCACCTACAAAATTTCAATTAAGCGCCCTTCGCGCTATGTTTCTCGTACAGGTATGACATTTGGTACACACATGTAACAGCCCAATACCTACAAAAAAGTCCATGGGTGCAAAATCTGAAACCCAACAGGAAGTGAGATATTTAGAATTTTCTCTGCAAAATTTTAGCAGTTTTTGCCATTTCCAGACGTTGTACTTTAACAAACTCCTCCTAGAGCTTTAATCAGATCAAGGTGATATTTGGTCAGTCTAATCTAAAGGCCTTTGCGACGTTAAATTGCGAAGATCTTGAGTTTTTGCTGAAGGGGGTGTCCGTGGCTGCCTGGCAAAGTTCAATGTTTCGCCATGAAACAGGAAGTTGTTGTAACTCGGGCATACAATGTACGATCTGCCCCAAACTTCACATGTTTTATTAGAGTCCTGGCCCGAAGACATCTAAATAGCAATATTCAGTTACAGTCATTGCACCACCTGCTGGCAACTGGAAATGGCATGCTTTACACTGTAATTCACTCCCTGAAACACATTTAAATATGCCACGAAGTACCAAACATGCTAGAAACATGTTAAATCATGCAACACTTGGCTAAGTGCTAATGTGTGCGATTAATGCCACGAAACAGGAAGTTGTTGTAACTCAGGCATACGATGTCCGATCTGCCTCAAACTTCACATGTTTGATAAGACTCCTGCCCTAAACACATCTACATGACAATATTCAGTTATAGTAATAGCGCCACCAACTGGCAACAGGAAGTGACGTGTTTAACACTGTGATGCACTACTAGCAACATACTAAAATATGCAATTGAGTGCTAAACATGCTAGAAACAATCTAAAACATGCTAGCTGAGTGCTAAAGCATGCTATTATCGTCATGAAAGAGGAAGTTGTTGTAACTCAGGCATACAATGTCCAATCTGCCTCAAATTTCACATGTTTGATAAGTGCCCTGGCCTGAAGGCATCTACATGCCAAAATTTAGTCATAGCGCCACCAGCTGGTAGCAGGAAGTGTGGCAAATACAAATGACTGACGTTTTCCTCCTATATTTATATACTTAAATGCATATTACCCACCATGCTCTGTTTTCCTAAAGCCGCTTATACTACAGTTACCACACCTCAAGACATTCTTCAGATGTTGTATTTCAAGACATTCGTCAAGTTAAAATGCTCTTGTGTGCAGGACCAATTTCTTACGCATCTCATCCCTCCATTGCTAATTCCAAAACAACATTTTAGAGCTAGTAACGGAGGCTTGAGTCACTGATAGCAGATCAGATTAGTTATTAATGCAGTTATTAGAGAGAGAGATTAAGTGTATGTGATTATCTGATTCTGTGCGTCTCTCGACAGTGTTCGGCAGCCGTGTCTCTACTAATAGCAAAACTGTAAGTTTATCTGCTTAAAGAACAGCAGCGTTATTACCTCGCTAGTGGGAATTGTCAAGTAGCTTTTAAGTTGCTAAACTATTTTACTGATAAAATCGACAGAGCAGCGCTGACAACAGGTTTCTGTGCGAGTGTGTGTCCAGGAGAGCGGGAGAAAAAGAGGATGTGCTTTCCGTACATAATAAAATGTAATTTTGTGGCAAAAAAAACATGGATATAATTTGTCGTTTTTATCCTATTGTTTACTATATTTATTTGCTTGGTCAGTATCGTTGTGGGTTTTGGTTGTAAGGACCTTCACATATGGACATGTAATGCGGTCAAGACCTGCCTGGAACTACTTTAGCCGTGTGTTTACGCTCGTCAACCAATCAGATTCAAGCATTCAACATTCCCGTAGTATAATGAATTAAATTAAACGTATTGATGCTGATAATGTCATTCGTAATGAAGAAAAGAAGCCTGTACTCTTTGTGTATCCACTGCATAAAGTGGGTAATTTTCACATGGGAATCAAACCCATGATTTTGGTGTTTCTACTACGCTCTACTGTTTGAGCTACAGGAATTTAAATGTAAATTAAACAACTTTGTACAACTCTTGGAGCCCACGGTATACTTTCAAACCACCTCACAGGACAAAACATGTGGCTGCAATTCTCACAACAAGCACTTCCTGTAGGAAAGATCTCTTTGATATCTCAGTTATTTCTCTTAGAAGACCACAATGAGATTAAATGGAGGATAATAAGATGAAATGCTTCTCAGATGTTTCTCCCAAAGATATATGCCAGTAATCTCACTCTCCACATTCATTTGGGCCTGTTTTTATTTCTCCCATCTGAGACAAAGCCGATAGACTTCATTATGTTTCATGAGATATGAAAGAGCACCATCTGAGCGTTAGCATAATCTCTGGCAGCTGGCGACCTTAAATAAGAAAAGCTCTTCTGGTTTACTGGTTTCTCATCACTTCAGTGAAGAACATCTGGGTTCAAAGCAGCGTTTGAGTGATTCCCATCAGTTCAGTCCTGCTGACCGGAGCGCTGACCACATCACATTTGTGCACTTGGCTCGATCCGCTTTTATGACATTCATGCTAATTAAAGAAGAACCCAATGACAAACCACAGTGACGTCATAAAGGCTTCATTCCACCCTCAATGCAAAACCAGCTTTAGTTTTAGCACAGACGCAGCATGTGTTTGTCTCAACAGACCGGTCATTACAAAACCTACAGCCCACACACACACACTCACACACATGCCATGTTTTATATCATGGTGGAGATCTCTACATGAGTTCTGTTGATCTTAAGTAAAGATAATTAATTACTGTGGATGGTTTTAGGTTTTACTCTCATTGTGGAACGTTCTGTCACAAGCATGAAAGGAGTCCTTTTGTTTACAAATCCGACAAAAAGGTAATTGCGACTTTTTATCTCACAATTCTGACAATTGCGAGATAAAAAGTCGCAGTTATCTTTTTGTCTGATTTGTAAACAAAAGGACTCCTTTCATGTGTTTGTGACAGAACGCTCCACAATGAGAGCAAAACCTAAAACTGACCGTGACTGTGAGACTGATCTCTGCTGCAGGTCACCTGTAGAGCATCTCTCAGCTGCTGTTGCCGTGGGAGATGATTACATCACCATAGAAATGAGCAGAGCTCAGAATCCTTTCTGAAAGACAAATCAAAACAAACATGTTTTCTTACATCACAAATCATGATGAAATACACCTCGACTATATGGCTTTTTTTTACCACTAGAGTGGTGGCTCTCAACTTTTTTGACTCGAAGCAGTCGAAAAACAAACAAACAAACAACAACAACTACAAAAAAAAAACAATAGCTATTGAGAGGGGAAAAAAAGATTTCTATTTACATCTTGATTTTTTTTTAGAAAAACAATGTTAACATTCTGATTCTTAAAAAACCCACATATAATTTATTTAATAATAATAATAATTTTAAAATTATGGATTAAACAGTTTATAATAATAATATTAATAATGTCAAAATTATAGATAAACAGTTTAAAAAATAATAATAATGTCAAAATTATGGATTAAACAGTTTTTAATAATAATAATAATAATAATAATAATGTCAAAATTATAGATTAAACAGTTTAAAAAATAATAATAATGTCAAAATTGTGGATTAAACAGTTTATAATAATAATAAAAATAATAATAATATCAAAATGGTAGATTAAACCGTTTATAATAATAATAATAATGTCAAAATTATAGATTACACCATTTATAATAATAATAATATTGTCAAAAAATATGGATTAAACAGTTTATAATAATAATAACAATAATAATAAAGTCAAAATTATGGATTAAACAGTTTATAATAATAATAATAATAATGTCAAAATTATAGATTAGACAGTTTATAATAATAATAATAATAATAATAATGTCAAAATTATGGATTAAACAGTTTATAAAAATAATAATAAAAATAATAATAATAATGTCAAAATTGTAGATTACACTGTTTATAATAATAATAATATTGTCAAAAAATATGGATTAAACAGTTTATAATAATAATAATAATATTAATAATGTCAAAATTATAGATAAACAGTTTAAAAAATAATAATAATGTCAAAATTATGGATTAAACAGTTTTTAATAATAATAATAATAATAATAATAATGTCAAAATTATAGATTAAACAGTTTAAAAAATAATAATAATGTCAAAATTGTGGATTAGACAGTTTAAAAAATAATAATAATGTCAAAATTGTGGATTAAACAGTTTATAATAATAATAATAATAATAATAATAATAATGTAAAAATTATGGATTAAACCGTTTATAAAAATAATAAAAATAATAATAATGTCAAAATTGTAGATTACACCGTTTATAATAATAATAATATTGTCAAAAAATATGGATTAAACAGTTTATAATAATAATAAAAATAATAATAATATCAAAATGGTAGATTAAACCGTTTATAATAATAATAATAATGTCAAAATTATAGATTAGACAGTTTATAATAATAATAATAATAATAATAATAATAATAATAATAATGTCAAAATTGTAGATTACACCATTTATAATAATAATAATATTGTCAAAAAATATGGATTAAACAGTTTATAATAATAATAACAATAATAATAAAGTCAAAATTATGGATTAAACAGTTTATAATAATAATAATAATAAAGTCAAAATTATGGATTAAACAGTTTATAAAAATAATAATAATGTCAAAATTGTAGATTAAACCGTTTATAAAAATAATAATAATGTCAAAATTGTAGATTACACCGTTTATAATAATAATAATATTGTCAAAAAATATGGATTAAACAGTTTATAATAATAATAATAATAATAATAACAATAATAATAAAGTCAAAATTATGGATTAAACAGTTTATAATAATAATAATGTAAAAATTATAGATTAGACAGTTTATAATAATAATAATAATAATAATAATAATAATAATAATAATGTAAAAATTATGGATTAAACAGTTTATAAAAATAATAAAAATAATAATAATGTCAAAATTGTAGATTACACCGTTTATAATAATAATAATAATAATAATAATAATAAAGTCAAAATTATGGATTAAACAGTTTATAATAATAATAATAATGTAAAAATTAGACAGTTTATAATAATAATAATAATAATAATAATAAAGTCAAAATTATGGATTAAACAGTTTATAATAATAATAATAATTATGTATAAAATTATGGATTAAATCGTTTTTCCCCAAAGCTGTGGCTTCTGAACACAGAAGAGCACTGCATACATAGTGATGTGGGAAATGAGATGGGAGGAAAAAATATATATTTAAAAGCGTTTGCGTTCGCTCGCAAAACTTTTGTGCTCTGTTCGAGCGATGTTTACAGTTTCTTATTATCTGAATCCGTCCCTGCATCCTAATGTACAAACTATCCACCCTGTCCGCCCTAAAAATACTGAATATTACTAATGTCACATACTATTTAGGATGGATAGTATGCACATTAAGATCAGACCGTGTGTCCAGTGTGTGTGTGTGTGGCGGCCTCTGGCGGCAGTACATTAAACTTCATGTTCTTTTTGTTTAGGATGGTTGCGTCATTTCCGCCGTTCGTCCTTCACTGAGTTCCTCCTGTAACTCGTGACTGTCAGAGAGAATCATGGCGTGAGTTTATTAATCTCATAAACACACAGAAAACCCCGCCATGTGGAGGATTCAGAGTTTAGTGGGCCGAGGTGAGTGATTATTAAACATTCATCAGCTCTGAAACATTAATACACTGTTACATCTGTGCTGATACACTGTTATAGCGATGCTGATACATTGATATGATACATTAATATACTGATATAATGTTTCATTGTATGGGGTTTTTCAGCAGTTGTGTGTCAGTTTCATTGATATGAACATGACTTTAGTTGTGTATCTTAATAAAACATATTTTAATAAGTCTGAGGATAGTTTCACTTTTTGACAGACTTGTGAACACACACACACACACACACACACACTCTCTCTCTCTCTCACTCACACACTCAAACTCTCACACACTAAATAAGTAAATACATGCAAAGTCTTCCATAACACTGTAGAAAAATGCAGTGAGTCCTTCTGTACACACATGAATTCATTCCATTCATGAAGAAAAAACTTAATCTGGAGTCTCAGAAATGAACACTTTTGTGAATGAAATGGAGTTTCATGACATCTGCATGTCTCATAACAGTGTGAATTAGACCTCAAATCACTGCTGTCGATATCTGTTGTGCACAAAATCTGTGCTTTTCACAGCAGATGTTGCATTTGTCGGTTCATAAACCCAAAGTTATGAAAACTCGCACTGTTTTGCTCTCGACCCGCAGTGTTGAGCCGTTATCATGGAAACGCTCAGCTGCGGCTCTCGCAGGGTCATCACGTGGAGGATGAGGTCATCAACTCCTCCATCCTGACCGGCGGACGGCACGCGTCTGACAGCAGCAGGTACTGGATGACATGTTTGATCTGTGATGTCATACGTGAACCTGTAAACAAATCAATGTACGTTCTGTCAGTTCTCAGAGGGGGCAAGATGATCAGAAAAAGAAACGAACATCTCAGTTCTGCTACACTGGACTGCCGAGATACACCGCTCTGGATGCCGTGGGCTGGGTACGTCACTTATGGATTGACCAATCAGAAGACAGGAACACACCTGTTCATTTCATAATCAAAATGTGACCGTTCGTGTGCCGTCTCTGTTGTTTGTTTTATTAATCACTCAGTCTGTGTGTTTCTGCAGGGCGCCGCTGCCATTCTCTTCATGCAGCTCTGTCGCAGGATTCACTCTCGGTTCTCCTCTCATGCGGATCAGAACCCTGGTCCGGCCCGGATCAGAGACGTCGGACTCGTAGGGAAATGCTCCTACAAGGTCCTGATTGACATCCGTAAGTCCTGCTGTCAATCACACGCACATATCCGCCAATAAAACACTAAAACATTGACATTAGTAACATTATATGTACATACATACATTTTCACACACATATACATCATTTAAAAGAATAAAAAAATCTTGGTATTTACACAAACATCTCTCTTAGTGTCCAGGGAGAATGTTTTGTCCGGCGGTGTGACGGTGAGGTGCCTGCGAGGGGCGCTGCAGACTCCAGAGCAGAATGACAGCAGCCGTAGTCATAATAATAGTGACAACAGCAGTGATGGAGATTCGACCTCTGACACGCAGACGGCGCACACCTCTGCTCACCAGCAGGAGGAGACTGCGAGCGGCCCGTCCCACTCTGGTCAGAACCAGCACAATTACAGATTCATATAATAACAGGGTTCGTACAAGGTGCTTAAAATGCTTGAATTTGACTTAATTCCTGGAAAACCCTTGAAAACTAACATATTTATGAAGAGGTACTTGAAAAGTGCTTGAATTATTGAAAGACAATATATATGAAATTAGTGTTTAATTTTTTAGAAAAAACACAAATAAAATCTTTTCACGCTAAATTAAAGCTGCAGCCCGTCAGATATAGATATTGAGCCATTTCGCATGGCTATGAGCGTGATATTGCTCACACATTTATGAGTATATGATACAGCTTTCATTCTTCAGGTCAATCATATATTCATGGGGAAAAACAACAGTTTGAATGAGAAAGCGATATCTTTGTCATAGTATCCTTTCAATGGTTAAGGGGATTTCCAGTGTTGTTTAAAGTTAAAATAATTTCCTTGTTTACAACCTTGCTTCAAATTAATAAAGTCAGTCCCTTACCGCCACCTACTGGCGTAACTATATAACCTGCACTGAAGTTGTTGATAAACCCCCATCAGACTGTTTCTCAATACTAAGTACACCAACGTTATAATTTATTGAACAATAATAGCCATTATAAACTTTGTATTTAATATATATTAGTAGTTGTAAGTTGTATTTTGAAGATTTTGTTTTATTAGAATATTTTTATTTATCCATTTACCTTGTTTAGAATTTGAACAGTCCTGGAATTTCATTTTACAGTATCTGTACGAACCATGTAATAAAGATTTGAAGTGGACTAAAAGTTGACTCTTGATTTTCTTACAGAAGAAACTCTTTTTCCTGAACAAGCGAAACCACAGGTAACATTTTAAACCTAAAAACACAATAAATATGATTTGCTTTAGTTAAACCCTTCATCATCACATGTGTTTCCTGCAGGAATGTCTCACACCTGATGAAGCGGCGCAGAATTTGAGACACGTGACGGACAGCAGCGTTCCCGTAATCCTCAACATCATTGGTAATGATGATGACCTCACACACACAGAGCCGTCAGTGGATGATATGAGAACATCTGAACATTGTATCGTGTTTCAGGTCTGGAGAGTGCTAAAGCGGGCGATTACGAGACGGCGTTCTCGTGTTTTCTGGCTGCGGCTCAACACGACTACAGCAAAGCTCAGTTTAACGTGGGAGTTTGTTACGAGAGAGGACGTGGAGTACGGCGAGACCACAGCAAGGTAAACGCATGTGCGCTTGTATCACGTTTTAGATGATCTTCCGTGTTTAAACACATTTGACTGTCGTCTCTCAGGCGGTGCATTACTACAGACGTGCCGCAGTCGCTGGCCACCATCAGGCTCAGTATCGCTGTGCTAAACTCCTCCTGAGCAGCAGAGGGCAGCAGAGCTCAGAGACCGACGCAGCAGCGGCACTGAACTTCCTGTACGCGGCGGCAGACGCCGGACTCACAGAGGTACAGCTGATATTTACACTGCTTAATGTCTCAGGTCTTATCTACATTATCACGTATATATGCTCAGACCGGTTCTAGATCCTGAATTTCAGGGTTCTAGATCCTTCAGCAGAAAAGCTTGATCCTCACATCAGTTCATTTTGACCATTCAACAGGGTCTCTCTGGCTATGAGAGCAAGAGGCCAAAACAATTCTAGAAAATTTCCCCTTCGTTCTAGAGACTCGTCCTCTTAATATGATGTCCGGGGGCCTCTAGTCTAGACTACCAGTATGTAAAGTTTGGGGCCGAACGTGTGCAACTTATCCCATTGAGACAGGACCGAATATCCCATTGACATTTATGTCACACCACGGGGCCCCTGGGACAGTGTCCAGAGTTCTGTGTCCCTTTGACCTTGTTTAATACATGATTGGCCCAAAAAGAGACGCTCATCCAAGAACCACCTGTGAAATGTCCATTGAATAAGTTGCAAGCGGGACGTCTGAAATACAGGGGTCAAAAGGTTTCAGGGCCTCAAAATTTGGCACAGTCAACCATCAAGTTCCCCCAAATCGGGCCCCCAAGTTTCGTGGCTCTAGGTGTTTCCTGAGCCTATTGGACCCTGGGAAAGTAACTGTGGCATGAGGCCTTTACAGGCACATAGAGATCTATGTAAGACAGAGAGATGTATGAAAATAACAAAAAATGTTTTATCGCATCTCTCAGCCTAGCCCTCTTGATATATCGTTGAGGGCCCGTGATGCAACTTTCTGTGAAGTTTGGGGCCCCTAGGACCTCCATGGGCCAAACGTGGGCCACTGACACATGCACCTTATCCCATTGATTTTCATGAGTGTTCAGTGGACAGCGCTCGGACAGGTCCAGATGTCCCAAAATTGACATTTATGTCATGCGACAGGGCCCCTGGGACAGTATCCAGAGTTCTGTTTCCCTTTGACCTTGTTTAATACATGATTGGCCCCAAAAAAGATGCTCGTCCATGAACTGCCTGTGAAATGTCCGTTGCAAGCGGGATGTCTGAAATACAGGTCCAAAGGTCACAGGGCCTCGAAATTTGGCACAGTCAACCATCAAGGGCTCCTGAATTGGGCCCCCAAGATTTGCGGCTCTAGATGCTTCCTGAGCCTGTTGGCCCCTGGGAAAGTAACTGTGGCATGAGGCCTTTACAAGCACAGGCTACCATAGAGATCTAAGTAAGACAGAGAGATGTATGAAAAATAGCAAAAAAACATTTCATCACATGTCTCAGCCTAGCCCTCTTGGTATATTGTTGAGGGGCCCATGATGCAACTTTCTGTGAAGTTTGGTACCCCTAGGACCTCCAGGGGCCAAACGGGGCCAAAGACACTTGCAACTTATCCAATTGATTTTCATAGGTGTTTGGTGGACACATAACGTTTTAGCAACCACACAACAACAGATAAATAATCTCCCATCCCATAAACACACTCTGTGTGTCCGTCTCTGTCTCCAGGCTCAGGTGTATCTGGGTGTCGTGTTGTCTCAGGGTTCAGAGTGTGACGAGAAACAGTCCGTTCATTATTTCAGGATGGCGGCTGAGCGAGGGGTAACACACCTGCCATCTTCATATCTTCATACTCTATAATAATCATGTGCTTTTGATGAATGCAGAGGTTAATCGTGTTTATCACGTGTGTGTGAAGGACAGCGGTGCTCTGGTGTGTCTGGCTCAGTGTTATGAGAAGGGTTTCGGCGTGTCTCCGTGTGTCCAAACCGCCATCACACTGTATCAACAGGCAGCAGCCAGAGGAAACCAGCAGGCCAAAGACGTCCTGAGAGACAAACACAGCAGAGAGGGTGAGAACACACTTACACAAACATAATTGCTTATTACTTTTGACCAATAGGTGGCGCTGACACCAAATTGATGTGGTGTGGTGTAACAATAAATATAAAATGACACATTCCCCTCTCTCTCTCTCGCTCTCTCTCTCTAGTCTTGCGCTCGATCCGATCTGCTCCTTGCTTTTCTGTGATTGGTCAAATGAATCTGAACTCCATCGCTCCTCAAGAGACCAGAGATGAGAAGCCCCGCCCACAGCAGCGATCTGACTGTCAATCACAGCCGCTTCCTCATTCCTGGAGTACAGGAAGTCTGAGTGCGCTGCCGTCAATCACGCTTCAGATGTTCAGTGCTGACAGCAGCCGCAAGGTTTGGACGCTAGGGGTGCGATAACGCCACAGATACTTAATCACGAATTCATCTCTCATCAGTTACTGATTTTTAATGGTCCGCTGGTCAAAATGATTTGACACATACAAAAAAAAAAAAAAAAAAAAAGCATACGCACAAGCATGTAGCTGTTAGAAACGCACACGATGGAAACTACCTGAGCGAGGCTCAGATCTGACACATGAATGTTCTCTGCCAATCAGAGTAGAGCTGGTGAGTTCAGAGCTCTGTGATTGGTTGAATTATCTATGAGATGTGATAGCTTTTGTTTCTGACACTTTAAATGTGTTTTGGGCAGTGGGAATCTCTTTATAATGTGTTTGGTTTTGTATATATTTGTGTGTTGAGTTATGAAGAGTATGTGTGAAAACTGTAGAAGCTTGTTTCTGCCATGGAAAAAAGATATAAAAAAGGTAATTGTGACTTTTTTATTTCACAATTCTGTCTAAAAATTCTGGGAATTTTTTTTTTTGAGATGTAAACTCTTGAGGAAAATAGTCAGAATTGCGAGATTTAAATTGCGAGATAAAAATTGTGAGATATAAATTACGAGATATAAACAGAATTTTGAGGAAAATAGAATTGCGAGATATAAATTACGAGATATAAACTCAGAATTCTGAGGAAAATAGTCAGAATTGTGAGATATAAATTGCGAGATAAAAATTAGGAGATATAAACAGAATTTTGAGGAAAATAGAATTGCGAGATATAAACTTAGAATTTTGAGGAAAATAGTAAGAATTGTGAGATAAATTGCGAGATAAAAATTGTGAGATATAAACTCAGAATTTTGAGGAAAATAGAATTCCGAGATATAAACTCAGAATTTTGAGGAAAATAGAATTGCGAGATATAAACTCAGAATTGTGAGATATAAATTGTGAGATATAAACAGAATTTTGAGGAAATTAGAATTGTGAGATATAAATTGTAAGATATAAACTCAGAATTTTGAGGAAAATAGAATTGTGATATATGAACTTAGAATTTTGTGGAAAATAGTAAGAATTGTGAGATATAAATTGCGAGATAATAATTGTGAGATAAATTACGAGATATAAACTCAGAATTCTGAGGAAAATAGTCAGAATTGTGAGATATAAATTACAAGATACAAACTCATAATATACAATAATCATAACTGTGAGATGCAAACATGCAGTTCTGTGAAAGAACGTCTGAATTACCTTTTTATATTTTTATTCCGTTCCAGAAACAAGCTTCCGCAGAATACAGTGAAATTGTGATTGACTGTGTTTTTACTGAGCATGTAGAAAGTGATGTGCAAGAATAAGCTTTTCTCTGTATTATTTGTGTATAATCTTCTCTCAGACTGTCTTGTGAAGGTCACATGATGCTTTCATTCATAAGTCATTTTCTTTTCTGTATTTTTCAGAAGAGTTGAACACATTGTTTACATGATTATACTAAAACAGTAAGATCACATATTCATTCAGAAACAGAAGAATTAACACCATTAGCACCATTTTTCTCCTAAATGAATTACATGTGCCAAAGGTTTGATTAACATATGTGCCTTAATTGGACTGTACACAAATACTAAACCTGAACAAGCCAACAGTAATTTGTTACGAGTCCCAAATATCAGAATCTGATGTAGCTTTATCTTGATCTGTTCAGCACTTTTGAGGTTTATTGAAAGTAACTTCATCCTAAAGCAATCTTTAACTCTTAATAGAAATAAAGACTTCTTTTTTTACCGTGTGTTTGTGTTTGACTGATATGCCTCAACAAAAATGTACCATTTTGAAGTAACATGGTTATACATTTCTGTAAGAAGTGTTCAGAATCTCTATTGAATTTGTTCTTTAATAGATTTTTTTGAAGACACTGGTGGCTAACACCAGAAAATATAATTAATTTTACACACTACTATGAATATTAAGCCACTGTCTAGGAAAGTTATGTCAGTACGACCTGATTAATATTCATGCATCAGCTTGCGCTCAGCGCTCGGATTGGCCGGTGGACGCGTACACGGAGCGCATGCGCAGACAGGAGCACATCGTGTACGCGGTGCGGAGAGGTCTCGGGTTGCGGGCGTCTGGACTTTAAAAGCGGGCGTCACCTCGCGGCTCCGCATCAGCATCTTCAGGCGAGAGAACAGCTGAAACACTCGCGCGCTGCTGGTGCTGGTAAGTGACTGTCTCTGAACAGATGACGTCATGTTCACACACAAACGCGCGCGCTGAATCTTGATTATACCGATTGATGTAATGCATCTTCGCTGCAGTAACTTTATAGAATTGAGGATTGAATTGAGTTTGTCATGCACAGGATGCGCGTTCTGAGAGCGTGACTTGACACTTCACACTGTCATCATCATATGTCATGTAGGAATATGTGTGTGTGTGTGTGTGTGTGTGTATATATATATATATATATATATATATATATAATCGTGTATGAGATGCATGGAGCATTTGTTGCAGACTGTGTGTTTGTGCAAGTTCAGATGTGCGTCATTAATTGCACCGAATGTTTTGGGCCGAACCGAACGGATCATGATCGCCTGACAAACAGCAACTTCTGTGCATGCACTACATGATGATGTCATGGCTGGATTTTAGTCAGACTTATAAAATATTAACTTTTATTTTAAACGCTTCAATATTTGTGTTGTTGAGTCTTGTATTTTATGACATTTTGTTGCATTTCTAATTCTATGGCATATATGACGATTATAATCCTATATGCAATACTGTATTATACTGGTAGAGTCTTGCATTTTTGCTGTTATGTTCTATTAAGTTTTATTGCATGGAGGATCATAATCAGAATTAGCAGTTACTAGTGGCTTTTACTATTTAGTGCAATACTGTACCATACTATTCTGTAGTGAAGTTACTGAGTTATGATTGCTGTAATATCCAATTTCAATTTTTATTGCATATAAGATTATAACCAGAGTTAGAATATGCATCATTGCTATACTGTGCCGTTCTGTACTTTTGGAAAGTTTTGGAAAGTCAAGCATTTTTGCTATAATATCCTATTTTAAATTGTATTGCATATATGATTGTAAGTGTTTGTAAATTATATTCCAAGAGTATTTTTCTATATTATGCAATACTATACCGTACTAGTAGAGTTTTTTTTTTACATTTTTACTGTTTCCAATTTTATTGCATATATGATTATAATTAAATAGTTGTATGATTATAATCCTATATGCAATAAAATTCAATACTGTATTATACTAGTAGAGTTACTGAGTCTTGCATTTTTGCTGTAATATCCGATTTCAAATTTTATTGCACATAGGATTATAATAAGAGTTAGCATAAATTATTTTACTAGTGCCTTTTACTGGAGTTATTGAGTGTTTTTGCATGTTTGCTGTTATATCTATATATGTTACAGTATATAGAGACTTTACTAGTATAGTACAGTATTGCATAATATAGTAAGAGTTACTGAGTCTTGCACTTTTGCTGTTTTTCCCAAGAGTATTTGGCTATATCATGCAATATTCCACTGTAGTACAGTTATTGAGTTTTGTATTTTATTTCAGATTTTATTGCACATACAAACATAAACTGTTGGTATTTTACAGAGCTGTCTCAGCGAGATGTGTAAAAGTGAAAAAACTAGATTGAAATTGCTTAATCCTTGTGAATTTAATATCCCGTTTTCTTCTTGAATACCTTTATTTTTAAGTATATGTGAGTTATTAATGAAGACAATAACAAAAATAATTTTCTGAATGCTGTATCACTGTTGTGATCAGTCAAAACAACAGCTTTTGGCTGATGCACCAAAAACAGTCACGCATGTGGATACTGACACGCATTGTGTTTGTGTTGCATGCGGGCTGTTGTGCTGAATATTGCTGTATAATCACACTGATCTTCAGTAAAAATCTGCAGCAAACACATTTTCCACCCCAGTCTGTCAGAACCTGTGTGTTTGTGTGTATATGTGTTTGTTTGTGTGTGTTTGTGTGTATATGTGTGTGTTTGTTGGCGTTTAACTTGAGATGCTGTGCTGACTGTGCAGTTCATGTAAAGGTGATCGGTCTAAGAGTCACAAACACACAATGAAACATGAAACATGGCTGATTAACAGAGGAAATGTACAGTAATTGCTCAGTAGTTGCCAGTTGTGTGCACGGGGGGCCCCCTTTGATCGCGAAAGTGAAAGTGTCCTTTGCAGTCGCATCGCGGTGCCCCCGCGTTCCCATTTCTCCTCCCCCGGAACGCGATTTCTACCGAGGGAGACCCACAACAACCCCTAATTTATGCTAGCAATGTGATAAAACATGTTAGAAACATGTTAATTCATGCTAGCAAAGTGTTAAATCATGTTAATTCATGCTAACAAAATGTTAAAACATGTTAGCAACATGGTAATTCATGTTAGCAATGTGCTAAATGTGCAAGCAACATGCTAATTCATGCTAGCAATGTGTTAAAATGTTAATTTATGCTAGCAATGTCTTTCTTTCTTTCTTGAAGCGAATTAACTAACGTTCTCTCTCTTCACAGTCGATTTATCACTTGCAATGATGTCACTGCAGAAACCTCCCCTCAGGCGTAGTGCATCAACCATAGAATCGACCAATCACAGCAGCCCGTTGTTGACTCCACCCACCTCCCTTAATTTACGCTCCTCCCACAACCAGCAGCTGAGCTGCGACACCATAAAAGAAGGCGTGGTCACGGATTCCAAGGAAACGCAAGGCTCTTCAAAGAGTCGTCAAAAATATGCGCTGACGAATATTCAGAACGCTATGGGTTTGAGCCAAAACCCCGCCCCTTTGAGCCAAAGCCACGCCCCTGTGCAACGTAAATCCGCCCCCACCAAATCAGCCTCTTCTTCGTCTCTCTACTGCTCCTCGCTTTCCTTTTCCACCTCCAATCCCAAACTGGCCAAAAACGGCACCAACCTGCAGCTGAAAGAGGAGCAGCTGGACCTCAACAAGAATGACAAGAACCTCCTGAGCAGGAGCAGCTGGGATTGGCTGGAGGGGAAGGACAACCAGAAGAACCCTACAATCAGAAGGAGGACCAAGAGCTTTCTAGAATACCATCGAGAGGAGGAGGCGTCCAGCAGCCCCAACAAAGACACGCAGGCCGAGGAGAAACACCTCCTGCCTAAGCTGGAGGCGCAAACGTGGGCCAAAGAGAACCATGTGGAGGCGCATCTCACCCTCCCCCAGAACCACCTGCTCCTGCTGGCCAGCGAGGAGGAGGAAGAGGAGGAGGAGAGTCCAGAACGGCCAGACGTTTACGAACACGTGCTCCGGCCGAACAACGAGCGCGTGAGCCGCGTAAGAGACGGGACAGCAGAAACCGATGCTTCTCCAGGCAGAAAGGCCCAAATGAGCCCGGCGACACTACGTCTGGAACTGAGACGAGACGAGGCAGAGGAGTCGCCCGAACGCCTGGTGCGACCGGAAAAACAGGTGGAGGACGAGGAGGAGGAAGATTCCAGCTGGACGACACTGTCTCAGGAGAGTCCGTCTGTGGAAACACCTCAGGAGACAGGTGACCGCCGTTTATTAAACTAGAGAGTCTCTCATACTCACCCTTGCTGCATTTATTTGATCAAAAATACAGTAAAAACTTGACAAATCCAACATACTGATCTACTATTTAAGCTTATTTTTCTTCTTCTGAGACTAAATGTTAAACAGTGTCTCCTCCTAGGGCTTTCAAGCTACAACTACAAAACTCATCTCAGACCTTCAGACTGTTCTGACTGTGCTATATCTTTTCTAACTGATCTGACTTAAGATTTTCATTAAACCGACGATCAAAACTACAGAAAGTCCCATAGACTATCATGGAGGTGGTCAAACCTTTTGTACAATAAGACTTATAGAGTATTTAAGCTGTCTATCGCTAGCAAAGCTTGACGTCTATCCTAGGACAACATGCTAATTCATGCTATCAGTGTGCTAAAACATGCTAGCAACATGCTAATTCATGCTAGCAACGAAGTAAAACATGTTAACAGCATGTTAATTCACACTAGCAACATGTTAAATCATGTTAGCAACATGGTAATTCACGCAAGCAATGTGTTAAAACATGCTATCGACATGCTAATTCATGTTATCAAAGTGTTAAATTATGTTAGCAATATGGTAAACATCCTAGCAACATGATAATTTATGCTAGCAATGTGATAAAACATGTTAGCAATGTGGTAAAAAATGCTAGCAATATGGTAAAACATGTTAGCAACATGCTATTCATGTTAGCAATAAGTTATAACATGATAATTAATGCTAGCAGCGCTAAATAATGCGAGCAATGTTAAAACATGCTAGCAACATGCTAATTTATGCTAGCAATGTGATAAAACATGCTAGCAACATGCTAATTCATGCTAACGATGTGTTAAAATGCTAGCAACATGCTAATTCATGTTAGCAAAGTGTTAAATCATGTTAGCAATGTGGTAAAACATGCTAACAACATGTTAATTCATACTAGCAATGTGGTAAAAAATGCTAGCAATGTGATAAAACATGCTAGCAATGTGGTAAAACATGCCAGCAAACATGCTATTCATGTTAGCAATAAGTTATAACATGATAATTCATGCTAGCAGCGCTAAATAATGCGAGCAATGTTAAAACATGCTAGCAACATGCTAATTTATGCTAGCAATGTGATAAAACATGCTAAGCAACATGCTAATTCATGCTAGCAAAGTGTTAAATCATACAAGCAATGTGATAAAACATGTTAGCAATGTCTTTCTTTCTTTCTTTCTTTCTACTTCACTAAATTTAAAGCTTGTAAAACTTTCAAACGTTCATATGGCTTTGTCAAGCCAACAAGTTTGTGCCAATGAACTTTACTTTCAAGTTATCATTTAACATAGCTGTTTTCAATGTGAATATATTGCAAATGTATTGTGTTGTAGCTGTTTGGGAAGAGCCTCCTCAGCTGCAGGACGTGCCGCAGGAGTATTTTTGGCGGGATCA
Source organism: Mylopharyngodon piceus (assembly GCA_039654765.1). NCBI lineage: Eukaryota > Metazoa > Chordata > Actinopteri > Cypriniformes > Xenocyprididae > Mylopharyngodon > Mylopharyngodon piceus. The sequence goes on from CM077439.1 coordinate 31,144,158, forward strand.
GCCTGTAGTCTGTGACACCCGCGCTGACCTGGAGGCGGAGCCAAAAGTGAAGGGGGCGTGTCTGCCTGTGCCCTGCACTAAAGCACAGACTGAGGTAGAAACATTTACATTTATTCACTTTTATCCAAAGTGACTTACAAATGAGGAATACAGCACGCGATTCAACATAAAGAGTCAATAAACACAAGAAGTGCTAGTAATGTGAAGTATGAGTCATCGTTTTGAATAATGCAATCTAGAACAGGAAGCATTAAGGAATAATGAAAGCGTAGAAGATTGTTATTAGATAGAGCAGTGATCTTCAGCTCTTACCACAGTTTTCCTGCAAGTGATGATGTGTGTGTGTGTGTAGCGGCCCAGCAGTATAGTGTCGGACAGCTCTGTGGAGCCCGTTCCTTCATCAGCAGCCTCGTCACCCTCCTCTTCCTCACTGTGCTATGAGGCGATGGGACGCGCGGCCAGTTTCCTCAACAACAACTACCTGGTAAACACGTGAAAATAAACACAAATCCACTAGGTCTTTGGGCTTTGACACAAATTCCATGATTCGATTTTGATTCACAAGCTTGCGATCTGATATCGATTCATTTGAATATATATCAGGTACATTACATGTCGATTTTTCTCAAGGAAAGTCTCTTAGCTAAAGGCCCTGATATACTCACGTTCTTCACTTAGGGGTGAAAAGAAGTTGCAGAATATAGATAAATGTGTAAATATGTGTTGCACGCTTTCCTCTCAATAACAAAATAAACACACAACAAAAATTAGAAAACAGTAGTTCAGAGAAGGCGGAGCCTCAGAGCCACACCCACATATTACATCATCACCACAGACCAATGATAGTCCATAGGTGTTTACCAGCTGGAGCTTTGAGCCAGTTTGATCTGTTGGTCCTAATAACTGGAGCAGGAAGGCAAGCAAATGTTTTCTGAAATTTGAGACTTTATCCAGTTTTTCTTATTAGCAGTGAACAAATGTTCTCTACAGGACCTGACAGAGACACGCGACTCCCGAGAGAGAGAGAAGCGGCGAGAGCGAGAGCGACAGGAGGAGCGCGAGAGAGAGCGACAGATGAACCGAGCGAGTTTAGGAGCTCACGGCGGCCCTTACAGCTTCATCAACCACAGGTGAAGCTCCTCACCTGTAAACACACACATCTGAACGAGATGTTTATCACACAGTGACAGTAAACGAGCTACATGATGATCTTTATCCTCTCCAGAGCTAAAGTCCCATCAGCCCCTGCAGACACCGTCATACCCATCAATGACCTGGAGACGCAGGTAATTTCACCAGTTATTAATCACTCAGTAGCTCAAACTAGCTTTTTTTTTCTTTTTGTAAATAATTACCAAATATTAACACAACTTAAGTAGACTGACCACCAAAATATCAGCATTAAACAATGACGAGGGACGACACGAAATCACACAGTAAAATAAAATAAATAATAATGATAATAATAACAAGGGATGACATAAAATAACATAGATGCCACAAATAAAAATAAAACAAAAAATAAAAAACAATATAAAATCATGAAATCACACATACATCGCAAATTATATATTAATAATAATGATAATAATAATAATAATGATAACAACAATGAGGGATGACATAAAATAACAGACACCACAAATTAAAATAAAATATAAAAACAATATAAAATAAATAATAATAATAATGACAAGGGGTGACATAAATCACACAGACATCACAAATAAAAAATATTGATAATAATGATAACAACAAGGAATGACATAAAATAACATAGAAACCACAAATAAAAAACCCCAAAATAAAATAAATAATAATAATGATGAGGGATGACACAAAATCACATAAACATTAAAAATAAAAAATAATAAATAAATATTATTAATAATAATAATAATAATAATAATATATGCACTATGTAATGTTAGTTAAAAGTTGGGATGTTTTAATGGCTTTTTTGTTTCTCTGTAATTTAAGTAGGGAATCAACACATTTATCTCAGAACAAAAAAGGGAAAAATTAGGTTTAGAAGTTGTGACTCTGGATTTATGGATATGAAATTTTCCCAACAAGCACAACATTTCCACAGCACTGTCCAAGAGTCAGTATTACATAACAGAAGCAGGACAAGTTCTTCTATGATTTCATTTAAATCATTAAAAGAGGTCAAAATAATAATAATAATAATAAAGTAGATATAGGTAATTAAAAAAATAGATGAGGTATTGATTCCTTTTCAGAACCACGAAAAGAACAGTTTGGATGAATTTCCAAGAATTCCAAAAATTAGACCAAAGACCAAAAGATTAAATTCTGACCAGATATTATGGAAAGATATTAAAGGATAAAACTATTGTTTCAGCGTAACACTGATCGAAAGAGCTCATTTAAGTGCCATGTGACATTTAACAACAGTGACGTCGTGTGGCGCTGCCTGGAACTACAGCTACAGGTTGATGCAGTGCATTGTGGGAACAGAAGAATGACATCATCTTTAGGTTCAATAAGAAACAGTTAATGTCTAAATATACTAGATTGTGTGTGTTATCAGGCTATGTTGATCATTTGGAGACCTCTGACGTGTGCATCAGTAGATTTATCGGCTTATAAAGGAGTTTTGTTACTTCTGTCAGTCTGGTTTGAGATTTGATTTGATCATCTGCTGTTCCAGGTGTTTTGGGTCCAGTATCTGGGCTGGTTGGAGGTGCGGGACGCAGATATGGTGTCTGGGAAGAGCGGCGCAGCGGTCAGCGACTGTATCCAGCAGCTGCAGCAGCGCAGAGAGATGGACAGCGGCCGGACGAGGGTGAGACGGGTTTCTCTCTCAACTCATCCATCTGATCTCAGTGATAAACTCACACGTCTCTCTCGTTCTCACGCTCAGACACAGACGATGCTGCTGGTCCTGCAGGACGTCACTCTCTCCCTCATCGACCCCACTGACCACACCCTCCTGCACTCTCAGCCAATCAGCTGCATCCGCGTGTGGGGAGTGGGGCGGGGCCTCAGCAGGTTAGACTCAGTTTCTCTGAAGCCTTTGTTACGCTAGTATATGCTTGTTTAGAGGTGATTCAGCTTCTTCCACAGATGGTGTTGTAACTTTAAAGTACACACTAAGTGTGCTTGACAACACTGAAGGAGGTTTAATCAATCGCATTTTAATTTTTTTCTTACTGACACACTCTTAAACGTCACTGTCTGTGTTTGAAATGGACTGCTGGTGTACTGCACACTGCACAGAATATACAACGCATGCAACAGTAGTATGTGACACTGTCACATGACCTTGTTATGTTGTATATTTAATTCAGTGAATGGTATCACACACATAAATGTCCTTATTTTATTATCCAATTTGTGTCAAATAATGTCAGTGTTCAGAATAGTATACTAACATATGCAGTATGTCACTATCTGTGCAGTTTAAAGTATACTGTGTACAATTTGGGAATTTTCTGTATTTGTTAAATACAGAATATATAGTATGAATCCAGAGCAGGGTTATCATTATCTACTAAAATTACTACCTAAAATAAAATATAATATTAAAAAAACTTAAACTTATTTTATTTCAGCTAGTTGTCAATGCAACATTTCTCATTTTTGTTTAAAGTTGAAGTACTAAACTAAATAAACTAATTAATAAACTAAAATGAATAAATGCTATATAGAAATATAAAAAAAAAAATAATAAAAAATGACGAAAACACAGCAAAATTACTAAAACTTTAACTAAAATTAAAATGAAAACAGAAAATAAAAGTCGAGTGCAGTGCATTGTGGGATACAAAATGCCATTTGTTCTGGTGGTTTACTGCACATATTAGCAAATGTAGTGGGTTATTTGGTGAAAAATGCAAAAAACAAAAGCAACAGTCAACAGTCTGCTGACATTTTTGCATTTTTTTGCATTTATTTTGTTTATATTTTCTGTTTGTGCACCTGATTTTTGTTATTTTTTAGGATTTGCATGCTTTATATAATTGTTTGACATTTGGGTATTTCATAAAGACGGTTTGAATGCGCATGCATACTGCAGAATAACAGTGCAGTGCATTGTGGGATACAGTATGCGTCTGTTCTGGTCTGGTTTTTTTACTGCATATTTTAGCAAATGTAGCAGGTCTATTGGGTATTTTAAGTGAAAAAAATGCAAAAACAAACAAACTATACAAAACAACATGTTTTCCCAAAAACATTCATGAGCTCCAATAACGCCACTTTTTGGGAACTATATGCTGACATTTTTGCAGTTTTCTATGGTTTATATTTTTGACAGCGGCTATTTGCACTAAGTGTAAATAGTGATTATATGCTATTTGCATCTCAGTGTATTGTAGTATATTATAAAACAGAATGCAGTAATAACAACATTCAGTGCATATGATTATATTTATTATATCATTACTTGTCACAGTCCTTAAAGCCCTCCCCTAATCCCTACCCGATAAACACTATATTCGCTATATATTAAATACACATTATTTGCATTTTTTGAACATTTTCTTAATTCTTATTTAAAATAAACTCCTCTCCGAGCTGATATGTGATGGGAAAAGGGAGAAATGAGTTCAGTAAAAGGTGAATTACTCTCCACGTCACTGCTGCTGTTATCAGACAGGTTTCTTTTGCCATTTTGTCTGGCTGAATCAGGCACTGGTGGGCGGAGTCAGTGTAAACAGCCTCTGCACTTGGTGTAAATAGACACTCCATATATTTTTTGTGCACCTGATTTTTGTTATTATTTTGGATGTGCATGCTTTATACGATTGTTTGGCATTTGGGTATTTCATGCATAAAGACAGTTTGTATGTGCGCAGTATGCATACTGCAGAAATAATGGTCGAGTGCAGTGCATTGTGGGATACAGTATGCGTCTGCTCCAGTGGTTTACTGCACATTTGAGCCTTTTCATGCATAAAGATTTTGTGCCCAGTACATACTGTGGGAATGATAGTATGAGTAGTATGCTGTGCAGTAGTGTGTTATTCTCTGTGATGAATGTACCAGCGCGTCTATCGCTCTCTCTCTCTGTCTTATTTCTCTCTTCTCTCCGTCCCCTGAGGGAGATGAAAGCTTTAGTGCCCGTGTCTCAGTGGTAATGGCACAGACGTGTTGGAGAGTGATGGCATCGCTGCAGAGACATTACAGCGCTCGCTCTCTCTGCCGCGTGACGGATGCACGTCTCGTTTCACGTGTGTTTCACAGACGGAGGTTCCTCTGGTCTGACTCGATGAATCATAAACCACACCGATTCACACATATGAATCTCTCATAATGACAGTGAGAGAATCCAGTGATGTCATCTAGACGGATAGCAGGGCTATTAATGTGAATCCTGATGTGTGCAAACTGATGTTTATTTCTGAATTTTTCAGTACTATATGATATGTTGGTGTGAGATCAGGTCAGCTGAAGCTTCATGCATCTTCTGAGGGAATCTCACCAAAGAAATAATTTGTATAAAGTCAATGAAACCCATTTTTATGATTTTTTAATGTCATTTAACATATGTTATAGAGCATAAACTACACTAATTCCAAATTATAATCATGCACACTTTACTCCCAGTGGAACACACACTGATTTAGTGCACTAACTCTGGATATAGCTGTTTCACTTCAGCTTCTAGCACAAACTATGTACACTACAGTATGTAACCTCACAAGAAACATCTTTAGTTATGATTATAAACAAAATATCTCAATGTTTCACCAGTTTCATTGAGTTTGATTTCACATTTAAGCTGCAGTACCAGCAAGAGCCAGCAGATGCTGCTGCAGACCGTATCTTCATACGGTGAACTGACATCAACATGTTTATAGAAACATTAATTGTGTCCCACTAATATACACTGTGTACTTATGCACTATGTACTCAACCGTGTAGTGTATGAATTTTCTAAGGTTATTTTGTCATTCATCAGTCTGATGCCTACATAATTAAAGCTGTGACAGTTTAAGTGTCCAACATCGGTTAATTAAGTGCATCATCCTCGTATTTCAAATGCACTTCTTCTCTTTGGTATTTTCAGTGTGAACGCACAACTCACTCTATGTATACTACACAATGGCATATAATAGTGCACGAGTACATGAATTGGGACTCATCTAGAGTATCACTAACTTTAATGACTTTTGCTGTTGTTTTGTTGTTGTTGTTTTTGCTCTTATTGTTTATTTCAGAGAGAAACGGCAGAGTGATTCAATCAGAAACAAAATAATGAAACTGAAATTCAGTGCTCATTTTTTCCTCATTATTCCTCAGTTTTTTCATCCAAGTGTCTACTGAATTAATAAATGTAAATGTAAAATTATCTGAAAGCAGTAAGAGCAGTTTTTTATTATTATATTTGAAAAAATGTAATGTTGAAACCAAAGAGAACGAGAGATACAGACCGATAAAATGGGTAGAGAGACGGAAAACTGGTTAAGAAAGGAAGAGAAAGATTGTTTCTTTCCTATTGCTTTTAGAGAAACAACGCGCGCGCACACACACACACACACACACACACACACACTCTCTCTTTCGCACACACACACACTCTCTCACACACACACACACACACACACTCTCTCACACACACACACACACACACACACACACACACTCTCTCACACACACACACACACACACACACACTCTCTCTCACACACACACACACACACACACTCTCTCACACACACACACACACACACTCTCTCTCTCTCTCTCACACACACACACACACACACACTCTCTCTCACACACACACACACACACACACACACACACACACACACACTCTCTCTCACACACACACACACACACACACACACACTCTCTCTCTCTCTCACACACACACACACACACACACACACACTCTCTCTCTCACACACACACACACACACACACACACCTCTCTCTCTCTCTCTCTCTCTCTCTCACACACACACACACTCTCTCTCTCTCACACACACACACTGTGTTTCTATTCTATACAATATGAATGAGTGTTTGGGATGATGAAGTCATTGCGCTATATTTGGAGCACTCAGCATTTTCAGCATTTGTGTGTCTGTGAACACGTGGGTTTGTAGCGATGAAGTCACAGGTCTATATATGGAGCACATAGTGTGTGTGTGTGTGTGTGTGTGTGTGTGTGTGTGGTCGACTCCTCCCTCTTTTTGTGGCGTTGCTGTTTCACACTATTAGTGAAACATTCTCTTATTTCACCCAATAAACACTGACGCGTTTCTTTCTGTTCAACTCTTTGAAAGCAAGACAGAGTTTGTTTTTCAGATTTTTTTCTATTTCAGTTTTTTTCTATTTTCAAATTTTTCTTCTTCTATTTGTTCTAATTTAGCAGAGCGAGGCCATCTGCGATTCCTCTTTATTTTGCTCTGTTTTCTTTCTGTTCTCTCTCTTCCACTTTCTGCTTGTCTCCTGAATTGGCCAGCATCTCTTCTTCAGCAGTAGAGAGAGAGAGAGAGAGAGAGAGAGAGAGGGAGAGAGAGAGAGGGCGAGCGCAGGGTCTTTCGGTGGGTTTGGCTCTCAGAGCGCCGCGTCTGTTTGCCGAGGGAGGGACAGATCAGAGAGACGAGCGGGACGAGAGACGGAGGGATCAGAGCAGGTCGGCCGGTGGTCGGTGCGCCGTGATTGTGTGTTTGTGCTGGATGCTGGTCGTCGTGGCGATGGGAGTAATGAGCCAGAGTGCAGCTGGATGCTGATGAGTGACATCAGTGTGAGTAACACACACACACACACACACACACACACACACACACACACACTGCTGCATCACGCTGCTGCTGTTTCCATGCACGCGTGTGTGTGTTTAGTTTTACTTTGGGCACAATTGTCAGCTTTATTAAGTCTTCTTGTGTTTGTGTTAGTCTGTAGCCATTATAGTTACTTTTATATAAAAGTAAGTCTATTGTGTGTGTGCTCGTTTGGACTAGATGAACATGAGTGTGTGTGTTTATGCTATTACTGATCTTTGCACAGCGTATCAAAGTACACACATATTGCATATAAAATTATGCAAATAAAGGAGAAATGTATAGAAAAAATACACTGAGAGAGAGAGTCACTGTGTGTGTGTGTGTGTGTGTGAATGTTTTATGACTTTTGCTGTTCTGCAAATGTGAGCACAATACATTCAGACTGAGTCTCTGAGGGTCTGTATGGAGGCGATAGATATTAATGACGTGCTGAAACAATCACAATCTTATGGGAAAAGGACAGAAAGAGGCAGTGATTGATTGTGTGTGTGTGTGTGTGTGTGTGTGTGTTCAATGATAGAAAAACCAGACAAACCAGTATTGAACAGAAGCTCCTAAAACACTGCTTCATGAAAGACTAGATGTCTCATTTTACCTGTTAAATGACTTTAGTAAAACACCTCAGTAGATTTGTACAGTTATTGATGAGCGGCGTCTGCCTGTGCAAAACTCACCATCACAATAGAGCGGTGTTTCTATTTGGTTACTAGGGTGTTTTGCAACCTGATCTCACAGGAAAATGTAACTTTGTTATGAGGTGGTGATTTTGGATGAATTCATACAATGTGAATTGTACAAAAATGCACAATTATTAGAAAAAGCATGAAGGTCCACCGCTGAACATACCCATCACTGGGGCGTAGTACAACAGCCCTGCCCTAGTTGCTAGGTTGTTGCTAAGGTGTTGTGGGTGGTTGCTAGGGTGTTTTGGGTAATTGCTAGGGTGTTATTAGGGTTGTTTGTGGTTGCTAGGGTGTTGTAGGTGGTTGCTAGGGTGTTCTGTGTGGTTGTTTGGGTGTTGTGGGTGGTTGCTGGGGTGTTGCTAGAATACTTTTGGTGGTTTGGTGGTCTGGGTGTATTTAGGGTGTTGTTTGTGGTTGCTAAGGTGTTGTGGGTGGTTGTTAGGGTGTTCTGTGTGATTTCAAGGGTGTTGTTTGTGGTTGCTAAGGTGTTCCTAGGGTGACCTTTGTGGTTGTTTGGGTGTTGTGGGTGGTTGCTAGGTTGTTGCTAGGATGTTGTTGGTGATTTGGTGATTTGTATGGTGTTCTGGGTGGTTTTTAGAGTAGTGTTTGTTATTGTTAGGGTGTTTTGAATGGTTTGGGTGGTTGTTAGGGTGTTCTGGGTGGTTGCTAAGGTGTTGCTAGGGGTTCTTTGTGGTTGTTAGGGTGTTGTGGGTGGTTTGGGTCATTGCTAAGGTGTTCTGTGTGATTCTTAGGGTGTTATGGGTGGTTGCTAGGGTGTTCTGTGTGATTCTTAGGGTGGTTTGGGTGGTTGATAGGGTGTTCTGTGTGATTTCTAGGATGCTGTTTGTGGTTGCTAGGGTGTTATGGGTGGTTGCTAAGGTGTTGCTAGGGTGGTCTTTGTGGTTGTTTGGGTGTTGTGGGTGGTTGCTAGGTTGTTGCTAGGATGTTGGTGGTGGTTTGGTGGTTTCTAGGATGTTCTGGGTGGTTTTTAGGATGTTGTTTGTCATTGTTAGGGTGTTGTGAATGGTTTGGGTGGTTGTTAGGGTGTTCTGGGTGGTTGCTAGGGGTTTTGTGTGGTTCTTAGGGTGTTGTGGGTGGTTTGGTTGGTTGCTAGGGTGTTCTGTGTGATTTCTAGAATGTTGTTTGTCATTGTTAGGGTGTTGTGAATGGTTTGGGTGGTTGTTAGGGTGTTCTGGGTGTTTGCTAAGGTGTTGCTAGGGGTTCTGTGTGGTTCTTAGGGTGTTGTGGGTGTTCTGGGTGGTTGCTAAGGTGTTGCTAGGGGTTCTTTGTGGTTGTTAGGGTGTTGTGGGTCTGTGGGATATTTTCACCTCTTTTGTGGAGAAAATTAAGCGTCTGTTGTAAAGTAGCAGCACACTCTACTCAACAACAACACATGATCTGAGGAATCATTCATGACTGTAAACATGTCTACCAAGCTGTCTATCTGAGCTAATGTTAATGAGTATTAGTATTTAGTTAGTGCGAGTTGAAAGTATAATGTGATTCCTCCTCATCATCATCATCCTCACAGTTTCACCTCAGAGTCACTTTTGAAAAGTGCTTTTTTCCGTAAGCATGTGTCGGGAAACTTTAATTTCTATGTGTGAGCAGACAGACAGAATGGGTTCATCGCTGGGGCTCTGAGACTTCACACACACACACACACACACACACACACACCTGTGATTTAATGTGTCAGCTGAAGTCTCTTCATGTGCAGGTAAAGAGCGGAGACAGGCGGAGATCCTGTGAGTGTGTCAGTATGTTGTGTAGTTTCCTCAGAGCTTCAGTTCATAACATTTACAGTGAAATTCAGTTTTCAGACACATTCACACTGCAGAGATTCTGAGTGACAGTCGAATCTAAATGCAGGAATGAAGAGCGTAAACTCATGAACCTGTGATGATCGACTTCTCTCAGCCGCAAACTAGAAACACTGAAATAAGATAAACAGTTTTTCAAACAGTTTTATTTAAGGCTTGTTGTCTTGTCAAAGAAATATAATGTTATGTTTATGATTTAATTGACTGTTCGCAAAGACCCGCCCCCTTTAGATACTGTTGCTACGTCCGAAAAGCCATGCCGATCTCACGCCACACATCATGTTCTCACGCAGTGAAATCATCGCGGAGCAAAGAGGACACTGACAACGCATCGACAGACAAGACAGAGCAGGTTACTTTTGATAAGAAACAAAGTCTCAAATTTCAAATTTTGTCATTTTTAAAGAAATTTTGTGGCTCTTAAATGTGTCGTGACAGATCGCTGCAGCGCCCTCAGTTCAAGCGGCTCGTGAACCGATCATCTCTTCCTACTAGTTCATTTATAGCATCAAATAAACATCAGAAGGAATGTTGTTTCAATCGCGGAAAGACGTCAGTACACAACATTTTTCAAGTTCAAGTCCACCTACATTAATCTGCTAACTCCACTGACTGCTTTGTCGGACAAAATGGCGGATTCGGCGTTATGATTGGTTAGATTGCCTGTCAATCAAACTCCTGGCGAGGGGTCAATTGATTTTTAGCAAGTGTTTTATTAGGGGTGTTTTATTACTCTGTTGTAATTGCTAGGATTTAAAAGATCAGAATTTTGCCCTGAAAGTGATAAGACCAAAACCGTAAGTCGTAGAGACTTGAAACTTTGAGGGCTGGTAGTACTCACACCGTCTACAACGTCACCAAGGCTCACCCCGATCGGCCTGACGGGGGCGCTACAGCAAAAATGTTTGAAGTGGGCGTGGCCACTTTTACTAAAATGGCTATAACTCTTGAACAGCAAGAGAAAAGTTCACCAAACTCGGTACACCTATGTACAGGCTCGGTCTGTGGTCTCGTGAAAAAGGATGGGGTGACTGGCCACTTGGTGGTGCTATAAAATAATAAAAAACACAAAAACAGCTATAGCTACGCAACAGTCAGTCCGATTTACTTGAAAACTGGCACGCGGTGTCTTTGTCCAAGGTACCGCTATTGTTTACGAGGACATCCGTGCATTTTGAAAAACACGCCGGCTGTCGGCCAATGAAGTTTGAGCAACTTTTAGACAAGGTTAATGGAGGCCGATTGGCATGAAACTCGGTGGGCCTGTTTGACTCACGGCCCTAGAGGTCTGTGAGAAATTTGAAAGAAATCAGCCACCATTGCGCCATTGCGTTTTTCAGCTGTGTAAATGATTGTATATTACGCAACGTTTCGCACATACACACAATATTCATATCATATGTTAGATATCCTTATTCAGAACAACTTTGCCTCAAGAACCACTGCTGTCAATCAAATAATTCGTCAAATATTTGAGAATATTTAAAAAATCTACTTTTGTGAACCAGTCAGTTTTTCACTCAACCTTGATAAAACCACTGCAGTACAATTCTCTGGATAGGTCAATAATTATATATATACCCTTTGGATAGCTATAACAGGGTCTTTTAGAAAATGGGCGTGGCCAAGTGTACACAAAAGCCGTAATTCTTAAACTTCTGAAATTAGATGAGCACATGCAACACATGATTATAAACAAACATGCAAACTTTTATGGAGACTGGATTATAGATGGCGCTATAACAGTTAAAAAGGTTTCAAAAACACATTATTTCTATGGTAAATGTCCTGAAATCTCTGATTTAGGTGTTTACAGGATTGCTAATATCTTACAGTTGCGCTTAAAGGCATTAAAGAGCTTGAACTCAGATAATTGTTGCTCGCAGCTGTATTTTTGATTGTTTTTATTGTGTAATATGTGTCAGTCCAGCAGTTTGACGTGTGTTTTTGTGAGTTTTGCACCAGTGTTTGCCAGGGTCAGAGCCGCAAGGCTATAAATAAAAATAAAAACCAGGCTCATGTATTTATGACATCAGTTACTGCTTTATTTGTTCAGAAACAGAAACTTAAAATGTTATTTGAGTATTTTGCTTTTCATATTTTTGGTATAGTAGGGTGCAGCACTTCCAGTAGGATATTTTACAGCTGTCAAGACAGGAAACTCCGACAGCATGCCTTCACAAACACCCCATTTATATATAAAACTATATATTATTAAATTGTATATACTGGTAAATGACTGGTAAATTGCCTACCACTGGCGTTTGCTCAGATTGAGCCGCTCTAGATGTCAGAAAGCGTTTGTTGCATCAGTTTGACTGTGTTGAAGCTGCTGCTCTGAATGTCAGCAGTGACACTGAAACACGGCCACAAAACCATTAACCTTTACATTCACACCACACACACACACACACATTTCTCCACCTCTTTCTCTCACGCGTCTTTCTGATGGATGTTTTTTTCCTGGAGTCTCATTAGCTGCTGATTAAACGCTCTTTAATCTGAGTGTAATATATTATTTCACCTGTGTGAATCACACAATGAGTCTGTGACGTTCCTGCGCTTGATTTATTTCCGTCGGGTTTCCCTGATGTTTTTGTCAGCTGAATCTCTTGAGCTCAGATATTCACTTGAAGAGATTTTGAGTTAATATTTTAATAATTTTACAGCACAGTCACATGTTCATGGCTCTCCGATGTTATTAATGGTCATCATGTGATGTGCGTGTTTTTATTTGAATTTTTATATATATTTAATTGCTTTTTAGTAGGTGTTTTATTTTCATTGTTTTCTTTTACATTTAATGTTTTATTTTTATATTTTGTAATTTATTTTAATTTTGTATTTTGTGATTTAATTGCTTTTGTGCAAGTTTTATATTTTGATTGTTTTTAAATTAATTTGACATTTTTAAAAAGTTTTTTTTTTTTTTTTACAAAAGGTTGTTTTTTACATATATTTTAATTTAACGTTTTATGATTGAATTGCTTTTTACTACTTTTTATGTTGATTGTTAAAATGTATTTTAATTTTATGTTTTATTATTTATTTATTTTTTATATTTTAAAATGATTCATTGTAGCTTTACCTTGCTATTATAAATATTTATTAGCTTTTCATTAACTAACAAACACTGTTCGGGAAAACCTGCCATAACGAATGAACTCGAGATTTCTGGGAATGATTTTCAGTAATGTGCTCAGAATTCAGTTTTCAGAGAGAATCATGCTAAACAAGTTAGTAAAACCAAGATAAACTGTGAACACGTTTATATCTGCATGTCTGAATGATAATCTGGTTTATTAACGCAGACATTTGAAGGAAACTCCACTGATTCTTGCTTTACAATCTCAATATGAAGCGTCTCTGTTGTGTGTTTCAGGGATTTTGCGTATGTGGCCCGTGACAAGAACACGCGTGTGTTAAAATGTCACGTGTTTCAGTGTGAGAGTCCTGCGGAAACCGTCGCCAGCAGCCTGAAGCAGATCTGCTCCAAGGTGAGGAGGAACCCGTTCATACAGCCAGAGGAATAATTCACATTCACGCAGCAAACACTCACATTCAAACGGACAAATCAAATCACTGGTCACAGATTTATTATCTGGCTCATGAATATTTATGAGGAAAGAGACTCAGTAACCAATCATCTGTCCCGTTTCATCTGAAGCCGTTTCTCTGCTGTTCTGTGAAAAGATAAATGTGTGTTCGTGGGAAAATATCTGCGTTTTATTTCTCTGCTGTTGAGTGTGTGTGTGTGTGTGTGTTTTAGTATGCGCTGTCCATCCTCATGTAAAGTTGCCCGCTCAGCACGTCCATCCACAGACGTTGATTAACATTGAGCTCAGATTTATACGCTCAGATTAACGAGCTGCGGGAGGATGAAGGCGATTGGAGGATTCTTTCCTAGTTGTTTTGTTTGTTTTCTCAGATTATGGCCGAACGCAGGAGCGTCGGTCCCGGCGCAGGTTCCTCGTCTCAGTTCAGCTCTGATGTTCCTCTCAGAGGTAAGAGATGTAAAGTCACATGACCTGTCAAATCTGAACTGTTTGATGATTATGAGTGACTTTAGAGCAGCGCTTCTCAATATTTGACAATATCTGAAGACCTCAGTTGAGGATAAGATCTTTAGTGTACTTTTTAAATAAACTTCTGCATTTTTTTTTGCGAACTTTATTCATGAAATAATAAAATAAAATAACTATAAATAATTCAAATAATTACATTCTATATTTGCAGAAGTTCTGAATGTTCTTCAGTTTACATTTATTTTCCAGTGAATTTACATGATTTCTCGTCTTTTGTGATTTGTTTTTTTTTTTTACAGCTTTTTTAACAAGTGTTTTATTTCGATTGCTTTTATTTTTACATATATTTTAATTTCACATTTTTAGGATTTAATTGCTTCTTAATAAGCGTTTTATTTTGATAGTTTTTATTTTTACATATATTTTTATTTTATTTTTTATGATTGAATTGCTTTTTAATAAGGGTTTTATTTTGATTTGTTTTTATTTTACATATATATTTTAATTTTAATTTTTTATGATTACAGTTTTTTATATAATAGCTATTTCTTTTTATAGCTTTTGCATTACTGCATAAAAGTGTTTGTTTTGAACTTTATTTATAAAATAATTAAATAAAAAATTCGAATTAAATTCCATAATTCCAGAAGTTTCAATAACTGAATGTTCATCAAGGTTAATTTACATGACTTTCCTAGTCTTTTGTGATTACAGGATTTTTTTTTTAAATAAATAAATAAGTAAATTATTTATAAATAAATAAAATAATAAATTCATAAATTTCCTTTTTTAATTTTTTTTGCCATATATAGCTATTTATACCCAATAAAATATTAAATGAGCTTGGCATAGCAAGAAACATTTATGTTTATTGTAAAAATTTCCATGATTTTTAAACTTTTAGTTAATTTCCATGACTTTTCCAGGTCTAAAAATCACACTTTTTTAAAATTCCCTCATGTATGCAGGTTTTCGAAAGCTTAAAAATGATGTTAAAATAAGAAAATATGATGTCAGCTCACGTTGGTTTATAGCTGTTTTAGCTTATTTTTAACTTTGCAAAATGTAAAATAAATTTGCATTTTAGGCACAGTTTATATTCCTCTACCAAACTCATTTTGATCAATTTAAGCAGAAGCTGTTAAACCAAACGTTTATAATGTGAACAGATTCAATGACAAAATGATCCCAGACGCTTTTTTTGATGAGTTTCTGTGAAATGCTGCATTTTTATTTGAAGGTGAACTCGACATGAATCTGGAGTTCTGATCACATGACGCAAATGCTTGTATTTTATTGGTCGGTGATGTTTTTTCTGAGTAAACACTGCTGCGGGTCACAGAGATTCATTGTTTTGTTGTAACATCTTGTTGCAGCAAAAACGTAAATATAAATAGACCTATAAGCTGTTTAGGTTTATTTATTTGTTTTGATGTAAATATCTATTGTGTGTGTGTGTGTGTGTGTGTAGAGGAGTCCATAAATAAAGCATGTGATGGGACGCGCTGACCTCAGCACAGCTCACGCTTTATTTCATTAGGTCTGTAAATGCCTGCAATGATCAGTGAGATAATGAAAGAAGAGTTGAGCTGCGGTTCTGACCCATTAAAACACAATTAAAGCGTGTTACAGCTGTGCAGAGATCAGAGAATTACTCCTGCATTTACAACCGTCTCATCTTCATCTTCATCACAGCAGCTCGTCCAGTAGAAACCATCCGTATTTATAATGCAAAGATGCCCAGTGCAGGATTCCTCGTGTCCCGAGGGACGCATTGTTCTGTTTTCATCGTGCATCAAGAGCTGTGTGTAATGCATTTAGAGCGTCAATTCCCTCGCCGTCGCTCGGATTGACGAATGAACCTTCTGTGTGATGATCAGGTCGTGTTTCTCATCTGTGTGTTTCCTCAGTAGAGTTTCCAACGCCAAAGACTGATCTACAACACAGCTTCCATGTGCTTTACCTGGGAATGACATCAGTACTGAGACCTATAGGTAACACACACACACACACACACACTTTCACACAAACAGACAGAGCATCTTCGAATCAGTCAAGTCAAATTTATTTTCACAATATGTCTCGTTTTCAAAGCATCTTCACAGAAAGTTAATCAGTCTCTCACAAGGTTCATCTCTGCCTTCATAGACAGATCACTAGGTTTTGTACATTTGTAACTGTACAGAACTATAATGTTCTTCTCAAACGGTGTGTTTCAGGAATGGACATGATAAATGGAGCGATAGACAGTCTGGTGTCCTCCGCAGGGAAAGAGGACTGGACCCCCGTCCTGCTGAACGTCGCTGACGCCACGATTACTGTCATCAAAGAAAAGGTGACGCTTTCTACTTTTATTTTCCTTTTGTTTCATTGTGTTTCTGCCCTGAAACAGTTACTGTAAAATCAGAGACCTCAAACTTCTCTCCCGTATTCATCCATCTGACACTAGGTGGCGCTTTAAGCAGATTCACATTTTTGCTATAAACTTCACAATAGATCAAACATTAAAATAAAAACAAACGCAAAAAGCACATTGATGTTTTGCAGACATAAGCTAATATAATTTTGATTTGATTCTGATTTAGATATTTCTTACATTCACATTCTTAATTACAATGTAACGCATATACCGAATAAATCATGCAAGTGCTTTAAAAAAAAAACTTGATGAAAACGGAAAAATACAAGCTTCATTTTTCTGTATTTTACGGAGCCCCTAAAGGGACATTATGGAAAACATTTGAGATTGGAGGAAAAATTATATTGCAATGTTTTTTCGTGAGTAAAACGCAAAGTTCCTCAAGGGGGCGCAAGCATTGTATGAGTGAACACAAAGTTTCTCAAAGAAACGCTGAAGTTTTGAGAGCGAACACAAATTTTGCAAACAAACGTAAAGTTTCTCGAAGGAACGCAACAGTTTGAGATGCTTCTTACATTTTGATTTTGTTAAAGGATTAGTTCATTTCAGAAATAAAATGTCCTGATAATTTACTCACCCCCATGTCATCCAAGATGTTTATGTCTTTCTTCAGTCGAAAAGAAATGAAGGTTTTTGAGGAAAACATTCCAGGATTTTTCTCCATATAGTGGACTTCACTGGGGTTCAACGGGTTGAAGGTCCAAATGTCAGTTTCAGTGCAGCCTCAAAGAGCTCTACATGATCCCAGACGAGGAATAAGGGTCTTATCTAGAGAAACCATCGGTCATTTTCTAAAAAAATAAAAATGATATACTTTTTAACCACAAATGCTCATCTTGCACTGCTCTGCGATGCGCCACGCATTACGTAATCACGTTGGAAAGTTCACACGTGACGTAGGCGGAAGTACCGATCCAGTGTTTACAAAGCGAACGTGCAAGTCAAACGGCCTTTACAAAAAAAAGGTAAAACAACGATGTCGGATGATTTTGACGTTTTTCGCCCTACCACGGTACTTCCGCCTACGTCACACGTGAACTTTCCAACGTGATTACGTAATGCGTGGCGCATCTTGTTTGGCAAATATATGTAGCCCAAATTGTTTTCTTTCCAATCTGCTTGGACCCTGAAGACACGTTCACATTTAGTCCAAACGTTTGATGGATAAAGTGTCTCAAACAGGCCTGTGAAAATTATTCAGAGCGGGTGACATCGGACAGATTTATTATTGTCATTTCTCTTCTGTTCGGGCAGGAAGAAGAGGAGGAAGTCATAGTGGAGTGTCGAGTGCGCTTCCTGTCTTTCATGGGTGTGGGGCGTGACGTCCATACGTTTGCGTTCATCATGGACACGGGAAACCAGCACTTCCAGTGTCACGTGTTCTGGTGCGAACCCAACGCGGGAAGCGTGTCGGAGGCAGTGCAGTCGGCCTGTGTGGTGAGTGTCACAAACACACATCACATGTTTCTCATTTAGGAATATTCCAGGTTAAACCAGGTAAAGTGATTATCTGTAAAGCACAGTTGACATGAAGAAAACTCACCCACAGGAATTACTCTAGTGACACATAATCGGATGGATACCTAGAACAATAGTCTCGCCTCAAAACGATGATTTAGAGACTTGTTACATTTACATTCTTAAATACAGTTTATCACTTTTACCGAATAATTTATGCAAGTGCTTTACAAAAAAAACGCAAAAGTTTCCTGAGCAAATGCAAACGATTCTTGCGGGAACGCAAAAGTTTCTGAAGCAAAACGAAAAAGAGAAAGTTTCTTGAGGGAACGCAAATGTTTCTCGAGTGAACGCTAAAGTTTCTCAAGTGAACGCTAAAGTTTCTTGAGGAAACTCAAAAGTTTCTCAAGCGAACGCGAAAGTTTCTCGAGGGAACGCAAATGAGAAAGTTTCTTGAGGGAACGCAAATGTTTCTCGAGTGAACGCTAAAGTTTCTCGAGCAAACGTGAAAGTTTCTCGACGGAACGCAAATGAGAAAGTTTCTTGAGTGAACGCTAAAGTTTCTCGAGCGAACGTGAAAGTTTCTCGAGCGAACGCGAAAGTTTCTCGAGCGAACGTGAAAGTTTCTCGAGCGAACGCGAAAGTTTCTCAAGTGAACGCTAAAGTTTCTTGAGGAAACTCAAAAGTTTCTCAAGCGAACGCGAAAGTTTCTCGAGGGAACGTGAAAGTTTATCGAGCGAACGCTAAAGTTTCTCGAGCGAACGCGAAAGTTTCTCGAGGGAACGCAAATGAGAAAGTTTCTTTAGCGGACGCGAAAGTTTCTCGAGCGAATGTGAAAGTTTCTCGAGGGAACGCTAAAGTTTCTCGAGGGAACGCTAAAGTTTCTCGAGGGAACGTGAAAGTTTCTCGAGCGAACGTGAAAGTTTATCGAGCGAACGCTAAAGTTTCTCGAGCGAACGCTAAAGTTTCTCGAGCGAACGTGAAAGTTTCTCGAGCGAACGCTAAAGTTTCTCGAGCGAACGCTAAAGTTTCTCGAGGGAACGCAAATGAGAAAGTTTCTTGAGCGAATGCGAAAGTTTCTCGAGCGAACGCGAAAGTTTCTCGAGCGAACGCGAAAGTTTCTCGAGGGAACGCAAATGTTTCTCGAGCGAACTCTAAAGTTTCTCGAGCGAACGTGAAAGTTTCTCGAGGGAACGCAAATGTTTCTCGAGCGAACGTGAAAGTTTCTCGAGGGAACGCAAATGTTTCTTGAGGGAAATGCAAAAGTTTCTTGAGGGAACGCAAAAGTTTGAACTAACACAACTTGAGGGAACATTATTGTAAACATATTTACTGAAGAATATCATACATCTGAGTACATAAAATCATACCAGTATAATCCTGTTTTTCTCTAGTTGCGGTATCAGAAGTGTCTGGGGAAGACCGGCTCCTCGGCTCCGTCCTCTAGCGACTCTGTCACCCGCCGCGTAACGTCCAGCGTGAAGCGGGGCGTCCAATCAATCATAGACACTCTGAAAAAGAAGCCCGCCCCCGAGGTTCCCCACCAATGACGGAACAGAACAGCTGTGATGGACAGCAGGTGTGTGTGCGTGTGTGTATTTACTGATGCAGCCGAGAAGAGAAACACAACATAACAAAAAAAGACAAAAAGTGTAACGCGAGATGAACGAGATGTCAGTGTGCGAAACGAGAAGCATTTCGAACGACTGTCCTGAATGAAGCATGCCTCTGCCTTACACTAACACATTTTCACTGAAGTATTTCGAGGCCGTCAGAGTTCATGTCTCACTGATCCCGTCACGCTCAGATCAATGTTACTCTTTACACGCGTGACCTGGATTCAAGCTCCAGTCTGATTTGTGCCATAAGTGTGTTTCATTTCAAACCACC
This sequence comes from Mylopharyngodon piceus, assembly GCA_039654765.1. NCBI lineage: Eukaryota > Metazoa > Chordata > Actinopteri > Cypriniformes > Xenocyprididae > Mylopharyngodon > Mylopharyngodon piceus. Next base: position 31,164,222 of record CM077439.1, read on the forward strand.
CACTCATTCAAAGCGACTTGCACACTTGGGAAATTGGATCCTTTGAAATTTTGTTCTCTTTCTGCAAGAAATTTAGAGGGAATTTTCTGGTGTTGGGTATTGGGAAAGGAACATGTGTGTAAAATGTTTCAGTGCATCAAGCACACAGCCTGACGGATCAGATCATGATGTTCAGTGGGAATATCGTAACACACCAGAGTCTGTATATCATCTGCTCAGATCGATACTGTAATGCGGAGCGAAATGGGAATTTTCTGACCACACAAATACACATGCACCTCATTTAAACACTGGAAGATTCCCTGTGCAAGTACGCAAATGCAGACGTGAATGCTTGGCAAACGTGCGCTCCTTTTGTACATACGCAACACAAGAGACCTCAGTACTGTCCTTCAAATGTCTAAATGACATTAAACCAGATGTTTTATTCAGATGTCCAGCTAAAGACATGTTCATGTTACTCAACATTAAAGCCTGACATACAAAATAGTAGTTGAAATGGAAGTTTATTGAACCTCATATTTGATCTGTACTAGAAGATGTTGAAACAGCATCGATTCGATTTGTAAAATCTGAATAAAATTCAACAATGATTCAACATCAGCAAACCATCATATTTTTCTACCGTTGTCTTTAAAGATCAACATTGTCTGAACACAGTTCCTCACTGTAGAGGCCGTCGGGTTACGCTAATGCCCTCTATAACTGCCCTTGTGGCAATGCTGAAGATGCAAAACGTACTTGCATTGCATTATGAATCGTGGAACGCAGTGATGCATGAACTCGAGCTTGCTTAGCTAAAAGATTTTGCGTACTTGCATAGAGCGTTTCAGACTTCAGATGAGCCACACACACACACATCGAGCCCCTGCTACAGTATGTTGAGAATAAACAAACACGGGAATGTTATTTCTCACAAAATGGTATTTTAAAACCCAGATCAACCACTAAGACACTCATTTTTACACCATATTAATGTAACATGTTGTGGAAATAAATTACATCACAAAAAAAAGTGCATGTCCTTGTTTTATTTGCATGCATGTTCCAAATGACATTGGAAAATATGCTTGTTTTGATGGCAGTGACATTTAAACGGTAAAGTTTAGTAATAATAATGAGTTAGATGGGATGTCTAATAAAGATTAAAGGTCTTAAATACTGAGATAAGAGTAAAATACTGACGGTAGCCGCACTAATGTGCGTGTCAGAGCCACGGCCGCAGATGATTCAGTCTCACTCTGAACGCCGTTTGGCTTCGAGGGAGAGCCGGTGTCAAGTTACTCCACTGCAGGTGGGTGTGGGCGGGGTTTGTAAGGGCGTGGCTCCGCCTCTGTGGAAGAAGACTGTCACTTGACAACAGAACAGGAGGAAACGTGACAGTCGCCGGCCGCAGCACTTCATGTCGGCCTTTAGGTGGCGCAACTGCCACGGAGGAGTGAATGTCATTTGCAGATACTGCAGCCGCGTTCAAACCAGTCAAACTGTTACAGTATAAACTGGAGAAAGAGGTGGGGTTAGGGGTGGGGCCTGTTGTATTAAGGGTGGAGTCTGTGGTGTTAGGGGTGGAGCCTGTGGTATAAGAGGTGGAGCCTGTGGTGTTAGGGGTGGAGCCTGTGGTGTTAGAGGTGGAGCCTGTGGTATTAGGGGTGGAGCCTGTGGTGTTAGGGGTGGGGCCTGTCCTGGAGAACACGCCCTGAGAGAGACGTCGAGAACTACAGGTTTTATCTGTGGAGATACAGAAGTAAACAGGAAGTTAGGTTAGTTTTCCTCAGTGGTTTACTCTGAAAAAAAACATTACAGTTAACGTGTTAACTGTCAGTGTAGCTTTTTTAACAGCCTTTTTTTTCTCATCACATATTTTAATAATCATCACAAATTGCATATCATATGAAAGCTTCACTCAAAATTCATCCTGTGAAAACCTTTTTGAAAACAGACATTGCGTTACTCAGGAAACAGTACTTTAGCGGCTCAATTTTTGTGATATCAACTTCAAATTTGGAACACAACTTGGTGAGAGATATGGCTTCAGATTTTGTAAAATATATAAAAGAAAAACAGACCAATCTTAGGTCTGTATTCCAAAGCATTCATAATTTACGTCCACTTAAGTTCAGATCTGTGCTCAAAAGGCACAGACAGTTAACAGGTTAATAAAGATATTATTATTATAACTAGTTAAATTAACCATAGTGCAACGGACTCCGAGGTGACTGAGTTCTGCTGCCGTTCTGATGACAAACTGTCGGCGCCGAGCTGCTTCCTTTCATCTCGTGGCTCAAGAATTCCGCTACACGTGATTGGTCGCTCTGTGTGGCGTGTGGGCGTGTCTTCATGGAGCGCGATTGATTGGCAGGTGCTCTGCGGGACCGTCGGCCTCTGCCTTCTTTCTTGATTGGCTGGTTTGGGTGGAGGCCGTCTAACAAGCCTTTGGCCGCTGCGCGAGCGAGCACTTCCTGTGGCGTTTCTATCACTTCTGGTTCAGGCTGTGTAGGAGACAAAGCAAAAAAAGGCTGAATTCTATGTATCAGGGTATTTACATGACAATGATATACTAAAAATGGAAAAGCTATTCCTTTGCATTTTTTGCGTACAAACGACAATGTTGCCAAAACGATCCCCGTTCGAACAACTAAACAACTAAAATCACTGTATTCTGCTGCCAGGCCAGTAGATGGCGATGTCACTTTGTAAAGAAACACTACGCACTAAACTGAACATGTAATATGCAAGAAAGGCACAGTTTTCAAAAACTTGCACTTCACCTGTTTACAAAAGTTTGCGTTTTCAGGCCCCCAAAATGCTGTTGCCGAGTAAATAAATGGCTAAAACGTATAAAAAAAAAAAAGTCTGTTATTAGTTGAAAATGGTGTTGTGTTAATGGCCCCTTACATGTTTTGAAAAGTCACTTTAGATAAAACATCTTAAAAAATGTATAAAATATATAAAATGGTGAAACATTCGAACTTCGGGGGAAAACTACCTATTTTTTTGGTACTGTAGTAAAATATATATATACACATATATAATAATAATACATTATTATTATTATACATATATAATAATAATACATTATTATTATTATATACAAAAGGTCAAATTATAATAATAAAATAAAATATTTTAAAAATATATTTATATAAGTATTTTAAAAAGTTAATTTTTCTGAATTATTTTTGATCCAAATGTATATTTTATATTTTAAAATGCATCAAAGAGGTTGAAAAAATGCTGTGGACCAACCAGAAATATTTCCAATTATTCAGGAAAAAATATTTTTCTCAAAATGTACATTTCTCTGTGTGTTGCATGTTAGTTCAGTGTGTGTTTCTTAAAGGATCTCCTGCTGTCTCAGCACCACACACACACACTCCCAGTGAATAATTCAGATGGTGTGTGTGTGTTTGAGGACGTGAGGTTTTGCCCTGTTGACGCTAACGCATGCAGACATGAGGCTGAATTATTCAATACATCCTGCCCTCCTCCTCCTGAACATCACACGTTTATTGCCCATCATGTGGTTTTGATGCAGTTCTGGCCCCAGATTACGGTCATTATGTTTGTCCTTTAGCTGAACATGAGGTCACACACACACACACTGCGGCCTACACTCTTAAAATTTAGGTTCAAAAGGTCCATATTTTTGGTTCCCCAAAGAACCTTGGAACCATCATGGAACCATCGTTGCCAATAAAGAACTTTTATTTTTAAAGAGGACCATGTTCATCTGTCTTTAGTGCGTAATGTTGCTGTTTGAGCATGAAAAACTTATTATTATTCTCTATTTTAGTGTCACTGTTTCTGAACTCCCTGAAACGCCTCCTTTGTAGTCTTGAGTTTTCTTCACAATATTCCTCATTTAAATAATTCATATGCAGAATAAAGGGGCGGGGCCTGGTTGAATTAGTTAGTAGTGTGTTGAAACCGGCGGTTATGGTAAGGGGCGGGACGTTTCCCAAATGACCAATCACAACACACTGCTCCAGCCGACCAATCAGAGCACACTGTGCTTTTCAGAAGGAGGGGCTTCATAGAGACAGGAACTAAACAGAGCGTTACTGACAGACTGGGAGGAGAGGAGCTGCAACAATGGAGAATATGAGGAAAATAATGAACATTCAAGCATGAAAACCTGTTCTAGTAGAGCCCAAAAACAATATCAAGACTTTGAGAAAGGGCATAATAGGTCTAAACGCAGCTGAAGACTTTATTGGTCCCAGGTGCGACCGTACAGATGCATCATAAAACCGGGAGGAGGAGGACGGTAATATTTCCACACACGCGTCTAATAGCCTTTTTATGAGACCTTCTTAAGCGAACCACAATAATCTTTATTAGTGGCTTTTATTAGTCGTGGCAGGAAGGATATGGAGGCTTGATGATGTTTTTCTGACTGTCAGAGGAGGAATAAATATGACGGATTGCCGTAATCTAACACAGCAACCTTCATCATGTATGAAACGTACGTAAACGTTCTCACACCCATTTACTGCAGATCATTTCAGGGAACTTTGATCCACCAGAAAGTTCCCAGCAGAAAGCTGAATCGAGTCTCTTTTCCTCCCTCTTTCTCCGTCTCTCTGCGGTGTTTATTTTTAGCTGCAGATGAAAGCGGAGGGAGGGAAAGACGGGATTCCTCAACAGACACGGCAGGATTAGTCAATGAGAACATGGACATGAGAAACAAAGAGCGTCTCCATCAAACCCCAGAGAAACTCCTCCCAGCATGCTTTGAGGCTTAACTAGCAAAAACAACATCACAAAAACACAAAAATAACCAGCCTAAAAACACGATATCTGTTCCAGCTCACAAACTCGCTCTTCCGTGTTCTTTTTTCATTTCATTCTATATATAAATACAGAAACATTTGGCTCAAAAAATATTTAAAAAAAATAAACTTTTTCAATATTTAAATATTAATATATTTTAAATATATTTTAGTTATTTTACTACTTATGTTTGGCTTTGTCTATTTTTTAAATCAAAATATATAATATAATAAAATATATATATATATATATTTTTTTTTTTTACTTAATTTAACAAAAAAAATTGTGTGATGATAACTGGAAGCCACACACTGAATTAAACATGCAACATGAGATCATGTGACAGCAGTGTAGCATACTACTGTCTGAAACATTTATCTTTGCATAATGCATAATATATATTTTAAAAACTACTATGCAGCATATAGTATATATGCAAGTATTCCATTCTGAACCATATTTCACTTCCTAAACCACATTCAAGAGCTTTCAAAGACACAAATGAGACTAAATCATACATGACGCCATTTGTTTTTAAATGCTGAACTAATATGGTTTTCTCCAGGGATTCTGATAGGATGATCCACATGTCAATCACACTCAGGGGGCGGGACTGAGTTCATTCTCATTTATGTTCTCTCTCGTTTGGAACATCATGTGGGTCAGTAATTGTTCTTTTAAGGAATTGTAAAGCTGATGTTTAGTACCTGTCGTGTGAGCAGCGCTAAGAAACAGCCATTGTGATGATCTGATGCTTCCAGTCTGAAGAAGCTGGCCTTCATCTCCTGTGACCCGTCCTCATCCTCAGTGATGGAGTCCTGCAGGAGACCTGGAGAACTCAAACTGACACACACACACACACACACAAACACACACACACACACACACACACACATTTACTGGCTTATGTTATGACCGGCACTGTGGTCACTCTAACATTACCCCCTCCCCCCCAAAAAAAAAAGAAAGAAAGAAAGAAAATGAACTTTAGTTTTGTCCCTCATGACATACGAAACTCATCCACATTGTTTTTAAACCAGTAAACCGGTAATCAGAAATGAAGTTATATTTAATTTCGGTTCTTGGTTTTTCCTGCCAGTCTTGATGCTCATCTGGCACACTTTACATCTGTGCTGATGTTTGCTTATGATATGTTGAAAATATTAAGAACAGCAACTTCACTCTTTTTCACATTTCAAATATTTTCATTTGTTAAATAGATGTAAATGTAAGTCATTCCAGCAGATTTCTAACGAGAAGTGATGTGCATTAAAACTGTTACTCATTTTCTCAATCATTAGTGCAAGATCTGAAAAGTGTGTAAAAATCAAAACAAGTAAATAATAAATAACAAAAATGTTAAAATGAATGTTTGGTGTTATCAAAGTGAATTACATTAAAAGTAAAATACACAAATATCATTAAGTTACTTCTGACTGAATAAAACAGTAATTTATGTCATCAAATTATAAATCTGTCCTAGATAACGAATAAAAATTACTAACATGAGACTTGTAAATAAAATCAGAATACATTTAGAAACTTGTGTAATGCATATTATTGTATTTATGTACAAAGTATCCATAATTAATAATATATAAATAAATTTAATATACATGAATAATATACAATATATACAAATTTAATATATAAAACTATGTAATGTATAATTATGTAAAAAAACAGAAGTGATTTATTTGATAATTTTGTTATTATCAAAGCTTATTGGTACATAATCTCATAATAAACAGAATGTTATTAAGCATCCTTTTATTTCATTCTAATAAGTAACTTTTTGGAACTGAATCCTCAGAAATCAAAACAAACAAAAAAAAATATTTTTATTTTATTTTTATTATTTGTTTTTATTATTATTACTCGTTATTTTATTCATTTTCAAGTACAGAAAAACTGTGATCACAAGAAACAACTAATGTGGAGATGTAAGACACCTGTAGGGCGGCGCTGTGGAGTGATTCTCCTGTGTTTGTGAGAGGATCGTCTTCAGCACCTCCTCATTCTCCTCTGAGTGAACAGAACAGGTGGAGTAAAGCACCGCCCGCACCTGAGGAACTACACACACACACACACACACACACACACACACACACACACACACACACACACACACACACTGCCATGACCGTCTGTTCACTGACGAACACCACTCGATTCACCGTTAATTAACGGTGTGTTAATCTGCAGGGAGGGACGGAGCCTCTTCACGCTCGATAGCCGCTGATGAACGGATCTCTCTCACACACACACACACTAGATCAATAACACACAAATCATCACAGAAAATTATGAACGTCAATACAGGAGGCATGTTCAATCACTCATCAGCTTATTTGAAACCTCTGGATCAGCTCTGGTTTACTCAGATTCTCTGCTGGTCTACACTAGTTCACGCTGGTTTACATTAGTTTGATCTCAGGGGTGTTAAAAGAAGAAGCCATGAGAGGATGATTTTACTGGGGGACAAAAAAATGACAAAACCACAATATTTTATAAACATCTTTTAGTTTTATCAAAATAAAGGTTGTTTATGGATGCTAAATAATGTAAAAACTGATGTGCATCACAGATGTTGTCAAAATGTAAACTATGATTACATTAAAAAAAATATATATTTTAAACATGTGAAATCAATGAAATATACCTTAATAACTAAGAGAAATAAGTTAAAATTTTTAATTATTTTTCTGAACAATTTTAGTGACTTATTTTTTGAGTGAATTTTTTTTTATTGAATTGTTTTTCTGAATTATTTTTTAGAGTGAATTATTTTTCTGAACAATTTTTAGTGAATTATTTTTCTGAATTATTTTTAGTGATTTTTTTCTTAATTTTTAGAGTGAATTATTTTTCTGAACAATTTTTAGTGAATTATTTTTCTGAATTATTTTTAGTGATTTTTTTCTTAATTTTTAGAGTGAATTATTTTTCTGTATTATTCTGAATTATTTTAGAGTAAACTATTTTTCTTAATTTTTAGAGTGAATTATTTTTCTGAATTATTTTAGAGTGAATTATTTTTCAAGTGAATTATTTTTTTTATTGAATTATTTTTCTGAATTATTTTTTAGAGTGAATTATTTTCTGAATTATTTTTAGAGTGAATTATTTTCTGAATTATTTTCAGAGTGAATTATTTTCTGAATTATTTTTAGAGTGAATTATTTTTCTTAATTTTTAGAGTGAATTTTCTGAATTATTCTGAATTGTTTTCTAGAGTGAATAATTTTTCAGATAAATGTTTTTTAGATCATTTAATAAAGAGTTTAAACTCAGTGAAATGAAGCGGTACGAGGACACAGCTCCGTCACACACACACTCACACTGGACGACGCGCTGCAGGTCTTTCTTCTGTCGGCACACGAGCGTCTGGAGCTTCTCTGGAGAGACGGAACCATGTGACAGATCCAGCATGAGCCGCGGGTCTGAAAGTGGTCCAGAACAATCACATGTGACGGATGCTCAGAGTCTCTGTGCAGTACGATGACAGTGTGTGTGTGTGTGTGTGTACCTCTGTTCTCCTGCATGATGTAATCCACAGGGTTGCTGACGGCAGACAAGGAACACGCCGGCATCACAACCATCACACGAACCTCCCGCAGACGCGTGTCAGACACGTCCAGAGACTCCAGAGAGACTGAGAGCAGCTTCACATCTGACAAACACACATTTGTTTTGTCTTCAGTTGTTCTGTAGAGGAACTCAAAATAACTCAGTGATTATGGCAATAAAAATTGTCCATTTTTTCTTAGTGAATGTCCCCAAAGGGACTTTTTTTCTGCAGATTTAGACCCCTGGAGACACATATTAGCATTTTTCTACAGAAATATACCAAGGTCAAACACACACACACACATTTGAGTTTAACCTTCATCAGTGTCTCTCTATCAAGCTCATTTATACATTCAGCACACTTTATTTAAAGCAACTTAAATTGCATTCAAGACATATTTTTATCAGTTCATGCACCTGGCGTTGCGTGCACCATACTGTTCACATCATTAGATTATATCATTCATTAACCGCAAAAAATAATTTAGATGTAAAAGTAATATTTATCTATCTTTCATACTGTACATTAAAATGTTGTGATGTCTAAATGCACTTTTTGTATGTTAAATTAGCATTTAACTTTTAGTTACATGTATATAAATATACATACACACACGTATATATATATTAAGATATAATATAAAACAAATTTGAACTTTCTTTGTTTTTCAATATACAAAAAATATATATATATATATATATATATTTAAAATCCATCTTTCATACTGTGCAATCTAATTCACTTTTTGCATGTAAAATTTTCATTTATTTTAAAGTGTGTTTGAATTTTTTAATTGAGTTTTATATATATATATATATATATGTGTGTGTGTGTGTGTGTGTGTGAGTGAGTGAGTGAATATAATATAATATAATATAATATAATATAATATAATATATAACCCCTTACTCTTGCAGCCCAGTTTGGAGAGTGTGTTCTGCAGTTCATCCGTCTGTGACGGCAGTTCATCTCCCAAACACACAATCACTGTGCTCTGACCGTGAGTGTTTGACTGCGACAGAGAGTGTGTTTCAGCATGTGTGTGCGCAGATGCAGACGCAGCCACCGCAGCCACGTGCGCAACGGTCTGAGCAGAGAAACATCCGGTCATGAGGACGTCTCCTCCTTCAGCCAGCAGGGGCCGCAGCGCCCAGGGGCCCACGCAACACGACTTATCCTACAACACACAAAACACACACCGTCACACATAACAAAACACAACTTAACCTACAAACACACAGTACACACACCGTCACACACAACACCACTTATTACATGGCTCTCTTTCAGAATCAAACAGCCCTCCTGATCACCCTGTCTGGGTTTATTTTGCGATAACAACTGGTTGGATCCCACACAAAAATTAATGTGTGTACCTGAATGACGAGTCTGTGGTGGCTCAGTAATCCGGTGTCGGTCAGTTCTCTCTTCACGCTGTTGGGAAACACCAGCAGGTCGTGGCAGTGTGTGTCTCTACAGAAGGTCCGTCCTTCCAGCTGTCCAACAGATTTAACGCAGGAAAACCCTGATGTGTGTAACACTTCACTGACCTCCTCAAAACTACACACACACATAAACACACACACACACACACACACACACACACAGATGATGAAATTAAGTGTCAAATATAAGCAAAGAGCAACACGATAGAGAGGAGAAATCGGTGTGTGTGTGTTTGTGAGTGTGTGTGTGAGTGTGTGAGTGTGTGTGACCTCCAGTGCTGGTGATTGGATCTGTCTGCAACTCAGTGAAATTTACAGCCTCACACACACACGTGTGAAATAAGACTGGTCACCCCAGAATGGAGGTTAAACAGGGGAGAACCAGAATAATGCCACATCTGAACTATAAATCACACTCACACAAACACATTCTCATCTTTCTACCTCATAAACAATAAATAATTTCAGTGGAAAATCATACGGCAATACAAGGAAATGAGATGAAACAAACCCCAAGGCAAAAAATTATGTTCTGCCTCAGTTTTTTTGTCTTGTTTTCCAGAACAAATATCTAAAGATTCTTAAAGAGAAACAAAATGATTGAAGATATTAAGTCTTGTTTACTGAAAAATTTATGAAAATTAAGTGAGTTTGTGCTTAAAACAAGAACAAATATCTGCTAATGGGGTCAGAAAAATACTGAGGAAGAACATAATTTTTTGCAGTGCAACAATAACCGAATATTATATGAAACAAACGTATTATTAATAGCTCTTCAGTGAGTGTTTGAGTCGAATCTCTTTCATATGAACTCAGAGCACCTGCTGCGGAGCGTGTTGATCCACGCGTACAGCGGCAGCTGCGTCGCTCGCTCCTGTCTGTGCCGGATATTCTCTGGCAGGATGTTTTCCAGCGTCAGCAGGTCGTGTTTGATTCGACATCGAGCCAATGACGCCACGAGTTTAGTCCTGAACCTGTCACACAACGATAACACCAAACACGAAAAAAAAGTTCTTCTCTATATCAGCGTCAGTGTTTCTGAACTCCCTGAAACGCCTCCATTGTAGTCTTGAGTTTTCTTCACAATATTCCTCATTTAAATAATTCCCAAATCTTTGAGCAATATTACCAGTACTAAGATATCATTGTGAATTTGACCTCTGACCCACCTGAGCAGACACGCCTCCACCTCTCTGACAGCCTTCACCTCCTCCTCCTCCACCTGATTGGCCGGTTGCATGCGTGGGAGGAACTTCCTGTCTAGTAAGTCAGTGAGCATGACGGCCACCAAACTCATCCTGCCGTCCAGCTGCAGACAGACAGAGACTAACTTTTATAATACAAAGACACAAGAGGAATATACAGTCTGCTCATGGACCGCAAGTTAACTTCATACTGAGTGAATAACTTCCTGCACTGCAAAAAATGATGTTCTTCCTCAGTGTTTCTGTCTTGTTTTCCAGCACAAATATCTAAACATTCTTAAATCAAGATGCATTTACTGGAGAAGAGAAATGACTGAAGATAATAAGTCTTGTTTATTGAAAAATGTATCAAAATGAAGTGAGATCTTGTTTTCTCTTTGAATTCAGCCTATTTTTCCATTAGCAGATACTTGTTTTAGGCACAAACTCACTTCATTTTGATGATTTTATTCAGAAAACAAGACTTTATATCTGAAGTTTCAGAATGTAAAAAAGTTAGAGGTATAAATTCATTTTAAAAGATAACAATATAATATAATATAATATAATAATTACTGGCTGTTTACAAACTCTGTTTTTTAACTATAGCTTTTATTAATATTTTGAATTAGTTATTTGTTTATTTTCCATTTTCATTTTAATATTAGTTAAAGTTTTAGTAATTTTGCTTTTTTGTCCTTTTTATTAATTTTTTAAAACAATATGTCTATTTAGTTTTATTGATTATTACAGTTTTCAGTTTTAGTTATTTTAGTAAATCAAGTTAAACTAAATGAAAATGAGAAAAGTTGCTTTGGCAAATAGCTGAAATAATTTATTTATTTATTTATTTTTTAAATATTTTATTTTATTTTATTTCAGTTAACGTCTATATTTTTGATTTCAAGTAACGAACATGTTTTTAATGGTTTTTGTTTTAGTTAACTATAGTAACTCTGGCATGAGAATCAACTTTCAGCTTTTCAGCCATTAATTCCACGTCTAAATACATTTACGCCACATAAAGTTTGTGTAAAGCTGCCTTCACGAGCTATCAGAAACTTCCCACTTCTGAAGTTGTGACTGTAAGTTTGTCACGTTCAAGTGCTTTGTTGTCGGAAAGAACAGGAATCATGGAGGACACCGGGTTTATTATTGCCTATTTGTTGGGAAAATCTTATTAAAGACAAAATGATATTTAGCATCCCATTCATTGACAACCATATAAACATTCACTGCACTATTCTAGATAGTCAGCTTGCTGACAAATAATACAGGCTATTTTTGCTGTCTATAAAACATAAAATACGCTTCAAATTATTTTTCATATATGTAAATATGCACTACTTTAACAACAAGACCAGGCGATGTTGCTGTTGTGGGAAAACTCTGAAACTTATCCAACTCTGAAACTTATCCCTGAGTTTTCCAGTGGTAAAAACAACATGAGAGGGCGTTCATGTCCAATTTTTAACTAGAAAACTCATATTTATGATAATTCTGAGTGAAGGCATTATGAATGCAGCTGTAGATTAAGCAGATTTCACCGGCGCGAGTTTCTGTCGTAATCATCAGCAGCAGCTGGAGGGGTTTATTCCCTGTTCCTCGTGTTTGTCCTCTCTGAAGGTCAGATTCAGACCCGTGAGATTCCTCTCGTGTGTCGCCGGGTAACTGTGTCTCTGATGGGTTCAGCGCTGCGGATTTAACAGCTCAGGCCCATCAGAGACACAGGCAACAGGAATAAATCCCTCACGTTTAAATGTTTAAAATTCAGTCAATGACGTAACATTTTCAGTTAACACAACAAACAGAATTAAAAACATATGAACTTTTGTTCCAATGTTTCAAAACAAGAGGAATACCTTGTATCACTAGATCATTTCAGGACATCATAACTGTATTTTTTAATCAATTAACTGACACATAAAGTTGTATATATATAATACAGCATGTAAGAACATAATTTAATGCACTTATCCATGTACTCTTACTAGATGACAAACATGATACTTCATGAAACATAACTGAGATCTCAGATGAGAGCTTTGAAAGAGCATGTGTGTGTGTTAATATGCTGATTAACATTAGCGTCAGCTCGTTAGAGGTCATTCTGTGTGTGTGTGTGTGTGTGTGTGTGTGTGTGTGTGTGTGTTTGTGCTTCATTGTGTTCAGAGTTTATAGTCTCTCTTAAGATTCAGAGTAACGACCTGCCAAACCAGCAGCGGACAAACGATTCATCCTTTACAGCGGCTGTATTTCAGCCTCCAGTGTGTGTGTGTGTGTGTGTGAGTGTAAAATAAATGCATTTGTGAGTGTGTTTGCACCACGACCATCAGTAGTCACATTTACCACCTGCAGTGCATTCTGGGAGTTTTTAGTCATTTATGGACGTTCTGTTTCATTAGAAAGTCAGTCAGACAGATTTGACCACTCACACACACACTCACACACTCACACACACACACACACACTCACAGAGTCCCGTCCTCCACTCACCATTGGCTGTGAGACACAGAAGCAGCTGTCAATCAGGACGTCCTCCAAAAGCTCCTGATCTACAGAAAAGAGATCAAATAAACATGTTCAGACACACTGACTAAAGCAACGAAACACACTTGATATAGTTTTAGATCGCAGGGAAAAATGAAGAAACTGCATGAGAGAAAATATCCAAACCATAAACCGAATCATTTGACTCAAGTGACTCATTCAAACCTCAGAGACGGTTAATCAAACGCTTTTATTTCAGATTATAAAAGACTCGCTTTGACAATAAAAAATGTTTCCACAAAGGATGATCTAATTATAGTTTGTAATAAGAAATTTTATATTAAACATTTTGAAATAGTCAAAACAGTTTCATATTAACAAAATAATAATAAAACTTAAAACACAGAACATCTATCACACATTCCCAAATTCACTCAGCATCAGTGTTTTTTCACTGTTAACTAAAAATAAAATTTTTATAGTTAATATTAATTAATATAATTCAAACAAAGCTGGAATATATATATATATATATATATATATATATATATAAATTAGATGAAAAAATTAAATTTAAAAAACAAACAAATATTAGAAAGGTTGCCTTGGAATCTAATTGAAATAAAATACTAAAATTATTAAAACTAAAACTGAAATGGAAATGAATTAAAGCTATATAGAAATATTAATATTGAAAAAAAAAACACACTAATAAACTAAAAAAAATGACAAAACCACATAAAATTACTAAAACTAAAATGAAAACTGAAAATATAAACTGAAAAATAAAAGTCAAAATATGAATAAATACTATAATAGTATATGAATAATACAAAAAAGAAACAGATTGATCAAAATGCCACGTCTTCTGACAGCGTATGATAGATTTGTGTGAGGAAAAGACACACTTTTAAATAAATTTAGACATTTTTTGATGGTATCAATCATCATCCACTTTTATTGTGCGGAAAACCGAAGCTCAGATATTCTGCTGAAGATCAAAGAAAGAAAGAAAATTGTACAGTATAGAAGAAGAACACGTGAGAAATATTCCTTTAAACATAAAACATCTCTCACATATTCCCAAACACTCAGCAAAACCTTAAGATGATCAAAAGAAGAGTTCGTGCAAATACATTTTATAGCTCATTTTTCCCTGAGTGGGTAAAAATAGAGACCCTAATTCATTTTTATTTCATTTCTCTGGAGAACAGAGCTTGGAATTACATATCATAAAGAACGCATCTGTCTCCCTGAGCGGAAAGAGAGAGAGAGAGAGAGAGAGAGCTGGGAATTTTCCTTCATGTTACACGCGAGTAAAAGGGAAATCAGTCGTTGGGGATTTGCGTGTGGCTGTTTTTAGTCGCTCCTGCGGGGCGTTCAGACGCTTCAGCAGGTACAGAATCACCTGAAGAGTCTCGCAGGAATCGTGTAAATGACGCGTGTGTGAGTGAAGATAAGGCTCTTATCTTGATTGACAGGTGTGATCCCCGTCTCTGCCCATCAGCGGTTTCCATGACGACTACAAACATCCCATTCATCCGCCCTGACAGAAGACCATCACCGTGTGTGGGCACGAAATATCAACAAACATCATCATCAATTCGCTGAGAAGAGTCTCTCACACACACACACACTCACACAGGGTGTTAATATATGAGGAAATCTCTCTGATTCATGTCTCGTGCTCCTGACCGCCTTCATTCAGTCATTAACCCTCTGATCTCTGACTCATTACACAATTAATTGTGTTCAAACATTTAAAATGAACACAGGAGAAAACGTGTGACCACCATTAATGAAGCAATCAGCACTGCATGTGGGCGTGGCCACAGCACAGCTGCTATCCAATCAGAAGAGAGCTGGGGCGGGACTAAGAAAGAGGCTGAAGCATCACAAGAGAGCGGTAGAAACGGGCCCAGCGGTGGTCATCATCACATAGATCACATTTACAGCAGCTCCTCTGCCAAAGTCTCGGTGGAGAAACGTCTGACAGAATAAATCCTCGGCTTCACTAATGGTCTGGAACTGGAGTAGAATGAGAACGATGTTTATCGCAGCGCTGAGGAGAAACGCTGATCTGTTCATGACCATATACTGAGATTACACTTAATTCTTGTAGAGGGTTGTTGGTTTAAAGAAGGGCCACTAATTGCTCTGGGTGGAGGAGCGAAGCAGGAGCGATGATGTCAGGACTGTGGGCGGAGTCATGATGTCATCACTCTGGATTAAGACCAGGGGTTTTCCAGCTGGGGCCCAGGGAGGGAGTGCTTGGAATTCCGTGGAAATTTTTAAAGAAAAGGTGTACAAAGAAAATGTAAAAATAAATAATAGAAAAATAATTGAATAATTAGATAAAAATAATTAATAAATAAACCTTAGATTAAAACAAACAAACAAATAATCAGATGAAAATAAATAAGCAAATAAATAAATAAAAATTAGATTAAAATAAATCAAAAATCAAAAATTAGATTTAAAAATTAATAAATAAAAATTGATTAAATTAAATGAGTAAATGGGTAAATAAACAAATAAATAAGTACATAAAAAATAACTAATCAAAAATTAGAATGAAAATCAAATAGAATAAAAAATAAACAGTTTTTTATATAAAATAGAATAAAATAAACAAAAAAACATATTAAAAATAATTAAATAATAATTGATTAAAATAAATAAGTAAATAAACAAATAAAAAAGTAATACATAAAATTAGATTAAACAAATAATCAAAAATTAGATTTAAAAATAAATAAATAAAAATTGATTAAATTAAATAAGTAAATGAGCAAATAAACAAATAAACAAATAATAAATAAAGGATTAAAATAAAAAATAACTCATTCAAAAATTAGAATGAGAATTAGAAAATAGAATAAAATAAATAAACAAACATTATATTAAAAATTAAATAATAACCAATTAAAATAAATGAGTAAATAAACAAATAAAAATACATGAATAAAATTAGATTAAAATAAAAAGTAAATAATCAAACATGTACAATAATCAAAAATAAATAAACCGTAAAAACTAAAAATAAATAATCAGTCATTTGATTAAAATAAGTAATAAATAAACTACATTAAAACAAACATATAAATAAATAATTAGATTAACATAAATAAGCGGGTAAACAAACAAATAAGTAATAAATAAATAAATATTACATTAAAATAAAAAAATAAACATGACATTAAAATAAAAAATTAACCAAAAATTTGATTAAAATAATAAATAAACATTTGATTAAAAAAGAAAGTAGATTAAAATAAATGCGGTAAATAAATAAATAAAATAAAGTACTATAATGACTAGGAAGAATGTAACTTAATAGAAGCTAAATATTTTCCAAATAATATTTTACATATGTTTATAATGTACATTTTTCACAGTATAAATTTGGTCTTTATACACAAAACTATATAGATGCCTTTTAAATTTTAGGACGGGCGTCCCTCGCGTGATTATGATCATATTTAGGGGTCCTATTGAAAACCTGAGTGTTAGACAGACGGGCATCACTGCAGGATCAATGACCTCATCGCTCTGGGTGGGGTCATGAAACAGAACTGATGATGTCATGCCTATGGGCGGAGTCCTACGACACAGAGAGTCCAGTGATGGACGACAGCAGAGAAAAGAACAGCGAAACAAAGGAAAAATAAATGAACGGGGAAAACACAATGGAAGGAGCTCCATTTCTCTTCTTTATCTCCTAGATGTGAGAAACACACTGTACGCATGTACACAAAAACACACCCATCTATCTGCCAGAAGACAACGAACCCGGCCTGAGAAACCACTCATTCTGGCCCAGAGTTTTAATCAGGCCGTTTGCATGAGTCACATGCTCTCCGTCTCCTGCCGGCTGATATTTACCGTGGTATCTCTGGCAGGGGAACCGTTGTGCTGCTCAAGGACAAAATCACAATCAACCCTGTGGACTTTCTGTTCAGCTAAAAAGCCTTTATCTCCTCCAGTGAACTGCAACAATCCCAGAAACCCTGAGACGATTCGGCTCCAATCTCCTCCGGACGTGTCTCCGCACTCGGAAACCTGATGAAAACTGATGAAGCCACAGGGGAATCATGGGAGAATAATCTGCAGTCGCCAATAAGTGCAAAGTGAACGTGATCACGGCGCCCGTAAGGTCACCTGACCAATCAAGTCTTTGCCCTTTATTCCCACAGCCTGCTTCATTTGCATCTCATGGATTTGATCTCAACGAGAGAGAGAGAATCGAACCAGATCTACAGACCCAGACCACATTTTATACATATTGAATTTCACATTAAATCGTTTTGCATCTTTTGCGTTCTGTGTGAAGCGCCTCATATACTTGATTCTTACACTTTTGGAAGCTGTGATCGGCCTTTTCTGTCAGGCATATGTTGAACCGGCTCACTCCAGTGCACAGACATTTTAAAAAGCACTGGGAGGGCAAATGTATAAGTAAAAGTATTTCTCTAAAGATCTGATGGTGTGTGTCCGGCACGCAGAGAGCCGTGTGTATGTGAGTCACGTTTGTGTGTGTGTGTGTGTGTGTGTATTGATCGTGCAGCGTGAAGTTAAGACAGATTAAAGCAGCTTTTCCCAGGTGATCGACCTCATGTGAAACACGCTCGCCAAACCAAAACAGCCACATCCATATCACCAGCTTCATTCTCAGCTCTGATCGCGTCTGACTGCTGCAAAATCAGCTTTACACATTCATTATTCAGCCTAACATGTAATCATCACTAAGTCAATCTTCACTAGTACTAGTGCTGATAGTGATGTGATCAAACCTCTAACACTGAGCATTAAAGTTCATAGAATAATAATAATAATGATTTTATCATGATTATTATTATTAGATGAAAATATTAAATAAAATAAGACATAGATTATTATTGTAATACTATTGTACTGTAAAAATGGAGTATTTAATAATAAAATATTATATTACAGTTAAAGGTGCAATATGTAGATGTCATGTGTGAGGCCGCTGGAGCGATTGCGCAACACACGCCGCGAGCAGCGGAAATTTTATTATGCCGCAGTCGCCGGCGCTGCTTCTGCTTTTCCGGTCATGAGTATGAGGAAACACAGCTCTGTTTATCATATTAGATACATTTGAGAGTGTCACACGTCCCAGAGCCTTGGTTAAAATTGCAATTTTCTCAGGATTTACAAATAGTTGGAAACATTTGAGATATTGTAAGTACTCAAGTGAACAAAATATATAACACTGACCTAGTGGTTTTTGGATATTTTACAGCAAAATTCTTACATATTGCACCTTCAATAAGTACAACTGTAAAATTGTATTATTAAATGCAAATTTTTTGCAGTATAATAGTATTAAAATACTAATTCTCAATATTTTATTTAATAATATTAATTAATATATTTTACGTATTAAGAATAATTTAATTTTACAATTTTACAGTACAATATTTGTTTAGAGTATAACAGTAGTTGAATAGTAATATATTTCTTAATATTGTATTTATTATTAATAATAATAATAATTTATTTTAATTAATAAAACTTTAAAATAAAAACTGTAAAATAAAAATTATTATTATTAAATAATATTTTTACAATTTAACAGTATTACAATTGTAATATATTTCTTAATATTTTATTTAATAATAATAATAATAATAATAATGATAATTTATATATTTCTAGTTATTAATAATAATTTTATTTTACATTATAAAAGTAGTTAAATAGTAGTATATTTCTTAATATTTTATTAATAATAATAATAATATAATTCATATATTTTACAGTTATTAATAATAATTTTATTTTACAATTGTACTGTACTGTACAATATTTGTTTACAGTATAACAGTAGTCAAATAGAAATATCTTTCTTATTTATTAATAATAATAATTTTATTTCAATTGTACTGTAAAATAAAAATTTTTATTGAACTTCCAGTGAAAATGGCCCTCAGTCATACAGGATCAGAATATGGTATATTCTTCAGAGAATGTGTTTGTATTTATTGAGCGCGCATCAACGAGAGTTTAAAATTAACATTCAGCTCGTCTACAAGCTCCTGCATCTCATTACCGTCTCTAATTAAGGTGCGTGTAAAGGCCCAGAGACGTCTGTGAGACAACTGTGATCATGTCTTAACTCCTAATTCTGCCTAATGAATACTGATGAACCGTCAAACCTGTGAACGACAGCAGAAAGGCATTCTGGGAAATGTAGGATTAGTGTATATCCACATGCGGACACTGATGGATGGATAACGCCTGTCAGACCACCGGCTCTACATGATCTTCACTGACACACACAGAGAAATCAATCCTCGCTCCTGACGGATCCGACGCCAATCTCATCACATCATCCGGCAGACGCCCGTATCGCCTCCAAACAGCTCAGACAGCAGATGATTGGTCGAATTGATCTGTTGCATTGTGGGTAGCAGACCCAGCTGACACAGTCATCTATCATCATTCTGTCTCTGACATGTTTAGAAGGTCCCACAGGAGAGAAAAGTCACAAATGAGATCTCATTAACGTCTCAAATGCTTCTCCGGCACAGCAAAGTGATTAAATGGAAAGTGAGTCTCCTGCTTCTCAGATGTTTCTCAACACCAACATACAAACCTCAATATGAACCGAAGTAGCGACAGATCTTTTATTCTGTATCGTGACGTACATCCGAGTGTAAAGGACCGTTGAAAAAGAAAAAATGTAGGGCGGGGCTTGGTTCTGTGCAAGTGCAAGGAGTTGACTGGACGTTGAGATGTGGGCGTGGCTCTCAAAAGTGTATGCAGATGAGCGTGAGCTTGCAAGGGCGGAGTTTAAACGCACTAAACGATTGGAGAATCCTGCATATGTCACCAGAGGGTAACACGGGGAGAAAAAGTAAGGCAAAAGTAACAATGCATTACTTTCCAAAAAAAAAGTATGAATTTCATGCCGACTTTAAAGCTGCACTATGTAACTTTTGGCCCTCTATTGGTTAAAAAATAAAACTGCATGCGTCTTGCGGAAGAACATTGTTTTGGTTGTGCTTCGGCTCTATCTTCAGTCATTAGGGCTGTGTATTGTCATGAATCTGCCGATACGATACAGGGGTTCCGATATGATATATTGCGATACTGTAAGAAAGGCGAAATATTGCGATATTTTTTGGTTGAGCTTCGGCTCTATCTGAAGTCATTTTGCCTCTAAAGTAAATGTATCTTGATTTAAGAATGTTTAGATATTTGTAAAACAAGACAGAAACACTGAATAAGAGCCGGTTCACACAGAACATGTTGTCGCTGTTAAAAACATGAGAATCAGTGGAACAGAAAAAGCTCAAGGTCTAGAGATGCATTTTTTTTAAAGTTGAACTTTTTTTATCTTGAGCGCCGTGTTATTAGAACACCGTGTCATGCGTGAGATGCTGCAAAAGACGCGAACGCAGCGGTTAAAGCTTGTGTTTACATTGAAAAATGATGGACAAGTAGCGTAGTGGAGTGGAAAACACATTCTCTGTGAACCGGCCCTAAGAACATCAGTTTTTGCATTGTATGCAAATGACGTGACGTATGTATGCAATTTCCTGCTAAATCAGTCCTGACAGCTCTACAATATAAATCACTATTAGAGGTTTATCACAGTGTATTTGGGTAAAGACATGGGATTACGTAGTGTAGCTTTAATTGCGAAACATTAGTAGGGTTGCAAAGGGGCGGAAAGTTTCAGGTAAATTTACGGAAACTTTCCACGGGAACTTAACCTGGTGAATTTTGGAAATATTCCATTTTGGAAACAAAGGGTTAGTTCACCCAAAAATGAAATTTCCATCATTAATTCCTCACCCTCATGTCGTTCCACACCCGTAAGACCTTCGTTCATCTTCAGAACACAAATTAAGATATTTTTGATGAAATCTGAGAGGTTTTTTATCCTCAACAGAAAGCAACGAAATTACCACATTCAATGTCCAGAAAAGTAGTAAAAAATTTGTTAAAATAGTCGACGTGACTGCAGTGGTTCAACCTTAATGTTATGAAGCGACGAGAATACTTTTTGTGCGCAAAAACCTAAACAAAAATTCCGTCTTTATTGTACACAATGTAACTTTTGGCCCTCTATTGGTTAAAAAATAAAACTGCATGCGTCTTGCGGAAGAACATTGTTTTGGTTGAGCTTCGGCTCTTTCTGAAGTCATTTTGCCTCTAAAGTAAAGGTATCTTGATTTAAAAACATGAGATGCAGGTCAGTGAAACAGAAAAATCTCAAGGTCTAGAGATGCCTTTTTTTTAAAAGTTGAACTTTTTTTTTTATCTTGAGCGCCGTGTTATTAGAACACCGTGTCGTGTGAGACGCTGCAAAAGTCGCGAACGCAGTGGTTAAAAGCTTGTGTTTACATTGAAAAACGATGGAAAAGTGGCGCAGTGCAACGGAAAAACACATTCTGTATGAACCGGCCCTAAAAACATCAGTTTTTGCATTGTATGCAAATGACGCATGCAGGGCCGTAACCACCATAGACAATGAGGGGGACAAGTCCCCCCAATAATTACAAATGGCCAAATTGTCCCCCCCAATATTTGATATTATTTTGATGCTGCTCTGCTCTGCTCCATTGTTGTTAGGATGACAAAAAGTTTTAAATGTTACATTTTTAGGCTGTATACCCCCATCAGCGGTCTAACAGCGCTCGTCAATGTCAAAATGACTGAGATGGCCAATCAAATCAAAGAAGGCGTGGCTTACTGTTCACAGAAGACGAGCACAAATTCCAACGCAACGCTTTAGTTTTAGTAGTGAAAGAGTGCATCGTAAGATGTAAGTAGCTAAATATTTAATATTTGACAACTTTTTTATGATAGAAATGTTCAG
The DNA here is from genome assembly GCA_039654765.1 of Mylopharyngodon piceus. Lineage (NCBI taxonomy): Eukaryota > Metazoa > Chordata > Actinopteri > Cypriniformes > Xenocyprididae > Mylopharyngodon > Mylopharyngodon piceus. The sequence goes on from CM077439.1 coordinate 31,186,539, forward strand.
CGACCGACAGTAATATCCAGTGATGCAAACTACTCAACATTTTTATGAAATTTCACCAAATTGAATTGAAAATATGCTATTATTTACATTCATGTAAATCATAACTGAATGTGACGAGACAAAAAAGTTTTGCGTATTCATATTAAAGAATTATTCGTTTTTGCCTTTATTATGATAGGACAGTGATTAGACAGGAAGCGAAGTGGGAGAGAGAGAGGGGGACGGGATCGGGAAAGGACCACAAGCCGGGACTCGAACTCGGGTCGCCCGAAGTTCGACCCGAGTTCGAGGCTGCCCATGAGGCCATCGGCGCCGACGCGTATTCATATTAGACATACGATTAAGTGTGAATGTGTGAATATATACAAAAAAAAAAATATTTGCAAATAGTTTAGCCTACTTCATAACTACAATAGACTTGAAGCTTCTTATTTCTTTTTCTTTATTAAAACCCTTTTATTCATTTAATTATTTAATTTAATTTGAATTTAAAGACCAGTAACCCAATAAAATCCCCCCCCCCCCTGATTTCCTCCGAAATCAGTCCCGACAGCTCTACAGTATAAATCACTATTAGAGGTTTATCACAGTGTATTTGGGTAAAGACATGTAGACGTAGTGTACCTATAATTGTGACACATTAGCCCGATGCTGATCATCACACGGTACTGAATGCAGTACATGTTGTGTCGTACCGACTCTATCTGAGTCTCTTGGGCACAAAGCGGCTCATTAGTTAGCTGTCGTTTAGCACATTTTCTTCCACAGTGATGTACAGCACGCTCATTAAAGCAGGCGTCCCTCTGGAGCACCGGCACATTAATTATTCTGCTAAAAGGACACTGATACTGACCATCACGCAGGACTAAATTATGCTTCAGAAGTCGTGCTCCTATTACCTGCACACTGCCAGAGACGCCCACGCCGTCATAAATGGGAATAAACACTTAATATGACGGCTGCATTTTAATCAGAGTCAATGTGAAATTAAAATTCACAATGTTTGCTTTCCAAATACACATTCCTGTTCTTAGTGTGAATGATTCAACGTTGCGTGTTATTCTGAAGAGAAAAGTAGGAGTAACAACAATACACTTCACTATAGAGTGAAAGACAAAAATACAAAGGCACAAGACTGTGAACTAAACAGCTTTAGTGAGGGAAAGAACTACAATCCCATGAAGCATTGCGAACAACACAATTGCATTAAAAATGGAGAAACATAAAACTATTCATTTAAAAATATTAATTATATATATATATATATATAGAAACAATGTATTTTAAGTTTAATGTAAAATATGCATATATTATATTTAAAAATTTTGAGAGCATAGGGAGTAGATTACGTTGCAGTGCTTCATGGGAGTGGGCGGAGCTAAAGAGCTCTGTTGACGCGTTATGATTGTGGCGACTCTCTTGATTGGTGGAATTTTGTACAGCATCATGCATTCACCAGGAATTACACTGTTAAACACAATTATTTTAAAAATGGGTTGAAATAATGCAGGCTGACGGCTTCAGCAGAAGCAAAAACCATGGATTAACAGCCTCGCAGCTCACAGTAGGGCTGTCTTTAAAGGTTTAAAGGATTAATCGTTCAAAATCAATTTCCATATGGAGAAAATGAATGAGTTTTTACTTTCAGATCCAAAATAAATTGAGTTTCTGCTCAAAACATGACAAAATATCCGCCAATGGGGTCAGAAAAAAATCTTGTTTTCCCTTTAAATATTTTTATGACCCCATTGGCAGAAAATACTCATTTTAATAAATTTTTTAGACTTAATATCTGAAAAATTAGCTTCTCCAGTAAATGTATCTTGATTTAAGGATGTTTAGATATTTGTGCTGGAAAACAAAACTTTTTTCTCAGTGTGGCAAACAGTTTTGGGATGAAACTGCTTTTTGTTGCCGTAACTTGAGAAATTTCTCTTCATTACTCTGGGAAACATGTTTCGCACTTACATTTGAGCGTGTTGAAGGCGAGCTGGTACGCTAATCGCTGCGACGCCTCGCCCCTGACCGCAGGCATGCTGACCTCTGACCTGCTGCCGTAGCTGATGAGCCTCTGAGCAGCGGGTTTCTCCAGGTGTGTGCTCTGAAAGATGGCAGCGGCGTGCAGGTAAACCTGGTCCGGGTAGGCGGGACTCTCGTCTGGAGCGGCCGGATCGGTCTGGAGCGGAGGAGGTTCTGCAGTGGCCGGATCCAGCAGAGAAAGACGCTTGAGAGCGGAGATGTGAGAGCCATGCTTCGATGAACGCCGCGCAGCGCCGCCTTTCCTGACCATCCTGACCATCAGATCAAACCAATAATCAAACGCTCTATAAATACAGAGTTCAAACTCTGACTGCGAGCAGAGAATCATTTCAGTGTCAAATGTATTTGAAAACCTACTTAAAAAAAAAAAAAAGTCTGAATGTCACTTCATTAACAAAATATTAAATCATTTACTGTAAAAGATGTACAAACACACTTTGACAACAAAACATTTGACAAAAAGGTGAGTGCAAAATATTGTTCAGACGAGTGCCCTTACAAAACAAGTATACTTCAAGTTCATTTCATTAAGTATACTAAAGTATATTTTTAAGTATACTTTATGTAGTAAGTACTGATAGTCGTATACTTGTAAGTGAACTATTTCAATACTAGAGACTAGAATGGCCCACTTGTTAGTGTATAAAAGTATACTTTTAAGTATAATTTAAGTGTAATAGTAGTAAACTTTGAGTACACAACTAGTTTACAACTATGTTTTTTGTTTGTACTTAAACTATACTACAAGTTAACTTATAGATATACTGACTTCGAAGTATACTACAAGTATACTTATAAGTTTTCTTTATAATGCAATATTTTCAAACAATATAGTATTGGATGCCAAAACATGCAAGTTAATGTAAAATTATGTGGAAAATATATTCAATAGGCTACTCAATAAAAAAATAAAATAAACACAACTACGAGACAAGTATGCTTAGAATACTTTTATTTATAATACTTTTAAGTATATCTCGATCAAAAGATTAAGTACAAGTATTGGCCACAATATATAATTTAGTATAGTATTTTATTCAAAAATAGTATTTTATGCAAAATATTGTTCAGACATTTATAAGTGCCCTTACAAAAAACAAGTATACTTCAAGTTCCTTTTATTAAGTGTACTTAAGTACAGTTCAAGTATATTTTCAAGTATACTTTATGTAGTAAGTACTAATAGTAGTATACTTGTAAGTGTACTATTTCAATAATAGTTGGGACTAAAATGGCCCACTTGTTAAAGTATAAAAGTACACTTTAAGTGTAACATTAGTAAACTTTAGTACACGACTAGTTTAAACTGTTTTTTTTGTTTGTACTGCAACTAGTGAACTTATAGATATACTGATAGTTTATTATTAGTTAAATACTTTTATGACATTTTTTTTTTTTTAGTTTATGAAAGCATACTTTGAAGTATACTACAAGTATACTTATAAGTTTTCTTTATAATGCAATATTTTCAAACAAATCTATAGTATTGGATGCCAAAACGTAAGTTTACGTAAAGGCTACTCAATAAAATGAGTAAACATAACTACAAGTATACTTAGAATACTTAATTATATTTTTAAGTATATCTCGATCAAAAGATTAAGTACAAGTATTGGCCAAATATACTTTCAGTATAAGTCAAGTATACTTAAGTGTAATTTTAAGTAGCCTATATTTCTAGTAAGTACATAAAAAGTAGTACTTATTTTTAGTTTAAAGAAGTATACTAATAGCACACTTGAATAAATGTCTTTTTTTTGTAAAGGTGTCCAAATACTTTGTACATTTACACTTTATAATAAGGTTCCATTTGTAAACATTAGTTAAGTGCATTAGTTAAGAGTGAAAAATACTTCTAAAGTATTTATTAATCTTAGTTAGTAATTTCAACATTTACCAATACATCAAAAGTTGTATCTGAATGTATTTTTATTAACTAACGTTAATAAAAATACTGCTGTAATATATTAGTTAACTAACATTAACTAATATATTATTGTAAAGTGTTGCCGGGGTATATGGATAAGCAAATTTTACTCAGATTATTATAACCATAGTGATTCAAATCATTTCTCAAAATCATTATTCTCAAGTTTTAAAGATATTAAAAATACAAACATCTGACAGCCGAAACAAATCAAAACAAATTCATACTCAGTTTCTGTCAGAAAGAGTAGCCTAAATATTCACTGATTAAATGATGATTATTATTTATTCCCAGACAAACGCTCTGAAAATGGTAATAATATCATAAATATAATATTTAGACCACTGGAGGATTTTGTTTTCCTATTTCAGCGTGTCGGGGTTTTCAAAAAATGACAAAAAGATACTTACCCGAAACTCTGCTTATGAAAACATCGCTGAATCTGTGAAGATCACGGCGGAAAGTCGGATAAATCTGAGGAAACTTTACCAGAGGAAAACAGCCTGAAACTGGAAGTTTATTGTCAGGTGACGCAGGCAGGATTCCGTCTCTATGGCGACGGGAGGCGGAACGCCGGGAATGATGCGGTGAGGGAGCAGTTCACTTATTTCACCAGCAAAACAAACGTAAGTTTTTACTTTAAAGTTGACACTAGGGGCTAATAGTTTACTCGTTGTGCCAGTATGAGTCACTTTATATTTAATCGACCGTTTAATCCAGTAAGCACCTTCACATTTATACTCTGAATGTAGTGTGCGTATAGATAAAACCTCATATAAATACTCAAAACTCGCTGCACGCGATATTTAACAGTAAAAAAACGTCCAGTGAATCTGTTACCACACTATGAATAAATTAAAATGAAAGCACCAAGCTAGTGTAAGTTACTTTATAAACTGGTTTAGAGTTTAATCGCAGATTGTTAAAGCCGCAGGTTCAGTTTATCTGAGGATCTGCTGCCATCTGGTGGACACGATCGGAACTGCAACTGCGGTGAACAGCTGAAGACAAAAGCATAATAACAAAACATCTGTACTCGGATTTGATATTAATTCATACCTCTGCTGGTTTGTCATTTACTTATTTTCATTTATTCCTATTATTGAAAGAGACCGGATTAGATATATAAGATATATCGTCAGGGGGCGCTGAAACATAGGCACTGGAAATAGAGCAGAAATACTGATGGCAAATTAATATTATAAATGTGTAAAATATTTCGTTTCTATTACAGTACATCATTGCGGTTTTTTTTTTACTTGCTGTAATACTGTTGGATATTAGTGAGATGTATTCATTTATTTTATCAACTTATTTATATTAATTTATATTAATTATTTAATCAAATTTCATTTATTTATTTTAATACGTTTAATAATTTAGTAAGTTACTTAGTTCAATCTTATTTTTATTTATTTATTTTTACATTTTTACTCTACTTTTCTTATTTTTATTTATTTAAACCAAGTTTTATTTATTTGTTTAGTTTATCACATTTATTTTTTTATCTATATCAAATGTTTTTATGTAGTGATTTATTTTATTACAATCAAATTGTATTTATTTATTTTAATCTAAAGTATTGATTTATTATTAATTTAGTTTTTTATTTAAATCAAATTTTATTTATTTATTTTTAATTCATTTTAATCTAATGTATTAATTTATTATTTATTTGTATATATGCATTAGTGTATATATATATATATATATATATATATATATATCCTTTGTTGATTTTGTTTGTACAGTGTACAGTTGCGTTTTGCTGTCAGTCTTTCCAGTCGTCACGTTGTGTGTGAGGCTGGGAAGGTGCGGGCAGGTAAGTAAGTCGCGCGACATACATTGTGCACACGTAGGACATTTTGTTTTTTGTATTAGACACACTAGGTTAGGAGAGAGTGCCACCCGCTGTATGTTTTTTTTTTTTTTTGCCTTTTTGGGTTAGACAGAATAGGTTAGTTAGGGCGTTTCTACGCCGAAGACCTTTTTCTTTCCACATTTTCTTTTTGGTAGTCAGCTTAGTTTGTTAAAATAGCTAGCTGTGTTTTGTTTTATTTATTTCTTTAATTTGGCATCTCTCGAGCTCCCCTTCCCACCTCTGTTTTTGTTGTTAACTGTTATTTGTTTTTCGTACTTTGTAAATACTGTAAATATTGTAAATATTGATTACACCCTTACACTTAATCACTTTGCACCATTGAGCAATAAAACACCTTACACAGAGTTTTCTTGTCTCTCGGCCTTCCTACCACTTCTGTATATGCATACACACACTTTCAAATATTACTTCTTAAACTTCCCCTAACCAAACGAATAGAAAAACATATGAAAGAACGTAACAATATATATATATAGCTTTAATCAAATGTATTTATTTATTTTTTACACTGTTTTCTCTAAATATTTCCACAGACCCCGTCACTCCCTTGTGGCCCCGGACCCCTGAACTAAAGTACTGAAATGGGAGGGATTGGTGGGCCGGACGTGATCGCTATTTATTCAGGTACGATGATGGGTCTAAATCATTTTTTTCCCATTATACGTTTTTATGGCGTACAGTTCACTCTCTATTAAAGATTCTCAGTGCCATAAATAACTTTAAACAACGTTAAATCTCATAAACAGAACAGAGGGGTCAGATAGATGATGTACACTTCATATATCACAGCAAGTCCTTTGGTTAAAGTCAAATGATCATGTTTATTTGAGCAGTATGTTAAGACCTGCTAACAACAGTTCCCATTTGAAGTCAAACAGCAGTTTTATTTGTGTTTTTGTTCTAATATCAGCAATAAGTCCGTTTTTCCAAGTCCTGTCCACTAAACAAAGGACAGTCGGAGACAAATAAAACAGTGTATATAAAGGAATCTAACTGATTTACATTTTCTTCAACAGAAGAACAGAAAACAGTGTATGAATTACACAAACCTCTTATGGCCAAACTGAAAATAAACATGACAAGATTATTTATAGGTCAAAACATAAAACATTAATTTATGTAAAACATTTCTATGTACACAAACACAGGTGACACAGAGGCTTCTGGGAATTTACATTTACACTGCATTAATGCATTAAAGGTACAGTATAATGTTATCAATCCAGCCTATAGTGAACGTCACAGTATAATTGTGCATGTGTTTATCTGATATATAAAACCATTATAAGTCTATGTATGTGCTTATTTGCATAGCTACGTGTGTGTGTGTGTGTGTGTGTGTGTAATGTAGATGGTTACAGCCTTCTAATGAACAACAGCAGATCTCTTTTCAGAAAGACTGACATAACTGATGTGCTCATTGAGAGGCAAGATAGTCTACATTATTAATAATCAGATTAACTTACACACACACACACACACACTTGTACATTGTGAGGACATTCATTGACACAATGTAATCTCCAGCTCCTTACCCTAACCCTACCCTTTACCCAATTATCACCTGATCCCTAAAACCAAGTCTGCCCCTCAAACAGGCCTTTCAAAGGATCTCAGAGAGTGAAGAACGGCCAAAATGACCCCACTTTACTCTCTGTGTCACTCTGATGATCTAAAGCACAAAGAGAGATGTACAAGTACACAAATACACACAAACACATACACATACACACACTCGCACACACAACAACACTCGCACACTCACACACACTCTCACACACACACCAACACTCGCACACAAACACTCACACACACTCAGACTCATTCTGTATGATTTATAAGCCTTTTGAAAAATGCGGACATGGGGTAATGTCCTCATAAGTCACCCTCTCCTTGTAATACCTATGTCATACCCATGACATTATACACATTTGTGTCCTGATATGTCACAAAAACACACACACACACACACACACTTGCGCACACACAAACACTCGCACACAAACGCTCGCACACACACACACACACACACAAACACTCGCACACACACACAAACACACAAACACTTGCACACACATTCTCACACTCACGCACACTCACACACAAACACTCGCACACAAACACTTGCACACACACTCACACACAAACACTCGCACACAAACACTTGCACACACACTCACACACAAACACTCGCGCACACACACACACTTGAGCACACACAAACACTCGCACACACACAGTTACACACAAACACTCGCACACACACACACACTCGCACACAAACACTCTCACACACGCACACACACTCGCACACACACACTCACACACAAACACTCGCACACAAACACTCGCACACACACACACACTCGCACACACACACGCACACACAAACACTCGCACACAAACACTCGCACACACACACTCGCACACACACACTCACACACAAACACTTGCACACACTCACACTCGCACACACAAACACTCGCGCACACACTCGCACACTCACACTCACACACAAACACTCGCACACAAACACTCGCACACACACACTCACACACTCACACACACTCGCACACACACAACCACTTGCACACACTCACACTCGCACACACACACTCGCACACACACACTCACACACAAACACTTGCACACACTCACACTCGCACACACAAACACTCGCGCACACACTCACACACTCACACTCACACACAAACACTCGCACACACACACTCGCACACACAAACACTTGCACACACTCACACTCGCACACACACACTCACACACAAACACTTGCACACACTCACACTCGCACACACAAACACTCGCGCACACACTCGCACACTCACACTCAAACACTCGCACACACACTCAGACTCACACACACACACTCGCACACACAAACACTCACACACAAACACTCGCACACACTTACACTTGCACACACAAACACTCGCACACACACTCAGACTCACACACTCACACACACACACTCGCACACACATTTAAAGAAGTTAAGAAAACTCAATTATAATTGTAAGAGTATCGTCTTTCTTAACTTAAATCACATTCTCTGAAGTTTTCTGCACTGCAAAGCAAACATAAGTTTCAGTGTTTCTGTCTTGTTTTCCAGCACAAATATCTAAGCATTCCTAAATCAAGATACATTTACTGGAGAAGAGAAATGACTTAAAATAAAAACAAATATCTGCCAGTGGGGTCAGAAAAATAATCTTGTTTTCCCTTTGAATCGAGTTTATGTTTCTGACCCCACTGGCAGATATTTGCATAAACAAAGTCAGCAAAACGTGTTGTGGAACTTAGTGATGGTAACACAGATTGAAAATGGCGGTCGATTGTCAGGAGTCTCAAGGAGCTTTACCGATAATGAGGATACTCATGAGGAAGACCATGATGAAAAATATCCACATAAAGAATCGGTCCATCACCTTGGCGATCTTCTTCCATTCGGCCACTTTCAGGCACGTCGCCTTCTGCTCGCGGAAGCAGTTTGCGATATATTCGACGTTCCAGACCAGCTTCGGGTCGCACCCGAGAATTCCACCGTTGCCACGACAACTGCAGTAAACACAGCGGTCAAAGGTCAGATGGAAGGCAGCCGATTTGTCATCATCAGGGCAACAGGGGGGCGGAGCTCCTTTGAGTTTCTTCTTGAGGTTCTGTTTGTGGTTCTGAAGGAAGGGCTCGGAATCTTCCGTCTGTCCGAACGGTGACGCACAGCTCTCTCCGACCTCGTAGACGAAGAAGATCTTGGACATGTAGTCGATGATGAGAACTTTGGCCCAGTATGGCACTGGTTTGGCCTCCGCTCCACAGAAATGAATGTTCATGATGAAGATGGTCAGAGAAGTGGACGCTGTGATCATAGTCATCGTCGCTACGTAGTACTTACCTAACAGAGAGAGACAGAGCTCAGTGTTAATCTCTTTCTCGCTATCTTTTATCTGAAGAGAAATGCTCACTGTCCATCTGATCTCAGTACGTTCACACTCAGATACGGACACTAATTTGTTGTGTTCAGAATAGCAAACTATCAGAAGTCGAAATCGAGTAAAAAGTTTCTCGCCATTCGGCTGTTTAATGTGTGGATTAAACTGAACTAGATGAGTAAAGCTTGACAAAGCCTTGTCTGAAAGTTTGAAATAACTTTTAAAAGCTTGACGTTTGAATTGAACTGTTGACAAACGCACACACAAATATATATAAAGCATATTTTAAAATTTTCATCATAACATGTAGTTATTGCTAGCATGTTTTAACATGTTGCTAGCATGATTTAGCAAGTTGCTAGCATGTTGCTAACATGATTTAGCATTAAAATGTTGCTAGTATGATTTAACACAATGCTAGCATGAATTAGAATGTTGCTAGCATGATTTACCATTTTTCTAGCACGATTTAACACATTGCAAACATGTTAACATGATTTAGCACATTGCTAGCAAGTTTTAGCATGTTGCTAGCATTATTTAACATATTGTTAGCACGCTTTAGCTCGTTACTAACATGATTTAGCATGTTGCTAGCATGTTTCTAACATGATTTAACATTGCTAACATGTTGCTAGTATGATTTAGCACAGTGCTAACATGAATTAGCATGTTGTTAACATGATTAAGCATTTTGTTAGCATTTTCTAACATGATTTAACACATTGCTAATATGTTGCTAGCATGATTTAACACATTGCTAACGTTTTAACATGTTGCTAGCATTAATTAACATGTTTGCTAACATGATTAGCACATTGCTAGCATTATTTAACACTTTGCTTGCTTGAATTGGCACACTGCTAACATGTTTTAGCATTTTGCTAGCAAGATTTAACATGTTAGCATGAATTAACACATTGATAGCTTGAATTGGCACATTGCTAACATGTTTCTTACATGATTTAACACATTGCTAACATGTTGCTAGCATGATTTAACACATTGCTTGCATGTTTTAACATGTTGATAGCATGTTATAGCATGTTTTAACATGTTGTCCTATGATAGTTGTCAAGCTTTGCTAGTGAAAGACAGCTTAAATACTCTATAAGTCTTATTATACAAAAGTTATGACCCCCTTAGTGAAAGTTTATGGGATTTTTCGTAATTTTGCTCATCCGGTTTACAAAAACCGTTAATCTGATCAGCTAGAAAAGATATAACAATCTGAGTCAGAACAACCTGAAGGTCTGACCAGAGTTTGGTGGTCATAAATCGCATTAATTTTAGAAATTTAGAAGTAGCTTAATTAGGATTTTAGTATGTTTGCTTTGTCAAGCCACCATAATTATAAGAATGATAATATGACAGCTAATTATTACCAATCACTAGATCAGAGACTCACCGATCAGAGGAACGCTCTCGGAGGGAGGCATGCTCTCCGCCACCATCATCTGAAACACGGTGAGCGCCAGCAGAACCGTCACGCCCAGCGAAACCTTCTCGCCCGAGTCGGCGGGCAGGTAGAAGCCCAGAGGTGCTAGGAAGGAGATGAGGAAACAGGGCAGCAGCAGGTTAAAGATGTAGAACGAGCTCCGCCTCTGCAGTAGAACCGTGTAGGTGATGTCGGGATACGGATCCGAGCAGCAGCCGTACATGATCACGTTCTTAGTGGCCGGCATTCCATGACATTCCCACTCCACATTCTCCACAAAGTCCGAGAGGTCGCCGCTCTCCATCCCCATGCTGATGTCCACCTGGAGAAGATGAATGGGCGGGTTAGATACCAGATAGTCGCACTTTATAATGCATGTCACACTATGGAATTATTTAAATGAGTCTGTTCTGCACTAGCCTATTATTATAGTATCAAATATGATAAACTCGCCCCTAAAAGTGGCGAAGTGAATGATCGAAGTGGATGATTTTTGGCCAGAATTTTACATCAGTTTTATCACTGTATCTACTCAAGATTATTTTAGTATGATTTAGAAATCTATATTTCAATCTCAGAATAGTTTTAGCATGTTATTGATTATGGCAGTGCTAATGTATTTGGTCTTGGCACACTAGATCTGCTGCTGCTGTTGATTATAGCTGCTGCTGATTATGATTATTATTGCTGCTGTTGATAATTGCTGTTGCTGATTATAATGATTATTGCTGCTGATTATGATTATTGCTGCTGCTGATTATTTCTGCTGCTGCAAATTTTGTGCCGATACATCAAAGCATTCTAGACGCAAGTCTTTTTTTTAGTTTATTTCAGTTTACGTTTATTTTATTTCAAGTAACGAAAATATTTTTCATGGTTTTGGTTTTAGTAAACTATATTAACCCTGAAATGTGGGTATTTTACAAAAGATTTCATGCACTTTTAAAAATGAAATTTTTCCTCATTATTTTTGTCTGCTTTTCCAGTACAAATATCTGAACATTCTTAAATCAAGATTCTTAAATCTTTAGATATTTGTACTGGAAAACGAGACAAAAATACTGAGGAAGAACATCATTTTTTTGCAGTGTTCAGATGTTTGTTTAAAACAGTGCTCAGAACATTGAGAACTTAACTATGAACTTTAAAAACATTAAAAGACCATGTTGCACTAAGATAGTTTCCTTGAGATCTTTTATCAAATACGAATACTATCATACAAATCTTGTTTGTTTGAAGAACGTTTGTTCCTAACATTATCCAAACGTTTGGGACATTATACAGCTGAGGACGTCTGTCAGATGTAATATATTGTGTTTGGTGTTTGTACCTGGTTTCCGTTGTAGGTCCATGAGCCGAAGGTAAGGTTGCACTGCTGGCTGTCAAAGGGAAAGTAGGAAACATCCACCACACAGGAGCTCTTAGTGATGGCCGGAGCGTCCCACGTGATCTCACCATTATACCGCAACACCACATTAGTGTCCACCGGCCCGGAGAAATCATCATCTGCCCTGCGAGAGCACACGTGTGTTTTGAAGAGGAAAACACAGAGAGAGAGAATTCAAGTTAAAGAGGACCTATTGTGCCTTTTGCAAAGTCTTGATTGTGTTTTTGGGCTCTACTAGAACAGGTTTTCATGCTTGAATGTTGATTATTTTCCTCATATTCTCCATTGTTCAGCTCCTCTCTTCCCAGTCTGTCAGTAACGCTCTGTTTAGTTCCTGTCTCTATGAAGCCCCTCCTTCTGAAAAGCACAATGTGCTCTGATTGGTCGGCTGGAGCACTGTGTTGTGATTGGTTAAGCGCTTTGTTTGGGAAATGTCCCGCCCCTTACCATAACCGCCAGTTTCAACACACTACTAACTAACTCAACCAGGCCCCGCCCCTTTATTCTGCGTATGAATTATTTAAATGAGGAATATTGTGATGAAAGGATCTGATCTGATCATTTTCCTCACTGCAGCTGTATAGAGACGTCAACGGAAAAAAACAACAGGAAAGCTAACGTGTGCGTGAACGTACTGGCGTACTTGTTATACAGCACCAGGTCTGGTCTCCACACGAGGCTGCTGGGAATGCGAATCACCTCCAGACCATCGTACTCCTCTTTATTCCACTTCAGGTAGGCGTCATGCCACGTCTGTCTGATCCACAGATACGCGATTAACACCTGGTTCCTCTCGTCCTGCACAGGTGATGTTGAGATTGTGATGTACAGGGTGATTCTCCACTTTACACTCTAAAATCTTAAAGAATTAAACTACTAAATTATCTTTGTGTTCAAACATTTACACATGCAAGGTTAATCACATTAGCAGATTGGAAATTATGTTTCATATTTGTGTTAAAACATCACATGACCTTAAAATAAAGATCTGATTTTGGTCTTGATCAACCTTCTACTAGATTTTAATACGTGTGATGAAGTCATTCGGCAGAATATAAACTGCACATTGTCCTTTCTTTCTCTATTCCTTTCACACACACTATGTCTGTATGATGTTACTAAAGGTCAGTTGAGCAGAGACACTCAGACTGCTGTTAATATTAGATGCCAACAAGAGACACAGAGACAGAAAGAGAGAGTGAGAGAGACAGAGAGAGACGATGGCTATATATATCACATACGCACTCTTAAAACGGAAGGGTCTTTATTGGCATCTATGGTTCCATGAAGAACTTTTAACATTTATAAACCTTTTTCATTGCACAAAAGGGTTCTTTAGAGTGAAAAAAGGTTCTTTAGATTTTTTAAAATGTGTTTCACATTAGGGAAAAAAATGGTTCTTTTAAGAACTGATCACTGAAAGGTTCTTTGGGGAACCCAAAATTATTCTTCAATGGCATCGCTGTGAAAAACCCTTTTTAGAACCTTTATTTTTACAAGTGCATGATGTTGCGTGATTGACAGCTGCGAAAACCCACTTTTGGAACCTTTATTTTTAAAAGTGTATGATGTCGCTTTTGGAACCACTTTTGGAACCTTTGTTTTTAAGTGTATGTTGTCACATGATTGACAGCTGCGAAAATTCACTTTTGGAACCTTTATTTTTACAAGTGTATGATGTTGCATGATTGACAGCTGCGAAAACCCACTTTTGGAACCTTTATTTTAAGAGATTTTATGATGTCGCGTGATTGACAGCTGTGAAAACCCACTTTTGGAACCTTTATTTTTAAAAGTGTATGATGTCGCTTTTGGAACCACTTTTGGAACCTTTGTTTTTAAGTGTATGTTGTCACATGATTGACAGCTGCGAAAACCCACTTTTGGAACCTTTATTTTTACAAGTGTATGATGTCGCTTTTGGAACCACTTTTGGAACCTTTGTTTTTAAGTGTATGTTGTCACATGATTGACAGCTGTGAAAATTCACTTTTGGAACCTTTATTTTTACAAGTGTATGATGTCGCGTGATTGACAGCTGCGAAAACCCACTTTTGGAACCTTTATTTTTACAAGTGTATGATGTCGCGTGATTGACAGCTGCGAAAACCCACTTTTGGAACCTTTATTTTTAAAAGTGTTTGATGTCGCTTTTGGAACCACTTTTGGAACATTTTATTTTTATGAGTATATGATGTCACTTTTGGAACAACTTTTGAAACCTTTATTTTTAAAAGTGTATGATGTCACGTGATTGACAGCTGCGAAAACCCACTTTTGGAACCTTTATTTTTACGAGTGTATGATGTCGCTTTTGAAACCTTTGTTTTTAAGTGTATGATGTCACATGATTGACAGCTGCGAAAATTCACTTTTGGAACCTTTATTTTTACGAGTCTATGATGTCGCTTTTGGAACCACTTTTGGAACCTTTGTTTTTAAGTGTAAGATGTCACATGATTGACAGCTGTGAAAAATTCACTTTTGGAACCTTTATTTTAAGTGTATGACATCATGGCTAGTTCTTCTACTACTAAGACACACATTTCCCAACATGCACCAATAAACGAATGATGAGATTCTGACCATGTCTTTGATCTGAGACAGCGTGACCTGCAGCGTGACGTTGAGGGTTTTGTCGGTGTCGTCCACCGGTCGCAGAGCAGTGGAGTAATTCTCCATCAGATCATTCAGGAGTTTGTGTGCGTATCGACCCTGAGCACAATGAGCAACTGCAGAAACATGTTAGAAATGTTAGAAATCCCTCCAGATGATCAGCACATGATAAAATGAACAGAGAAGCTATATATATTTAATAAATTATTTCACCATTTTCTGTAACCTGAACATGCAAACAAAATAAAATGACTCATTTTGAGTTTCAGTTTTTCTTTGACTCTGGATCTCTGAACTGTTTTAGGTTCTGATATGAAGTAAAGCTCTCAGATTAAAGGATTAGTTCACTTTCTAATAAAAGTTTCCTGATAATTTACTCACCCCCATGTCATCCAAGATGTTCATGTCTTTCTTTCTTCAGTCGAAAAGAAATGAAGGTTTTTGAGGAAAACATTACGGAACGAACGCAGCGCCAGTTACATTTTTCCATAAGTAGAATAGGGAAGGCGTAGGACAAACAGCGTAAGCTTTTTGAAGAATACGAAAGTACGGTTTTGGCGGAAGCACTCAGAAGGCGATCATTTGTTTATATAAAGCATATACATTTACATTTTTTTCGAAAATGACCGATGGTTCCTGTAGATAAGACCCTTATTCCTCGTCTGGTATCATTTAAAGCCCTTTGAAGCTGCACTGAAACTGAAATTTTGACCTTCAACCGTTTGGAGGCCATTGAAGTCCATTATAAGGAGAATAATCCTGGAATGTTTTCATCAAAAACCTTAATTTCTTTCCAACTGAAGAAAGAAGGACATGGACATCTTGGATGACATGGAGGTGAGTAAATTATCAGGAAATTTTTATATGAAAGTGAACTAATCCTTTAAAACACAAACCCCTTCTGAAAAGATCAACATTTTCATGTTAGATTATTCTGGTTATTGCTGGTTTGGTGCTGGTGACCATTAAGTTATGAAAACATTATTTGAATGTCCTCTGAATGTTCAAAAAGTAAATTTTTTAAAATGTTCTACAAATGTTTTTCTTGGTTATGTGAACTATAAGGGAACATTCCATTTTGTTATTCTTCAAACATTATGGGAACTTTACTTTCAAATGTTTTCCGAAACAAGTAGTAACATTTAAAAAAAACGTTAGACGAACATCCTACTAAAACGTTTCAGAAAAGCGTTCCATGAATAGTAATATATAATAATAATAATAAATAATGTTTTTGACCACATAACTTTGAACAAATGTTCTAGTTCTGAGAATGTTCCCTGTTAGCTGGGAAGCTAATTAAAATGGAACAAAATTATTACAGTAATGGGGCTGGTTATAACAACATCACCGTTTGAGATAAATTTGAGATTTCTAAACCAGTTTATGGCTGATAAATGTGAGAATATTATATTAAAAAAAAATTAAGACAGCACAAAAAAAAAAAAAAACCCTAACAAAATGTGTTAACTTTCCCTATAGCCTCTCTGTGTAACAATAATCATTTAGATATGTTTAAATAATAATTGAAGTAAAAGACTTCAATTATTTTATGCTTAAAACAAGAACGAATATCTGTCAATGGGGTCAGAAAAATAAACTGAATTCAACGGGAAGATTATTTTTCAGACCCCACTGACAATTTTAAATCACTTAATTTTGATACATTTTTCAGAAAACAAAACTTAAAATATTAAGTCATTTATTTGCTTATCAAGTAAATCTTGATTTAAGAATGTTTAAATATTTGTACTGGAAAAAACATTTAACAGAATTATAATGTGCTGTGTGTTAAAATACTAAAGTTTTGATAAACAACTGATTAAACGTCTTAACCAGTAACCCAGAAAAACATTTTTTAAAACGTTTTTGTTGAACATTTAATGTTTTAATGTTTCAGAACATTCAGAGAAAATTCAAAAGTAACGTTCTCAAAATGTTGCAAAATTCTGAAATGTAACGTTCCATTAACTTTGAACGATCAGAGAACATTTTTTTTTTTTTATCTGGGAAGAACATATTGCTTAATCAGCTACCACTACCAAACCAGCCTGGAGTTAATATTAATGTATAATCTGGTTAGAATATGCACGTCTCACCTTCAGCGAGCAACAACGCAGAAAAGAACAGCATCTCCACCCAGATCCTCTCCATCACCCTGAGCAGAGATCATCCGCCTCGGCAGCAGATCAGCGGTAGTGCCGCTCTGTTCTGGCCCGTTACGCGCTGGATCTGCCGTCAGGCGTTTAGGACACTGGAGCTCCGGGTGTCGCGTTGCGCTCCGGGTAACCAGATGCGCCGCTATTCAGCTGTCAATCACGCGCGCAACAGGTGGGCTCGCGGACAGGTAACGGAGATGATGTGGGGATGGAGACGGAAATGACACCTTTATCATTACCGTGTCCTGAAATAACACGGGAGCGAAATGCAATCTAGGTCATCTGTCTAGTGCGCCTTTGGTTTAGTTTTAGATGTTAAAAGAGCGTCTGTCGTGGCGCGGGAAGGTGATGCAGTTTACCCGTCCATTCAGCACAAAGATACGCATCTAGCCAACAGAAACACGACAAAACGGGCGGAACCTGAGAATCCTGATCAGTTTGGACTGGAACCAGAGGACCGGAGCTCAGTGTAATACTATGGTACTTTAATATAAACAATGGTTTTCAATGATTACCATATGCATGTCACTGTAAATTGCTTCAAAACTACCTATAGGCAAACGTCCAAAAATATATTATTACGACCATGTCTGAATACTGTATATAATATCCAAAAAATAGTAAAACAAGTGATATGCCAAGATCTGTCTCCATGATCATATATTCAGAGAGAAAGACATCTGTACGAATGTTTTTGTGCTCTCAGAACCTGTAGTCAATGCAAAATACAGATCATCCAAACATCACATGCTCAGCCATGAAACTAGTGTTTATTTCACTATTCCACAAAGCAATAATAAATAAAGGCATTGCCACATTGCTTTAATTTATACAGACTTTAATAGCTTTATTTACAGATGAACTCTTGTCTTTCGTATATTTGCGTGTGAGTGTTTTTTTCCAGTCTTGAATGTTTGAGATTAACATCTGAGTGAAGGTACCATTTTTGACACTCTGTAGTATTAAAAATGTTTTCCAGATTAAAGGGCCAAAGATTGTGCGGGAGGGAGAAAGACTGCAGTGCTGATTGGGTGTGTGCATGAGGGGGCGGGGCTACAGTCGGGCTAGAGTCAGATTGCTGGACCGTGAAGGAAATGATGATGATGATGAGGAAGATTGTAAGAGAGAAAGAAAAAAAAGGCACATCCAAACCAAAATAAGTAAACAAAAGAAAGAGATAGAAAAGAAAAAAGATCACCCCAAAATGAAAGTAAACGAATCTTTTACTCGCGCTCATGTTGTTCCAAACCTGCATTTTTACTGCAAAATTACCAGCCACTTTCTTGGTACAGAGAAAGAGCAGCGTGAACATTCAGCTAAACTACTGAAGAAATACAAGTTCAGAACAACATAAAGATGACAT
The DNA here is from genome assembly GCA_039654765.1 of Mylopharyngodon piceus. Lineage (NCBI taxonomy): Eukaryota > Metazoa > Chordata > Actinopteri > Cypriniformes > Xenocyprididae > Mylopharyngodon > Mylopharyngodon piceus. Next base: position 31,205,298 of record CM077439.1, read on the forward strand.
TTTCAGTTTGGGATGAAATATTTTGAAAAAAGGAATGGAAAAGATGGAGAGAGTACAGGAGGATAAAGAGAAAGAGAGAGAAAACAGGGCTTGTGATGAAGGAAGAGGGTGGGATTGTGTCAGATAAGGTGCTTTGGCCCCTCAGGTTGGACTCAGTTGCTGAGCAGCAGTTCTGTCGCCGTCTCCACGTCCCATGATTTCGACGACAGCGCCACTATTACTGCGTTCTGCGGAGAGGAAAAGATGTGATTCTGAGGGGAGGAAATACTTGTTGCACAATTACTACACCTACTAAATAGTATGCAAAATCACATTGGTGGAGTCTAAATCAGAGCAAGTGCATTTGTGCAAGCTTTTTGGACAAATATTTTGCATAGATGTGCTACAGAAGAAGCCTAGCTATCAGGGAACGTTCTGACAAGGTTCTGAACAAACATTCTTCCAGTAACGTTAATATATTCGATCAAAGTTATCTGGTCTTTAATAATGTTCTCAAAATATTAGCACAAAAAAATTATTTATACATCGTTCATGGAATGTTTTTTCTGAAACATTTTAGTTGTATGTTTTTTTAAATGTTACTACTTGTTTTGAAACGTTCAGAGAACATTCAAAAGTAACGTTCACATGATGTTTGAAGAATGATAAAATGCAACGTTCCCTTAACATTCGTATAACCAAGAAAAAGTGTTTTTAAAACATTTTGAACATTAAAAAATAAACATTTTTTATAAGTGTCCTTTTAGTAAGCATGTGTTTATTTACTCACTTTCTCAAAGCCCATAGAGCAGAGTTTGTCTATTTTGCGTGTGTAGTCCGGGCTGGAGACGGGAGCTCCTGCGTAAACATGTGACCAGAGTCGAGCCGTCTGTTTGAACATCTCTGGGTTCTGTTTATACTGTGAGACAGGAAATAAACAGAGTGAAAAGAGGACAGCCTGACAGCCTAATAAAATCAACCTCCCTCCATCAGAATCCCTCCCAAACTCAATTTTCACGGCCTTGTTTACTTTAATTAGCTAGTAAATTTTTTTATTTTTTTTTTCTAGCAGACAGCTTTCTGAATTGCAGGTTTGTCATGTCAGTCATACATGTAAAACTATGATGGGACAATACTGTTCAAAAGTTTGATGGAAGTAAGATTTTTAAAAATGTTTTTGAAAGAGTCTTCTGCTCATCAAGACTGCATTTATTTGATCAAAAAATACAATAACAATTTTGAAATATTATTACAATTTAAAAGCTGTTCTCTATGTGAATATATAGTAAAGTGTAATTTATTCCTGTGATCAAATCTGAATTTTCAGCATCATTACTCCAGGCTTCAGTGTCACATGATCCTTCAGAAATCCTTCTAATATGCCGATTTGCTGCTCAAGAAATATTTATGATTATTCTGATTTTTTGATTAATAGAAATTCAAAAGAACAGCATTTATTTAAAATATTATCTTTTGGATCATTATAAATGTCTTTACTGTCACTTTTAATCAATTTAATGCATCCTTACTGAATATTAATTTTTTATATATATATATATTGCCTTTTGAAGTTTAACAATCACATTAGGACGTATCATGATTCCTGTCTTTCCGTCCCAAAATTTAATACGTCTTAGTGTAAAAAAAAAATTGTTATACCATTTAAGATATTCAAGACTTTTTATGGCCTTAAAATCGATCAAACTAAATAAATATATTAACAAAATAAGACTTTTTAAAGTCACCATGAAATCAAAATAGACAATTCTTGTTTTTTTTAAACACTGAATATTGCAGTGATTATTATAAATATTTATCCGGGCACATCATTGTTTTAAATTCATGTTCCTCATAATTTTGAATCAGAATAACTTCCCCTCCTCTTGCAGTATCTCTTCTCTTCTCTGATGACGAGGGCGGAGCAACCTGTCACTCACATCAGATCCACCAATAGCAAACCACAACCATCCAATCAATCAAATCAAGCCCCGCCCTACATTTGTTCTTGTTCCAGAAGCGTTTCACTCTGATATACGGCACAATAGAGAAGAAAAGACCAACACAACTTATTTAACAGTTTCATGCCGACTTTAAGGACCCATTGGGACTCTGAACGCTACAGGAACGCTTTACCAATAGAGATTTTGCTATACTATTTGTACGGCCACTTTTTGTTGCACATTCCCGACACAAGCTCACATTTACCTGATTGGCGACTACTGCGTCCTGTGGATCATCTGGTTCAGCCGCGGCCAGAAGAGCCTGTAGTGACAGTAACACTGTTCGGAGGGTCATGGCTGCCGCCCTGAAACACACACACGGCAGAGAGTTCATCAGTTTCAGTGTTTACTGTTGCTTCAGAGCTGTATAGAGCATTCAATAAGATCTTACCACTGGTCCTTCAGGATGTCCAAGCAAATGGCACCTGTTACCGAGCTGATGTTGGGATGCCAGATCTTCGTTATAAACCGAACCTGAAAAACATCAGTGGACAAGTGGAATTAAGACTTTTTTTGCTTTTCCAGCCCAGTAAATGTATCTTGATTAAATAATGTTTATATATTTATACTGGAAATCAAGACAAAATACTGACGATTATTTTTTGCAGTGTAAAGTGTTAAAATAAAACTTGTTCTGCCTTCTTTTGTCTTACAGTGCTGATCAGGAACTACTTACTCCACAGCACTCCTGATCAACAGTACCCTAATATCACATACCACATCAAGACCACCATATGCTTTTGGAAGAACAGTCCCAGTTAAACTAGATTAGCCAGTGTTTATCCCTGCAGACCAGCAGATCATCCTCTACATGAGGAACATCAGATGGGATCAATGTGATCCAGCCAGGGGCTGATCTGCACGTCTGCAGCTAGACGCCCCTCACACGCTGCTCCCGTTACTCACCTTTGGTGGATTAAATGGATACGTCTCTGGAATTTTAATTTCTAGCTGATATCTGCCACCTACAAAAGAGGAAAAGACAGAAAGTCACATAAAATATCATGTAATATCAGGAAGATTCCTTGGTAGAGCTTTGGAGTTTGAAAATATCATTAATGTGGTTTTATCAGTATTTAAAACCAGTTTAAGTTGACATAGACGAGACTGTACAATAACAAACGCTGATTGCAAGTATTGGAGAGCTTGTGAAGCTGATGATGCACAACAATAAATGACAGTATCAACTGCATAAAGATGATATCTAGCATTGGGAATGTTATCACAGATATTATTTATGTACAAGGAAAATAAAATGGGTCCCAGAACAGACCCCTGAGGGACTCCTTCAGAGACAGACCAACAATGGCTGGTCTCTTTAAAAGAATGCCATGATCAACTGTGTCAAAAGCCTTCGATAAATCAAGGAAAAGAGTTGAACAAATTTGTTTACAATCTAAGGCATTAATAATGTCACTAAACACTTCAATAGCAGCAGTAATGGTGCTATGCTGCATTCTAAAACCTGAATGAAAAGGAGAAAGATTTTTTATATTTACAACTATATATATTGTTCATAAAAATAATGCAAAATACAGTTTGACAGCTGTTTGTAGATGCTATTGGCAGGTGTGGCAAAACATTTGGACCCTGCGTATTACAGATGGTCTATAAAAATTAAAGCATGCATCAAATGTTGAAGATATCTTGAGACGTATGTGCACGATCAGGTAAGACAGAAACATAGACAATAGATCAGATTAATTCCTTTTTTCTCGCCTTCATAAGGTGTGTCTGGCGGTCCTGCGATTTCCCCCCTCAGTTCTGTAAAATTCTCATCCACTAAATCCACCTTGATCTGGTTTTTACTCGTCTGTGAAAATAAAAAGAAATGTCAGGAAAATTAGTCAACAACTGACATATTTTAAAAAATATTTAAAAATCCATTCCACAGAATTCTGCTGCTTTCATCCCCAAAACGAGAACGATCTTTTCTTGACGCCATCAAAAATAAACACAGACTCCAAAATTTAAATTTAAATGGCAAAATCCAATTAAATCCAAAGTCAAAACCCCAAACTTCGCAACTAAATTCAAACCCAACAATGTCCGACTCGCCAAATTTCAAAAGGACCAACTCTTGCAAAAACATCCCAGAAAGTTCTCAGAACGTTCTGGCAAGGTTCTCTCAAAGTTATGAACAAACATTCTTAGAACATATTTTTTCTAACTAGGATACTGTAGTCAAGTCATGATACAGTGATGGCATCAGAAGGTAAATCATGCTGCTAAAAGATCATAAAAACATGATGGTTTTGGTACCATGGTAATACTATGGTATTTTTGGCACTTCATTTGTGACTGACAGTTGTGACAACTTCACAAAGCTGTACTGACAGCTCACTAGAGTTTGTTATACCCAACTAAACCTATAATTTAAGTTAAATAATACTAATTTAGATTCAGTCGTTTTAAAGTTTTAAATTGGTTACAAGTTTCACACAAGACTCAATACACATTAGTACATCATCACACACATTATTTAACATTTTAGCATTAATCATAGGTCACAAATGGAGGTTTTAATGCAAATTCGTGTTCGTAATACAATTACAATAATCCTCAATCTTATCATTGTGATTCTGTCGATGCTTTATCACTGCTTTGTCAAAACTGCCATAAAAGTTTAAAAGCCTGTCAGCCCACACAAATTAACCTAAATATTAACTGTCGTGCGTCTAAAATATTGTTTTTAACGTCAAATGTGATGTTTCTAAGCGTAAATGTGTGTGTTTATGAAGCACTAGCTAGCCTCAGCTAGCACGCGGCTAATCACACACACACACACACACACACACACACAGGCCTTTATTAAAAACACCATAAATACACCTGAATACACATCAAACCACTGAATAAACACAATAAGCACTCCAGAATCGATTAAATAAGGACATTTAAACCCCAGATCTGTGTTGTATCTCGTTTCGGCGGGTTTAGACTCGATTAAATGCGGTTCGGCCTGGACGGGACAAACATCACATAACATTCCCCCAAATAGCCTATCTACACCCCAAACACACATTAAACTGCATTATCTCAATGAACGAGACAAATCACAGCTTCCGGATTCGGTCCGGATCAGCTGCATGTGTCTGTGAGTCACAACTGATCCGTCCATCATCTCACATGATTAAATGCACATGTGTGAGTCATAAGGATTGACTGACAGCTGTCAAGTGAAATGCACACGTGTGTATGTGTTAAACGAACCTCTTCGCTTTTCAGAACCTCTTTAAACTCCCGTTTGATCCGCTGAACCGCGATGTTGGCCATGCTGTTTATACACCACCAACAACACACACCTCTCTCTCTCTCTCTCTCTCTCTCTCTCTCTCTCTCTCTCTCTCTCTCTCTCTCTCTCTCTTTCTCTTTCTCTCTCTCATTTGCAGCTGTTTACAATAAAAATGTGCAATAACAGTACAGTTTATGCACATGTACCATGGTAATACCATGGCATTTTTTGATGTGTACATGATGGGTACATGAATATGGTAATCATTGTATCAAAGTACCAGTTTTGGCTCCTGATACCAGTAATATCCACCACGGTACCTTTAGCACAACATTCAGTTTTTGACTTGTACTTTATTCAGAGTGAGTGTGAGCGAATGTTGTAAGAAGTCTTAATTTTAAGGTGCTTTATTGATATGACAAATGTTTTACATTCGTATTTCCAAAGCATTTGCTGCCTTTCTGCATGCAATTAAAATTGCAAAATGAAAGTAGTGCAGAAACAACACAAACAACATAAAAACTGTGTAACTGACAAATAAATATGAAACGGAATTAAATAATGAAATGAATTTATAAGTAAAAGTGCATAAAATAATAATATGATAATATAATAATAAAATATGAAAGAGCATTAATACATTGTGCTGGGCCCAGCTGTTCAAAAAGTTTAATCTGGATCCACACTTTTTCAGATAATCAAATCCAGATTAGCAGTGCTCCAAATGGGGTTACATACTTTAAGTGTTTTATTTGAAGAGAAAGACAACATAAACAAACACACAAACGTCCACTTCCATTTTAAATTTCCTTTAAACAATCAGACCCCTACGGAGGCCTAAAGAGACATGGTGATGGAAAAAAATAATAAAATATGAGAAAAATTATATATTTTAATGGTTAAACATAGAATGAATGCAAAGTTTCTTGGGGAAACAAAACTTTTGCAAGAGAACGCTAAAGCATTAAAATTATTTTTTTCCTCCAATCACCATGGGACATTAGATACAGAATTTCAACATTTCAAGACGTTAGAAGAATTTCAAAACATCTGTTTTGTCAGATTGTCAGAGTCGTTGTTCAAGTTAGCGATCTAACGATGGTAAGCCAATCTTGAGAATCGTTCAGTGAGTCGTGGTTCAGTTGTCGCAGAAGGAGAAATTGGTTCATTTTGCTTTTTTTTTTTTTTTTTTTGCAAATTTATTTATTTTATAATATTTCATTTTAATTAATAATATTTATTTATTTTTTACTCAAAAAGTCACCTAAATCTGAAAACAGAAAATGTGCATCATTCCATTTACTGTCAGAAGATTTTGGAACCGGTATATAAATAAAATATAAACTTTGTTAGCAGGGGTGTAAATTACTTGAGTAATACTGTACTTAAGTATTATTCAATTGTCAAGGACAATTTAAACTGACTCATATTTTGCTGTGGAGCGGAGACAGGGAACCCGGCCATTCAGCGGTGGTTCAGAGCTATGGCAAGGGGACGTAACGTCTCTGTTCCCTCCTTCAGGTATGGCAAGCCGCGGCATGCCCAAAAACAACTGCCGCTCACAAACTTCGTAACCTACCCAGCGCCTGAAGTAAGCCTGAGAGAAGCCCTCCATACCATAGGGAATGAAAGGGACAGGGTCTTACTCAGAGATTGGTCGAAGCTGCTGTTCCTACCCGAGAGGAGAGTGCTTCGGAACTCGATTCCCAGACCAAAACGCCAGGGAAGCGTTCCCAGTCCCTGGGGAAGGGAACACTATGGAGACCACACCCTGCCCAAAGGGAGGTAATGTGTGGAAACACAACTCAGTGTGATGAGTTGGGGTGAACGCATATGACGATGCGTTCCTGCGTGAGCAACTTGAATGGGAGCTTGTAAAGGGCCCGATTCAAGACACGCAGATCCAAGATTGGCCATAACCCACCGCCATCTTGGGTACGATGAAGGACGCTTGCTGTATAATCCTACTTCATCTCAGCTGGAGGGACAGGCTCTATTGCATCCTTCGCCAGCAGAAACGCAATCTCCATTCGCAGTCCACTTGAATAAACATCAGAGCAGTCAGTGGCAAGAAGACAATTAGAGTTGACCACTTCAGTCCCCATCAACATGGGAAACACCGCGGACAAACACAGCAACACCTGAGAGAGACACACAACTCAAGATCTGCTGATGTTTGATGTCTGACAAAATCTTACTTACATTCTTACACACAAAAACTCACAATCATGTTTGCGAAGAGGTCCAGCTCAGAGGATTCAGTGGGATTTGCACCTGAAATACAGTTCAGACAAATAAAATCGCATTTAGTTGAACATTAACACGTATTCTGTCATTAAAGAAAAAAAGACCACAGACCTTCATCATTTTCAAAATGACCAGAAATAAAACTCAACGTATGAACTGAGAATCTGTTGAATGTTCAGGAGAGAGATGTGGCTTTAAATATCTCTCCGACTGTCAGGATCCTCCTCTGTATTTGCAAAAAAACTAAAGCTTACCTTCATATCTTTATAGGACAGTCATGGGTTAGATGCCATAAAAGGAAATGTTTTTGTTTATTTTTGCCCTTTTTTTTTTTTTTTTTTGGCAACCTGCTTTATCATCTTCAGAGGAATCAAAAGACAAATTTATTTAATCTGAAAGTGATGATAAAGTGATTATCTGGAAGCGAATGCAACAGACTCCTTAAGAAAATGATTTAAGAAAATAATTTGTATTTTCTTAGCTTAAGGTGTCTCCGGATCAAAACAAATGATAGAAGCTTGCTCACGCAAATGTAAAATAACTTGATCAAAAAAAAGCATATAAATCAAAACTGCTGAATGTTACTGAATGAAATGTCGACCCAGGACGAGCTATAGGACTGTGAAGCTTTGGGAGGTATGATGGACTCGATCTACTCAATTTATTTTGATCATCGTTGTGAATCCCATCGGGATGAAGTCCTTGACAAAAATGCAATTTCTCAGCTTTTTGTTTAAAATGTTGCCTTTTTTAATGAAACTTATCCACATTCAAGTGTTGATAAAAAAGGGATGCATGAGGCTAGAATAAAATGTTTTTAAATAGCTAAAAAAAACATTAAAGGTATATTTCAAGTATAAAAAATTAATACCTAAATAGGAACATAATATACTAATATACTAACCCTAACCCTAAAGTGCAAAAATAATCTATAAATAGTAAATTATAAGTATGTTATGTTAACTTACAAGTATACTTGCAGTATAAAACTACTAAACTAGTAGTTTACTGAGAGTATACTTCAAAGTGTACTAGTTGTCAACTAGCTGTGCACTTAAAGTTTACCACTGTTACACTTATAGTACAAAAATGTATAAACGTATACTTTTTATATACTAAATTGGGCCAATTAAGGGGCTGTTTACACGACACCGTTTTGAACTAAAAGGCACTTTTATGTATTTAGGCCATTCATTTACACGACAACGGCGTTTTGGTGGCCTGAAAACGCAAACTTTTGAAAACAGATTTCAAAGTGCAAGTTTTTGAAAACGATACCGTTGTCATCTCCGTGTAAACTGCAAAAACGCGAATCTGTGAAAACAGTGTTTTACGTGTTTAGTCTATTCACCTTATTTTTTAACGTGTTTTCTGTAAATGTGCGAGGCTTCCGATTTATTAGCCGCTATAGGGAAATAACGAGAAGAGTATCAAAGTGAAGTAAACTGTAAAAAATAAGGTGGATATGTATGCGTGTTTGGCGCGAGTGCTCTGTAAACGAATGCGTATGTGCAGGCGCGTAGTCTTTCTTTACAAAGTGACATCGCCATCTACTTGGCATGCATGATACAGCATTTTTAGTCATTTTTACGGATCCGTGTCAACGGGGATAGTTTTGATAATGCTGTCATCTGTACAAACTACTTTTTAGCACATCATTGTCGTGTAAACGTTAGGGCAGGGACAATACACCGAATCTCGATTCAAGATACAAAGAATCTGGAGTGATTCTGATATTTTCTGAATCGCGATTCTCTCTCTAATTGATTCTGAGCTTAGTTTTTAACAGCAGATGGCACTACTATACGTGCTTTAGAAACACTCGTACACTGCCTGCTTCAAGTTCCTTTACACACACCACTTAAACCTAAAATAATCATTCATAAAGTTTGAAAAGGTTAAGTGAATTACAAATCTCGCATCATAAAAGCATTCTGAGCCGAGGTGCAAGTATATTTAACCACTTACATGACTTACATGCACGAGTGCTGTCCGGCAGTCTTCTTCGTGAGCGTTTGAGAATGTCCGGTTAAAAACTAGCCTAGAGGACTTCCGGTTTGGTAAGATGGTGTAGACATGCGTTGAGTCTTGCTCCCGCAACTTTTTATTCTATATCTTCCTTAAAACCCCACAACTTATTTCTCTTTCACTGCCAATTGGACAATATTGTTGTCGTGCACATATCAGTATCAAATTATGGCAGCTAAATCATCAAAACAAGGCAAAAAGGAACAGAAAGTTGAGGCGTGCAGAGATTACAGCAAAGAAGTTAGCATGGCAACTATCGCTAACCTTCTGGAGGATCACCAGGCTGCTCTCTCTGCAGATTTTCTCTGCAGATCAAATTCAAGCTACCATGACGGACCACGGCTCGAAGATTGCTTCGCTTGAGACCCACGCAAATTAGCAGGATGAGCTCACACATGCCTTAGAAGCTACCTGTGCTATGTTAAAAGAGAGCAACACTAAACTGCTTGCCAACTTGTGGACCTCGAGTCTCGTAGCCGGTGTAATAATATAAGAAATATTGGGTTACCTGAATCCATTGAAGGACCTCAGCTGTCTGTCTTCTTCTCTGAGCTACTCGCAGAAGTGTTTGGGGATGGAGTCCTGGAATCTCTGCCGGAGTGTGATAGAGCGCACCGTTCACTGGCTGACAAACCGAGGCCAGGGCAGAAGCCTAGGCCTGTTATCGTCCGGCTTCACAAGTTTCAGAGGAAGGAAAAGATTGTTCGCGAAGCCAGAGCAAAGAGGGGAAAGCTGTACTATCGCGGCACTATCTTCGAGGATTATGCTCCGGAGGTGCTGGAGCAACGTTCCAAGTCTGAACATTACAAACTGGGACTAAAACCAACGCTTTTGTTCCCTGCCAGGCTCACTATCGTTACGAAGGAGAAGACTTCAATCGGTTGCTGAAGCTAAGGACTACATTGCATCGTTACGTTCTGCTGAGGACTAAACTTGAAGCGACTGATGCAGTAACTTGCAGCTGGCTCGGTTGATGACTCAGGATGTAGTATTTGCTAAATGTTTTGAATTCTACAAGATTTAAGTGGCTGACTAGTTATCGCCTAGTCGTTACATTTGAACGCGCATAAGTGACTCTCACTGTCTGTTTCTGTTCGTTTCACCTTCAGTACGTGTAGGAGGACTGAAATAATGCTTGTACATCTGGAGTCAAAGATTCTGGATATTTATATAAATCAACATATTTATTTAAAGGTTACTTTTTTACTAATTTAGACCAGCAATTAAATGGGTTCCTTTGGAGTAACAATCCAGCACGTATCATATTATGCCTATTTTTTACAAGATGTAATTTAATCTCAGGTGTCCCCAGAATGTGTCTGTTAAGTTTCAGCTTAAAATACCTCACAGATCATTTATAAATCCATGTTGTAAATACCCATTTCTGACTACAGTCAAGAACAGGCTGTTTTCCTGCATGTGCCTTTAAATGTAAATGAGCTGCTGTGCCCCGCCCCCTCTCCGCGATCACAGCTCTCGAATTCTCTGCTGAATACTAACAAGTCATCTGCTTGGTTTTGATTATCATCTATATCACGATCATTCTCACGGATAACATAGTTCTTCTTTCATCATTAATTAAAGTTTATTATTTCCACGCATTTTAAAGCTATATCAGTTAATGTGTATATTAAATTTGTGGCGCATTCCCTTCAAAAATAAAACTAAAACACTGCGTTCAGTGGCTCAGATGTCAGGAGTAAATGAAGACTGTTATGTTCACTCTTACATCCAACAACAAAACATCTCAATTACTTACCAGACATTGTTGTCGCTACAGCTGCTCGAACGCGGAGAAAATGGCGGACAGCATACAACTGGCTGAGGGCGGATGTCAGTCAGCGACCGTGGGTGGGGCATGAACAGTGTGACGTCATACTGCTCAGATAATCAAAATGGCTTGTCTAATGACACTGCTTTGGTTTAATGAGGATTAAAAAAAAGGAGTTGGTGGATTTTTATCATTATAGGGTGGTTGTGTTCACACACTGCCAACACACATTTATGTCCAAACACCATGTAAAGGTGGATTTTGCATAATAGGTGCCCTTTAAAACATTTTTCCTGATTAATTCACCTGTCATTGCTGAACTGACACTGAGATCTCTGTCATTACTCCAGTTTACCACAAGAGGTCTCCATCAGCACACTTTTGTCAATCTGTTGCCATATTAATAAATGAGGCTTTTATCATGCTGTAATATACCTAATGGCAATAAACCTCTTAATTCCTTTGAATGGACTAATAGCAAATGTCTATAGGCCTGTTAGCATTGCACCATAGGCTATGAGTACAAAAACATTTGAAATGACACTATACCAATATTTAGGATTTCTTATGTTGCACTTCTAAGATTGATGTTGATCTCTTTGATAAACCTTAAGTCTTTATGTTTAAATAATATTTTGTGTGTTCAGACAGCAAATATGAGTGTATATCAGCCTTAACTAGATATTGCAGGAACATTGCTGAATGTTTGTGAAGGAAAAGACAACATCTGAATCCAGTGTTTGCATAACCAGTTTAAAGGGATAGTTCACCCAAAAATGAAAATTCTGTCGTCATTTACTCACCATCAAGTTGTTCCAAACCTGTATACATTTCTTTGTTCTGCTAAACACAAAAGAAGATATTTTGAAGAATGTCAGTAACCAAACTGTTCATCTGAATCTCTCTGAACCTTCTTCTCCACATAGACCACAGTTATGGTTCTTGTTGCAAACGGGACTTTATTCCTTAAAATATGCCTTACTTTATCTGTATAGTGTCCAAATAATCATTTTGAGGCGGCAGTACTGTTCTAGAGAGAGAGAAAGTGCTTTTCTTGTATTCTTGCACTATTGTGTGAAAATTACATAAGGGCTTTAGGGTTAGTTAAGTTTTGGGTTAGTATCCACCGTATTTCGTAATGTGGAAGAAAAGCTATTTTCAGTGATACTGCAATAGGCTAAACAATAAAACTATTTGCGCTACAAACCAGCATGTTAAAATAATTAAAACAATATGGTAGCAAGTGCCAGTTTGCAATATCAAGCAGCATAATGGACTGTTTTTGTTTAGTTCAAATAACTGGAAGCGAATGACAAAATAACCTTGACACATTGAAGTTGCAATGGCCACATCTGTGCTTACATTAAAAATAAGGTGGGTACATTAGTCTCATGTTAACACATGTAATGTTCAGGTCTTTTGGATGCACATGTGTGCGTTTAAAAGTGCATTGTTTGCTGGTTTACTTCTATGCAAGGTTTTTAGGGGTTCAAGCACGAAGTGCTGAAACCCTATTGTGTTTGTTAGGATTTTTATCATTTTTCTCGTGCCGTAAAATGAATCGTGCAGACCAAACCGTAAGTGCTAGAGACTTGAAACTTTGACAGATGATAGGACAGAAATCGAGCCAAGGTTGACAGAGTATGACCCCAATCGGCCAATAGGTGGCGCTACAGCGACCAAATGCGCGAAATGGCTCATAACTCCTAAACCATTTGTCGTAGACTCAAGTGTCTTATATCACTGGCTCAAAACAAACAAAATGTATATCTCCGATTTCATTTCCGGTATGCAAATTTTTCCGCCATTTTGAATTTTATCCAAAACCTACTTTTGCGAACTAGTCCTAGGTTTTTCGCCCGATCGGAACCAAACCAGTGCAGAAATGTTCTCTGGAGTCTGAACATCAAAAGTTATCAAAAAAAAGTTGAAATTTTGATTCACGGTCGCTAAGGGGCCCCAAAAAGTATGATGAGGGCGGAGCCACTTTTACTAAAATGGCTATAACTCGAGAACGAAATGAGATATTTGCACCAAACTCGGTACACGTATGTAGGGGCTAAATCTTTGGTCACGATAAAAAAAATCGTGACGATTATACACTAGGTGGCGCTATAACTTGAAAAAAAATCATGAAAACAGCTGTAACTATGCAACTGTTAGTCCGATTGACTTGAAATTTGGCATGCAGTGTCTTGGTCCAAGGGGGCATGACAGTCTATGAGGACAGTGGCGTATCTCAAAAAACATGGCCACCATTGGCCAATGAATTTGAGCACCTATTATACAAGGTTAACGGAGGCCAATCGGAAGGAAACTCGGTGGGCATGTTCAACTCATGGCCCTAAAGGTCTGTAAGAATTTTGAAAGAAATCGGCCACAAGTTGGCGTTAACGAGTTTTACACTTCAGTAATCACGTGGTGTTTCAAAGATCCACACAATATTTATATCATTTGATAGATCTCCTCATGCTCAACAACTTTGCCTCAAGAACCAATGCTGTCAATCAAATTGTTCATTAATTATTCGCAAATATGTGAAAAACCTACTTTTGCGATCTAGTCCTAGGTTTTTCGCCCGATCGGAACAAAACCAGTGTAGGACAATTCTATGGACTCTCTAGATCAATAATTATCAAAAAAAAGTTGAACTTTACCCTTTGGGTTGCTATAACTAGGTCATTTAGGAAATGGGCGTGGCTAAATATGCCCAAAAGCCTATAAAACCTAAACGAAAACTCAGAACTTCACAAAAATAGGTGCGCACATGCAGCATGTGACTCTAAAGAAGCACACCAATTTTTGTGCAGATCGGACCATAGGTGGCGCTATAACTGTTAAAAACCTTTAAAAAACATGTTTTTAATGGTTTTGGATGAAAATGTGTATAACTTTGGTTGTGGTCAACTTATTTTCACAGGAGACTCCTGAATCCTTGCCGAGTCCAACGATACCAGACTTGTCAGGTTTCGGCTTATGCTTTGTGCAATGTTATGATTTAGCGCTAAAAAAACTTTTGCGAATATCTTCGAAACCGTTTGTCCGATCGAGACGAAACCAGCGTAGGAAACACGAAACCTAAGCTGACAAACTAAATGTTAAAGCCCAATTGTCAAAATTTTGATAGGAAGTGGCAAAAAAATCCAATCAAAGACGTTCTTGGGTCATATTTTATGCTCTCATATATATAAGTACCTATAACTTCAAAATGAAATGAGATATTTTCACCAAAATTAACACAGATATGTATGGGCACACTCTGAGGACACCCAAAAAAAAAAGTAGTGGAGATCGGGCAATAGGTGGCGCTGTAACTGTCAAAAAAAACCTTTAAAAACCATGTTTTTCCTTACTGAATTGCCTGTATTGGCTGTAAATGGTCTTTTCCATCTATGATCTAAGTGCTTACATGCTTGCTAAATAAAATATAATACCTTTTTATGTGCTTAAAGGCCTTAAATGCTTGAACCCCGGTAAATGCTGCTTGCAGCTTTAATTTATTTTTATTTTTATTTTATTTTTTTCACCAAATCCTAACCAGATGCAATGTAACAAGTGTTCAGCGGCTGAGATATTTGATGTTTACTTATCTGCATCTGGGTTGGATGAGATTCCACTTTGTTTATGCACATTTTTCTGTTTAATTGTTTCATTTAAAAAAAAAATAATAATAAATTGCTTATTTAATGGTGCAAGTGCAACACACACACACACCTCATGGGGACCAAAAAATTTAAAATTTGGGGACATAAGGGAATACCAGGACCACACTCACTCACACACATGATGTGTGTGAACTCGAGTAATGACAGAGATCTCAGTGTTGTTTCAGCAGTACAAACTGAGCTTTTTTATCAGGGAAAATGTTTTAATACACACACACACACACACACACACACACGAGTGGAAGTGACTGTGACTCACATCCGCACAAACACTGTACAGCAGATGCATTGGGCTCAAGGATCATACAGTATCCACATGATGCTGTGGTAGATTTTCCAAGATGCACCTGACTTAAGTTACCTGTTCCTGGGGCGTCTCCTAATCGACACCCGAGCGTCTCCAGTCGACACTCAATAAATTTCCTGATCTTTCGGAGCGTCTTCAGTTGACATTCAATAATATCTCGGTCAACGTCTTGACCCTCAAAAACCTAGTGTTCCCTAACCTGACTTTCTGCAGCAATAACCAGAGACTCCAGTTTTTGCCCTTCATAGCTTTAATCACGGCCGGGAGAGTTCCTATCAATTCCAGGGAATCTCTCTCCGAACAAAGGAATACAGCAGGTTTTATAGGATTTCAGGTACATTTCACAGTCAGTATGGCATGATCTATTACTCATTATCATCAGTCTTAATATGATTGGTTCAGATTTAAGAAAAACATCTCAGTTCCTCTGTCCCGCTTACTGGCGGAGTAAATTTAGATTTAGAACAACTGAATCACAAGATCATCAAAAAATATCACCGGGTTAATAGTTCAGATTACTCAATAGGTTAAAACAATTGTTCAAAGACTATTTTTTATCCTTAGAAGGATGCTGTCTAGCCAGTACAGCAGAATTTTTCTACTTGTTACAACACTCAGTCCTAGTGACTATTTCTTTATTTCAAAGTTAGCTTATTAGGCCTGTAGAAGAAAAAAAATGTTAGTTCATTATTAATTAGTTCAAAATTTCCATCACAATGCCCATGTGTCCCTGTGTGCTCACACCATCTCAAAGGTCACTCATAAACAGCTAAAAAGTGACTGGCCAGGGCTCTTTTCGGCCCCCTTGGCCATGCTCCCTTAAAGGAACCCCTTCCCAGTGAATATGCTAGTTCCAAGCCATTGAGCGGCCTCTGACACGTCCTTCTGTTATTTCGAGGGTACTTCCTCATTGACGCGTGATAGCTCGGGCAGTGGCCGTAGGGGGAGTACTGTCACTTACAGCCTAGTGTGTGACCAGCAGGGGTGAGTGTTTTTGGCATTTCTGTTGAAACTGCCATTATTTGTGCATAGTCACAGCCATTTCTTGGCATGCACTCCTCTTGGCATGGCGGCGTGGGTATTTCGTTCCCCAAAGTGTCTCATGACGCAGAGCGAGTTCCCTTTCAAAAGGGAACGTCTCGGGTTACGACTGTAAACCTGGTTCCCTGAGAGCAGGGAACGAGACACTGCGTCTCTTTGCCATGCCTCCGGGCTTCCTGCACGGTCCCTTCAGACGATAAGTGGATGACATGTTCTCTAGGCACCCCTTTTATAATTCCTGATCACACTAGTAGTATGTCATAGGCTGTCACTGGCCAATAGGATTGCCGTGATTTGACAGTTGCTTCAGATACCAGTCACGGGGAGCCGTTCCCCAAAGTGTCTCAGGACGCAGTGTCTCATTCCCTGTTCTCAGGGAACCAGGGTTACAGTCGTAACCAAGACGTTTTGCTTTAAATAAATTTTGGCTTGACATTTGTTGTTTATAATGAATGCCACTATAGCCTAATTTGTATTTTATTTTATAGTTAAATATATGATTTATAGCTACTCATCTTTCATTCTTGTTCTGTTCTGAATACTGTTAAATTGAATACTTTGTTTTGGAGTGAGGGGAAAATAACCCAGGCTATGTTTATAATGTTTGTGAATGTTCCATTTTATTTACCGGTATTTAATATACATGTAAATTAATGTAATTACGAGGTTAACGGGTGTTTTTGGAGTAAGATCAATTTCTTTTTCATGAGATTACTTCCTTTTCTTGGCTGGGTCATGTTTCTCCATGTCGTAAACTCTAGGGGCGAGGCTTCTAAACCGTGAATTTTTAGTTGTGTGATTTTCAAATGATGATTTTTTTCAGCCAGCACATTTATCAACGTACGATCATTCGTACGATGGGATTGACAGCATACGAATGTTTCATGAATCACTCGTGAACCCTGTCGTAAGATGATTTCTGTTCTCAGATCTGTGCTCATTTCTACATTAGATTGATAAATGAGGCCCATTGTCCTTTGGACAGACGAGACCAAAGTGGAGATGTGTGGCTGTAATGCACAGAAAACTAAACACAGCATATCAGAACAAACACCTCATACCAGCTGTCCATCACACTGGTGGAGGGGTGATGACTTTTAGCTTGTTTTGTAGCCACAGGACCTGCGGGCACCTCACAGTCAACCATGAACTCCTCTGTATACCAAAGTATTCTAGAGTCAAATGTGATGCCATCTGTCCGACAGCTAAAGCTTGGCTGAAATTGGGTCATGCAACAGGACAATGATCTGGAGATCACCAGCAAATCTACAACAGAATGACTGAAAAAGAAAAGAATCAAGGTGTTGCACTGGCCCAGTCAAAGTTCAGACCTCAACCTGATTGAAATGCTGTGGTGGGACCTTAAGAGAGCTGTGCATGAACAAATGTCCACAAACCTCAAAGAAATGAAGCAACGTTGTAAAGAAGAGTAGGCAAAAATTACTCCACAATGATGTGAGAAACTGATAAAGTCAATCAGAAAACGATAAAGTTATTGCTGCTAAAGATGGTTCTACAAGCAACTGAATCATAAGGTGTACTTAGTTTGTCACACATGGCTTCTCCATTTTGGCTTTATTTTTGTTAAATAAATAATGACAGTGTAATATGTCATGTGTTGTTGTTCATCTGAGGTTGTTTTTACCTCATTTTGAGATCCGATGATTTTTTATTATGTCCTTATACTTAAAACCATAGAATTCAAAAGGGAGTCCTTTCTTTTTCTCATTAGTGCTGTCAAGCGATAAAATTGTTCAATCTAATTACTTACATGATGTTCCGATTAAAACTTTGGCAGAGAAATTACCCCCAAAAGATCATTTAAAATGTGTTAAATGAGGAAAAATAGACATTACAAAAAGTAGCTTTACAAATAAATATTTTATTTGATTCAACATAGAATTTATTACACGTAAACTTTTAGGCAACAACAGCCATAATTTTTTTCAGAAGCAGCGGAGGATGGAAAGCCGCGGTGAGTGATGAAACATTTGAAGAGTTTCTAAACATCTGATATGAAGTCGATTCATCATCAGAGTCATTGTTGTGCTTAATTTTAGTGATGATAAGCCTACCTTGAATATCTTTCAGTGAATCAGCTGTCACAGAAGGAGAAGTTGGTTTGTTTTGCAACCCACTCAAATCACTGGTATCTTCGTTAGAATACACCTATATTTCAACAGGGTTTTACATTTTAGAATAATCTGTTACTAGCTTACTCTCATACGTTATCATTTTAGATACAGTAATAAACAGGGTTTCTGCGGGTCTTGATTCACCCTTCCACAAAATAAGGTCTTAAAAAGGTCTTAAATCAAGTGTTGATAGTATTAAATTCATAAAGGCATGACATTAAATGTTGCATGCACTGCAAAAAAATAAATAAATAAAATTATCTTGTTTTCCAATACAAATATCCTTAAATCAACATACATTTACTTGAAATGCAAAATGAAGATGGCTGAAGTGAACAAAATGTAAGTTTATACTTAAAAGAAGAACAAATATATATCAGTGAACTATGACTTTGAAATAAGTTGATTTTTCTGAGCTCATTGGCAGATATTTGTTCTTGTTTCAATCATAAACTTCATTTTTAATCAGTTTCTCAGAAAACAACACTTGTTATCTTATGACATTTTGCTTTTTTTAATTCATATATGAAGCCCACATGAGTATTGCCTATTTAGTTGATTAATACTTAAAACACACAAAAACAACATATTGCTTTGAGAATAAACTTTATTGCTTCAAAATCAAAGCAGACAAAGCATGTAGAAAAGCTTGAAGTCATGAACCCAATTTCAACACGTTTTTATTTAAAAGGAAAATGGATGTTGAATTATTATTATTTTTTTTAAGCTGATGGGACATGCAGGTCACCATATTTTAAGAAAGATCCACATGAATGCATAATAGTTGTGGATATATGTGCACAAGCTGCAGTCGTGAAGCATTTGTAACCCCTGGTCTACATCACACGTGTGATCTTCATGGTGATGGACTTCAGAGAATTATAGTTGCTCTTCCAGTGGTGCCAGTTGGCTGCAATATACAAAGTGCTAGTATCATCTTTCCCCCACATATAAGGACCAGTGGGGTTTGTTCTATAACAATCTTTAAACCAAAACCCTCCTAGGCGTTTTAAAGCACAGTTATCATTCCAAAGGTCTTGGTCTTTGTCAAAGGTGGAGAACTTCATTTCATTGTGGTAACTCAAAGAGTCACCTGCAGAAACAAGAAACTTTCATTATAGAGACATTTTCATTTAGACATCTTTAAAAAAACAAAAAACAAAAAAAAAAACATGGTTTAAACATTCTCTTCTTATTCTGTCGATTCATCATTAGAGTCACACAATTGAAAACTGGAAAATGAAACATTTGTAGATTGTTTTACCTGCTCCTCCATTTACAAATCCGCTGACATGCAGTTTGTACCCTTCAGTCTCGGCATCCACAGAGAAGGACTTGTACACAGCGTAAGCCTTCGTCCCATCAAAGTCCTCCAGATCTACTCTCAGTTTATACCGATTCCTGCGTGTCAGCAGGTGAATAAACTCTAAACCTGTTAAAAACATGAAATTAAACCGGTTTAGGCTAACTAATGTGCAAACACATCTGCATTTATACTATGGTCCAGATTAAGGGTACGTTTACACGACAACAATGTACTAAAAACTGAAAGTTTTTTCCTTTGTGTTTTTCTCGTTCACACAGATCTGCGGAAACGACTAAAAACGCTTTATTCTGCTTCCAGGCCAGTAGTTGGCGATGTCACTCTGCATGACGTAACCGTTTTCACAAATTCACGTTTTTGTAGTTTACACAGAGACGATAACGGTGTCATTTTCAAAAACTTGCACTTTTACAGCTAAATCTGTTTTCAAAAGCTTGTGTTCACGCTGCTGTCATGCAAATGAGTGACCAAAACACATCAAAAGTTTTCAGTTTTTAGTTGAAAACAGTGTCGTGTAAACGGCCCCTTTTCATGTGTCTGTTTGCTTATTTTTCATTTTGTTTCCTTTTTTTGCCCAATAAAAATACTCACCCAGCCAGTGTTCGCCTTCTTTATTACCAAAACCCCGTTTATAACTGTCCCATGGCCTAAAGAAATTCACCTCGCCGTCCATTCGCCTGAGAATCACCTGAAACATTCATAAATCATTCATCGCTTTCACACATCATTAAACATCATTCATCTTTTTAAATTAATATGTTCAGGGTGTAAAGCATTACAAAAGCTTTTTATTTTTTTACGTTTTTAAGGCTTTCTTTGGCAACAAATGTAAATTTTTGAGCCTAGCATCACCAAATGCGTGACAGTCTGTTATGGAACTATTAAATTCAGTAAAATAAACAAAGACAAATAAAAGCACAATTTTCAAATGAGTGACAATTTGGATAATAGTTTACAATAATATATGTTACTATAAAATATGCAAATGGTATGATTCACGCTGGGGTTCATCTGCTAATGAAATAAGGTCTCAAGATAAAACACTGTTGCTCAAATTGAAACACTTACCGTCCAGTGGCCTCTGGCATTGTCTCCGCTGGGGACCATGTCACAGTAGATCTGCACCGGTCCATCTACTGAGGAGACGGTGTACACACCACTGTCATTTTTCCCACTCAAATAAACATCAGAGCAGTCAGTGGCAAGAAAGCAATTAGAGTTGACCACTTCAGTCCCCATCAACACGGGAAACACCGCGGACAAACACAGCAACACCTGAGAGAGACACACAACTCAAGATCTGCTGATGTTTGATGTCTGACAAAATCTTACTTACATTCTTACACACAAAAACTCACAATCATGTTTGTGAAGAGGTCCAGCTCAGAGGATTCAGTGAGATTTGCTCCTGAAATAAAGTTCAGACAAATAAAATCGCCTTGAACATGAATATGTTTTCTGTCATTAAAGAAAAAAGATCTGGGACCTGCATCATTTTCAAAATGACCAGAAATAAAACTCACCGTATGAACTGAGAATCTGTTGTATGTTCAGGTGAGAGATGTGGCTTTAAATATCTCTCCGACTGTCAGGATCCTCCTCTGTATTTGCAAAAAACAAAAAACAAAACAAAAAAAAAACTAAAGCTTACCTTCATATCTTTATAGGACAGTCATGGGTTAGATGCCAGAAAAGGAGAAGTTTTTGTTTATTTTCGCCCCTTTTTTTGGCAACCTGCTTTATCATCTTCAGAGGAATCAAAAGACAAATTTATTTCATCTGAAAGTGATGATAAAGTGATTATCTGGAACCGATTGCAACAGACCCCTTAAGAAAAAGAGTTAGAAAACCCTTAGTGATCATTTGTATTTTCTTAGCTTAAGGTGTTTGTTTCAACCAGGTCCTGATGACTTTTTGACATGCAAACATTCAAAAATCTTTAACATGATGTTGGTGACTAAACATGCAGTGACAAATCAAACTGATGTACTTTGTGGTCAATGCACATTTGATTAGTGCTACATAATTGTATGTATTAATGTATTTTTATGCTGTCTGGTTCTCATACCATTCTTTGCTCAGCAGGTCTCTCTTGTAAAACACATTTAAATCTCAACGGGACTAACCTAGATAAATAGGGCTTAATAGTAACAATTAAAAATATACAGTAGCTGCAAGCAGCAATTAAGGGGCCAAGAACAAAGAAGGCATGGTAAGTCATGCCAGCATGGCTGGGAGCATCAGACCAACTACAACAAAGAGCAATTAAAGACATTAAGATGATTTTAGGCAAAATGGCTGAAAAATCATGAATACAATCACTAGTAATATGATTTAATGGTTTATCGCTTTCGACCAATAGGTGGCGCTGTTATGAAATTGATGTGGTGTGGTCAGAGTGAGGTGATAATGACACATGCAAAGTTTGGTGTCAATATGCCAAAGCATTGCAGAGATATATCCTCAGAGTTTTTTTGGCATCATGCCATCAACTTTGTTCATCAACACGAAATCCATAACTTTTTGCATGATGTGAAGATGATACGATTAAATTTTGCTGAAAATTGGACCAACGTTCTAGGATGATTTGAAAAAGTAGGTTTAAAAAGATCAAAATGACGGACAGGAAGTTCGGCCGACTATGGCAAAATTGGTATACATGGAATCTATTAAGACCAGTCTCATTATAATAGGTAAAATTAATCAAGTTATTAGCATTTTTGGAAATTTCATTCTAACTTTTGACCACAAGGTGACGCTGTCTCAACTTTTTGAGTACCTCCAGGGCATGGTGCTGATGGCACATACCGAGTTTCATAACGATACGCCAATGAGTTTATAAAATATAGCATTTTACGAAAAAATTGAAAATAGCCGACGCCCAAAATGCTGCACTGAATCTAAAGAGTTTTGTGGTATTTGGCCAAACTGTTCAGAAGTGATAAGCAAAAAGAGCAATTTTACATATCTCCTGACCACTAGGTGGCACTGTGCTGAAACTCTGCAGGTACCCTCAGGTCATTGTTGTGAAGTTTGGTCAGAATACACTGCGGAGATATAGCCTCATGTTCATTTTGACGTGCTCTTCATCAAATTCGTTTGCAAGTGTTTGCTATTCGAGAACGGTTTAATGAATCGACTTGAACTTTTTGTCTGCATGGTCTGAAGATGATCTGGTTCATTTTTTGATGATCTGGTTCTAATTCTGTCATGTGACACCACATTTATTTGCATTAAAGCCCCTTTTCAAGACAAAAAGTTAAATTAAGGAAGACTGTTGGAGTTTTCAATGCTGACAAAAATAAAGGTAAAATAAAAATACAGAACGCATCTGAATAAATAAAAGTAATGTCATAAAAGCGTGAGTTTGTTTCGATTTAATGATCAGAAACGGTTCTGGGGTGCGTTTCCCAAAGCGAACTATGGTCGCAAGTTCCGTCGTTACCAATAGAGTTCAATGGGACTTGCGATCATAGTTGACTAACGATGCTTTCGGAAACGCACCCCTGGGCTACAAATGAAAATCACAAACATGACACTTGTAAATAAAATAATTTTCTAAGTGCAATTTATTAATATAGAATTTGATCTCAAATAAAGTCAGACAAGCTGTTCCACTTCGCTGTTGTCTTCTTACATTTCCTATTTAATAACACTATATGTGAAAATACGCAGTAGGCAACTGGCGAATTGCAATTGTCTCTGTGCATTTTACAAATGGGATGCAAAAGATATGAATTTGCGATATACGCAAAATAATGTATGGAAACGGCTCAAGGGCAGATATTTTTAGCGATATAACAAAACTTTTGCAACAACGCATTTTTTTAGGGATGACGTCATTACGCACACCATTTTATTGGTAAAAGGCCAACTGGATGGAAACAGCCTGGAGACACCAAATTTAGCAAATATTTTTGTGCATATTTTTAACAAAACAGCGCAAAAACTGGATGGAAACTTGACTAATGACGGAAAATCTTCGGTTAACGCGAACTTGGCTTCATGTCCACGTTTTGAGTCGTAACACTTCAAACATTTTCATTGTTGTCAGCACATCTTCTTGAATTCCAGACTACACTCCTAGGGCCCTATCATACACCCGGCGCAATGTGGTGCCAGGCACTAGATTCAGCATGATGCAGTTATCATTTTCACATCCTGAGCTATACATTGTTTAAATAGCAAATGCATTTGCGCCCATTTGTGTGCCCATGGGCGTGCTGGTCTAAGAACGAGGTGTGTTCAGGTGCATTGTTGGCGTGTTGCTATTTTGAGGCAACTGAAAACAACTGCGCCATTGCGCTTGTCCCGTAGATGGTCTGCTCGCACGCTTTAACCTCATGCACGAGCAGATCCGTTTCCTCGCTAGAGAAGTGTTCAGTTTTTCCACTTGCAAATTTCACCAACTAAATAGCGAATCCGCCATGGTGTGAGCGCAACTGGCTTTTAAAGGGAATGGGAGATGAGACTCTGATTGGTTTATTGCACGTTACGCCCACACTCATTAAGAGACTAGGGACAACCCTTTCCCTGCAAACAAGCCTGCACTGGCCCTTTACGGGCCCACTTAGGGCTAGCGTAAGGGCCCCCAGCAGGCTGCCAGTGCAGGGCCCCTGAGAATTTGGCAAAATGTTGGCCCCTTAGCGCAGGCCCTGCACGGGCAGCCCTCACTTAGCCCCAGGAATCCCTCACTGGGCCCGCACTATTAATCTACAACAATAAATCTGGCAGCACAGGGTGCCACACATTTACCATTAATGAAAATATTGGTTAACAATCATTAAAAAAGAAATGGTCAATGACTGGCAGGGGCATCTGCCACTCAAATATTTCCTACATCATACTCTGTAAAATGCAAATCTCTTTGATTCTGACCACTACTTGATGATTGAATCATCGATAAGTAATCAACTTCATCTAACCAGAATTTCTCTTGCAATTTTTGCTTAAACAAATGTGCTTCAGAAACACACAGTTACAGCAGCCAGAGAAAAAACACTAAAGTTAAGAAGTCAAGGGTCAAGAGCCCAACTAAAGCAAACACTCACCTCCATAACGGTGACTTCAAAATGTACTGTTTTCATAAAACATCAACATCCAAAAGTTTTGTATGAAAGAAATAGTCAAACTGGATTGTAATAAGTAAAGATGCTGAGATCTAGGCAGATCTGTTAGTGTTTAATGTTCTGTTGCTGCTGGTCATGTGACAGTGTTTTCAGCTTATTTTTACTGCCAGTCATTTGACCGTTTTATCATCCAACTGTTTTTTATTGTACTAATTACAAATTTGTTTTGTAATTTTACATACATTTGTATGTCTTTTAACAAAACAGAAAATGATGTATAAAAATACAGCCAAACAGAGCATGGGAAACGAAAGTGGGCTGCCTACACAAAACCTGCATGGGCCCAAAGGTACAAAAGTTGCTCTGGGCCCGAACGGGCTGGCCCACACTGGGCCATCATGGGCTTAATGTGGGCAGTCCGCTAGTGTGGGCTGCTCACAGAGAGCCCGCAGTGAGCCCAAAGCTGTGGGCCTCGCCTGGGCAAGCCCGCACTGGGCCTGTTTAGGTTTGGTGTGGGCCTTCCCTAGCCCACTGTGCCCGCAAAAAGCCAGCATGGGTCCGGCAGGGGCATGCTTGCAGGGTTTAGACCATGCGCCGACCATTTTTCCCGTCTTTAAACTAGCAAAAGTGGATTTGGACACACCCTAAGTGTACTTACACTGTGCGCTTTAGACCATGAGCTTAGATCATTAAAATAGGGCCCCTAAAATCAATGCACCACAACCTAGTAGAATAAAGAAAATGATTAATCTAGAAAGAGATATTTACATAACAAACAAAAACCCAAAGCTGAATGAGATTCTATCTTGATCAAAACAATGTGTAGCTAAATATCTCTTCTCTGCCAGGGACAGAAAAGCTGCTAAACAAAATGTGGACATCTCTGCACATCACGACAGGTTGAGAACCTGTTTGAAGGGTTAGTTCACCCAAAAATTAAAATTTCTGTCATTAATTACTCCCCCTCATGTCGTTCCACACCCGTAAGACCTTCGTTCATCTTCAGAACACAAATTAAGATATTTTTGATGAAATCAAAGGTATATGACTCATCCATAGACAGCAATATAATCAACACTTTCAAGGTCCAGAAAGGAACTAAAGACGTCATTAAAACAGTCATGTGACTGCAGTGGTTCAACCTTAATGTTATGAAGAGACGAGAATACTTTTTGTGTGCAAAAACAAAACAAAAATAAGGACCTTTAATATGCCTTTGTCATTATCAATTGACAGTTTGAAATAGAAATGCTTCAGCAGCTTCACATGATGGTTGTTTGATACAAGTTGGTCTTCAATAACTATAATATTTATTGTTAAGCCTATAATTTACAGTATTACAAAACAGCACACATTCATCGTTAAATTATTTCTGTTTTCTTTTAGCACTCCCTCTACTCCTTCACTTTAAGTCCATCAAAATGTACAAAAAGTGAAACTGAACCATTAATAATTTGAGCTGAGGGGGAATTAGATGCAGCAGCGCCCCCTAGCGGACAGATCTGCAAAGACAGATATCAATACAGTTCCTACAAAAATATTTCAGTGCCACTTACAAATCAACACAACCCTTCCTAACAGTTCAACACAACAGCTTCTTACAATGGACATAAATGAAGGAATTATTCTGGAGGGTTTAAAACAGAAATGTGATTCTTGTATTTTTGTTTAAGCACATTAATTATTCCCTAAAAAATATGCATTATTTGAGCTGTCTAAAGTCTAAATCAGCATATTTGAGTTCAGATTACTATTTTAGCAGGATGAACTTCTGGTGATACCGACAAAATTCCCATGTGTATATTTTTCTCAATGTATAACAAGTGCTTTTTCTTGTATCCTTGTATCGTGCAACGGTTCCAGGGTTTATCAGATTTTGGGTTAGTCTGCAGTTCATCACACAAGGCTCATGGTAACACATTTGGGCTGTACTTACATGTGTGCTTTTTAAAGTGTATCGTGTTTGCCCATTTAATTCTATTGTAAGTGTTTCTACACCAGACCCTACCAGATGTAATGTGACACAATCACAGCCAATCTGGAGATATTTGATGCTTAATCATGTGCGGTGGACTCCAGTGTGTTTATGCACATTTTCCTGTGTTTAATTGTTTCATTTGAAAAAGAATTTGCCTGATTAACGGTGCAAGTGCCTTGTTCTGTTTGCCACCCTCATCTTGGGGAACCTCTGCTGGACAGTGAGTCTCTGCGGCCTGACGTTAATCTGCGTCGTCCTGCTCCTCCTCCTCCTCCTCTTCCTCACCACAGAGATGATGATGAGCACGCTGAGCATCGACACGCTGACGGACACGCACGCGCTGAAGAACAGCAGCGGTTTGTTCTCTGCGATGTGCGTACAGAATTCACAGCTTGTCCGGTTGTCCGCAACCCGGCAGGGGAAAGGTCGAAGGTCAGCGGCGGACGGAAAGCCGCGGTGGTTGATGATGTCACGGTAAAGGCTGACGGACGCTTTGGGTCGAGAGTGATGAGCGGCGGAGCTGAAGAGGCCAAACTGAAGGTCGTGATGGTCTTGAAGCTTCCAGATATAAAACCCTCTTAGATTGACGCCGTCCAACTCACGAGCTGCTCGCAGAAAAACAGAGAGAGGTTAGCAGTCGAGTTAGAGTCAATCATCACTAGCACTAGAGCTCATATTGCTATGCAACAAAGTACAGTTTGCATGCAACTTTGATTCACATATGTAAATACAATTTTAAATACAAAATTTACAATTTAAATGCATTTAAATATAGAGATGCTATTTTATCTCTGTCTTTCCACAGTCACAGATCATGAAACTAGTCTAATGACACACTCTTCAGGAACCTTTAACTCTTTCCCTGCCATTTACGGGATTTTCCGGCAATCCACGTTTTCACTGTTATACGGTAGAGGGCGCTATTACACATCTTCTGAAAGAGTACAGAATCTCCAGATCAAAACACAGGCGAAGCAGCAGCAGAAACAAGCGATAGAAGCATTGCTGGCGCTCATGTAAAATAATGTGATAATAAATAATTCAACAGCATATAAATCAAAACATTACTAAATGAAATATTGAACCCATGAAGAGGAAACGACTGTGAAGCTTTGAGGTGTTGATGGACTCGATCTACTCCATCTGTGTTTTGATCATCGTTCTGGACATAGTCTTTGACACAAAAAAAGATTTTTTCAGCTTTTTGTTCAAACTGTTGATAAATTAAAATGCATGAAGCTAGAATAAAATGTTTTATTGTTGTTTAAAAGCAGAGGATCTGTTATTTCTTTTGATATGTTGCATGTTCAGATATTCATATAACAAAATATTCTGGCGGCCATGAAAGTTTTGTGAAAATGATCAAAAATGCTGGCGGGGAAAGAGTTAATTGCTAAACAAAATCTGCATTAAAATCACTTTGATATTCAGTTTGAACAAAGAATCATATAACAGAGGTATTCCCAAACTATTCTATCAACCGAACCACTTTTGACCTAAAATAAATTTTGTTAATATTTAATTTTTTAAGTTAATATTTAAATATAAATAATATTTAAATAAGTTTTTATTTCAATAATTTATCAATGCATTCACATGTTCATGGGTCTCTGATTTCGGTTCATGGTCACGTGACATGCAGGTAAACAAATAACTTTTTTTAGTAAGTTTTCTATTTTTTGTTTTTATTTATATATATATATATATATATATATATATTTAATTTAGCATTTTATGAATTATTAGCCAGGGTTCACAAACAGCAGTGTGGGAAACACGCTCAGCACTGTTTTTCAAATAGTGTTTGTTTTTCAAAACAGTGTTTGTGCAGATGTGAGTCACAGTCACTTCCGTTCGTGTGTGTGTGTGTGTGTGTGTGTGTGTGTGTGTGTGTGTGTGTGTGTGCGCGGCCTGACAGATTACGTGATTAAGCTGTGAACAACGTGACCTGTTTTTACCTGTGTACATATTTGAAAAACAGTGCTGAGCGTGTTTCCCACACTGCTGTTTGTGAACCCTGGCTAATAATTCATAAAATGCTAAATTATATATATATATATAATTTAGCATTTTATGAATTTTATGCATTTATGAATTTCACGTAATCTGTCAGGCCGCGCACTCACACACACACACACACACACGAGTGGAAGTGACTGTGACTCACATCCACACAAACGCTGTACAGCAGATGCATTGGGCTCAAGGATCATACAGTATCCACATGATGCCCATGTGTCCCTGTGTGCTCACACCATCTCAAAGGTCACTCATAAACAGCTCAGAGATGATAGAATTACAGCAGTTTGACCTTTGACCCCATGATGTCCAACCTCAGAGGAAGCAGTTGATTATGCTGTGCTCTTGTGTTAGAACAGATAACGCTAGATAACACACACACACACACACACACACACACACAGATTGCTTCAGATCAAAAGTATTGTTCAAAAATAATTGTATTTTTTGAATTGGTTTAAGGAATAAAATTAAGAAATATATTACATTTATGAGTTAATATTTCAATAAATTAACAACACTTTTGCATGTTCATGGTTCTCTGATTTCAGTTAATTGTCACGTGACATGCAGGTAAACAAATAAAAAAAAATGTTATTTTGAAAGAAAGTTTAGAAAGTTTTTTATGTTTATTTTTTTGTAATAATTAATTTTACATTTAATGAATTATTAGCTAGGGTTTAATGAATATATATATATATATATATATATATATATAAATAAATTGCTTAAGAAAAATAATATGTATATAATACTTCATATAATAATATGTATATAATCACTGTTGTGCTTGATACCAAATGCAATAATAATAATAATAATAATAATAATAATATAAATTTAAATAAAAATAATGCTAAAATAAAATAATAAAATAAACTAAAAATTATATTAAATAAAATACAATAATTAAATAAAAATTAAAATGAAATAATATTAAAATAAACTAACAATAATAAAAAAAATTAAAATAATGCTAAAATAAAATAAAATAAAATAAAAATAATGCTAAAATAAAGTAATATTAAAATAAAATAATAAAATAAACTAAAAATAAAATAAAATACAATAATGAAATAAAAATTAAAATGAAATATTAAAATAAACTAAAAATAAAAATAATATTAAAATAAACTAAAAATAAAAATATAATACAAATTATGATAAAACAATAAAACAAAATTTATAAAAAATAAAATAAAAATAATGATAAAAAAATATAATTAAAAAACACCCAAAAAATATGCTTCTGAAATTCTTAAATCATTATATTCAGTTTCAGCTCACCCTTCAGCGCCTCCTGCAGGTAGTCTCTGATATAGCACTGTCTCAGCTGGTCATTATGGGGTGCTTGGTCATCCACCCCTGACGCTGTGATAATGATGGGCAGCTCGTTGCCATAGCGATGCTTCACCCACCCCAGCATCCTGCGGAGGCCCCAGGGCACGAGCGCCTGTCTCAGGTGTGACGACGGCCAGGTGACGTCAGTCATCAGCGACAAGCCGTGGTCCTGGTTCGGCGGTTTGGGTGGGTTTGGGTTCTGTGGTGACGGTTGGTGCAGCGGTGACACCAGACGTGTTGTGAAGTGATTCAGAGCGATAAAATCCAGCGCCCCTTTAAGCTCCTCCCTTTCGTCGTCGGTGAAGCCAATCAGAGCGCTGTCACGCCCCTCAAACAGAGGGTCGAGAAAACGGCCCAGTTCGAACAGCAAAAAATGCTGCTGTGCATCTTCATGTGATTCTAAGAACGGATTGGCCGGTTCTACCCAATCAGCATGGAGCGCGATGCTAACCGCCGCCCCCTGCTGCAGCCGGAACCGCGTGTCGTAAACGCGCCAGGCCTTCGCGTGCGCCAGGAGCAGGTGACGCGCTACCGTTCGTCTGTCCTCAGCCGTCCCGCCGTACGCATCTGTTAGCCGGTTCGGCTCATTAATGGTGATCCACGTCGGTACCAAGCCACCAAATTCCTGGTAACAGAATGTGGCGAACTTGACGAAGGCCTCCACGGCACTGTCGTTTCTCCAGCCGCCGTTAGCGTGCAGCGGTTCGGGCAGACCCAGCGAGGGCGACCTGTTGCTGGGATGATACAGGGTCACGACCGGCTGGATTCCTCTGCGGACGAGCTCGCTCAGCACACACCGGTAGAACCGAACCTTCTCCGCATCCACAGATGACGGGTCGCCGCTGGGCATGAGCTGGGTCCAGTCCAGGGCAAACCGGTAGTGTGATGACCCCGTGACCCCTAGGAGAAAGAGGTGACGCTGAATGTACAGGAAGTCAGTGCACTGCGCCGCCCGCGTGTGAAGCACGATGCCCGTCACGGGTTTGAGAGCGCCGTCGCCGGAGTAGTTCCAGCGGTACAGGTGCGGATCGGTGAACTGCGGCGAGAA
Source organism: Mylopharyngodon piceus (assembly GCA_039654765.1). NCBI lineage: Eukaryota > Metazoa > Chordata > Actinopteri > Cypriniformes > Xenocyprididae > Mylopharyngodon > Mylopharyngodon piceus. The sequence goes on from CM077439.1 coordinate 31,236,485, forward strand.
CGGACGCAGATGCACCTGGGAGAACATTTAAGATGAAACGTTCAGAAATAGTACAAGTAAAGAGATTTCAAATGTTTAAATCGATGCAAAATCACCTGTAATACTGATTCCGACACACCAAACTGGAAGTCGCAGGGGAATCGGGCCTCGATGTGTTTCGTGTTGTCGGCAGGAAAGCCGTTGTCCTGGACCAGCCGTCTGTAGAAGTGTGCGCTGGTCTTCGGGAGCCTGTGGCGCTCGGGTCGACTGAAGTCGATGTAGAACAATCCCCTGCGCACGCTGTAACCGTGATTCCACTCAAAACCGTCCACCAGACTCCAGGCTGTGTATCCAAACACACTCACTCCGTCCACGGAAACGGCTGAGAGAAAACAGGTGCAAAGATATTGCCTTTCATATGTCATAAAGTTTTTTATTAAAGTTTTTTACACAATCTTACAGTGCTGAGTATACACAATTTAGATAAATGCATCTATATTTTAATCATTAACCAGATGTATTGTGATCCATTTATTCATTTAGCAGAGATTTAAATTTCATCCCATCTGTCAAAATGCTTTATGGCATCATAAAACACTAAGACAACATTAATGAACAAACGATTAGTCATATATTAAAAGTTAACTGAAGTATTTCTTCTTCACCTAAATAAATAAATAAACACAGAAATAAAATGTATTTATATAGAAATTTTATTATTAAATAAATATAATTTATTAATTAAAATACATTTATTTGTAAAGAAAATTGTGTATTAAAAATATTTTTATAAATAAATAAATACATACATTTTATTTACTATAAATACAATTATTAATAAAAAAATAAATGAATAAATGAAAGGTTTTTATTAAAAATAAATGTATTTATACATAAATAGTCTATTTAGTATAAATAAATGAATACATAAAATGTATGTATTTATAAAAAAGGTATTAATAAATACTTAATTAATTAAATATTAATGTAAAATAAACATATTTAGAAATAAATAAATATTTATAAATATGTACAAATAAATATATCGTTTTTATTTATGTATTTATTAAAAATAAATAAATGTTTATATATTATAAATAAATATACTTACTATAAATACATTTATTACAATTAAAATAAATAATTAATTATAAATAATTTATGTATAAATTAAAAATAAAAGTATTAATAAAAAATACTATTTATTCATTAAAAATAAATGTATTTATAACTCAAATACTTTTTATGTATGATGTATGTATTCATATAAAATAAACATTTAGAAACAAATAATATATATACTTTTTATGCATTTATTAAAAAATAAATAAATGTTGTTTATTTAATATAAATAAATACATTTTACTTACTATAAAAAATAAATAAAATGTATGTATTTATTACAAATAAATGTATTAATAGGTATTTATTCATTGAAAATAAATTTAATTATAACTAAAAATGTGCATTTATCATTTATGTATTTATTATAAATAAATGTGTTAATACATAAATAAATAGTTTATTTAGTATAAATAAATAAAAATATGTATTTATAAAACAATGTATTAATAAATAATTTACAATACATATTATAAATAAACGTATTTAGAAACAAATAAACATATAGTTTTTTTTGCAAATCCAATATGCATTTGAGATGCATATCAATACCAAATGTGAAAAGGGTTTAAAACACTCACACACACACACACACACACACACCCACAAACACTCATGAAATATCCTCATATTTCATGTTTACGTCGTAATACCAGTGTAATACCCATGTCATTATACAAATTTGTGTCCTCATAAATCACAAAAACAAGCACACACACACACACACACACACACACACACCTTGCATGACTTGGATGATGAACCTCTTCATCAGATAAATGGCCACAGTGTCCTCGACTCCGACAGAAGCGTCAGAGAACCATCCGCTCTCTGCCACCAGCACCTGCGGATCGCCGTACATCTGCTGAACCCAGACCAGAATGCTCCTCAAGTCCGGCGTCACCGTCTGCCCGAACCGGGCCAGTCCTCGGCCCACCCTCAGGGTCTCCGGCCCGAAGGCCAAGGAGAAGAAGTCTGCGGTTCCCCTCACATAGAGCCTCTCATCTGGAGTGAACTCTGGGATTACACCTCGGTTCGAGGCCTTCAGGGACTCTGGATAATCTCCACTTCCATATATGGGCTCTGCGAACCAGCCAATCACAGCCTCCATGGACTTCTGACAGAGCTCCACATTGGCTGGCGAGGCCTGACCATGAAGAGGCTCCACCCAATGAGAGCCGAGAGTGATGGAGACTTTACCGCCCTGATGAGGTCTGAAGAGTTTGTCGTAGATGTGCCACGCTTTAGCATGAGCCTGCAGAGACAAGAGCAAACCATCATCACTACAGAAATCAAATTTGAAAGGAGGAGCAGAGATGTCTCAGTAATGTTCTCACTAATTCATGATCTTATGCAGCAAAACCTGTTACTACTGGTCAGATCTGAGCAGAATCACCCTATATGTAGTGACTAGATATAGATATAGATATAAAAATCACTCCATGCAGAACAGTTCATCTCTTCATTAGGCTATTTAACACATTTTGTACTTTCATTTTGTAGAGCAAGTAAGAACATAGAAATAAAATGCATAATTTATCTGAAGGCAGATGAGATAACACATGAAAAACGTGTGTGTGTGTGTGTGTGTGTGTGTGTGTTGTTGACTTGCTTTGAGATTTTTGCCAATGTCAAATTAAATGTCAAAATTATCAGATAAAATAATGCATGGCTTCTGTAGGATTTAAATAAATAAGAATTATAATAAATAAGAACTATATATATATAATATATATACGATTTTGTAACTGGAATGGAAGTAAAATGGGCTTAATTGTCATGCAATAATAATGTCAATGCAAGAAAAAAAAAAACTTAACGGCTTTAAAATGAAGCTTTATCTTCTTCATGCACAAAAAAGGGGTGAAATGTGACCAGGATATTTTTAACAAAAAAATGTAAACATTTGTAATTGTATTTTGATTTATCTCACATTTGTGGCTATTAAGGCTCCTAAAAGTCTTCCAGTACAGACACTGTGAAGATCTGCATTATTTCTGCATCGACTCTTTTCACAGCTGAGGTGAAAAATGAGCCTGACCTCTGACCTCTGAGCCCAAACTCACCCTGATGAGGTTGTGTGCAGCGATGAAGGGGTCGGCGCGGTCTCCGATGACCCCCGGAGCGTGAGCCCCCGTGCCGTAGCCCTGAACGGCCAGGAGAAAAGGGTTATGCATCGTCAGCCAGTATCGAACCTCCCCACCAAACGTCTGGAAACAAAACGCAGCGTAATCTGCGAAGACGTCCACCATGCTCCGGTTCAGCCAGCCTCCGAAGCGCTCCTGCAGGACCTGCGGTAAATCCCAGTGAAACAGAGTCACCACAGGCTCCACCTGAAGCTCCTTTAACTTGCCGATCAAACGCCGGTAATGTTCCACTCCGGCCGGGTTGGGATTCGCAGTCGCGTCACCATCAGGGAAGAGTCGGGGCCAGGAGAGAGAAAAGGTGTAGAACTTCACACCCAAATACTGAACCGATCTCAAATCCTCTTCCCACTGAACATAACTGTCACTGGCTGATCTGTCTGTGCGGGAATGATGCGTGAAACGGTCCCACACGGACTCACCCTTCCCATCTGCATCCCAAGAGCCTTCGGTCGGGAACGCCGAGGTCCCGACGCCCCACAGGAACCCGCTGGGAAACGTCCCAGTCTGCAGGTGCGTCTCGTTCAGCGGCTGCAGCCACAGTTTTGATGCTTTTCCCAGCAGGACACACTCTGTCGTGCCCCATAAAATCAACACTGGAATTAAAGTAAGAGACACGGATGAGACTCGCAACATTGTGAGCAAACTATCAGAGCAAAAATGCTACTTGAAAACTGCAGCAAAGCATCATTAATGAAAGAAAAGGTAAAGCACATAGCGAGAGAGCGGCACTGATCGTAAACACTGAAGATCTCTGAGTGCAGGAAGACGGACCTCCGATCAATGATTAACATGAACTCTGATCCTCTCATGACTTACAGCGTCTGAGACAGAGAGAAACAAGAGGGAGGGACAGACGGAGACGGATGATGGATGGAAAGAAAGAAGAAAGAAGCACAGAGAATGAAGGATGTTTTATCTGGCAGATCAATGGAGTAAATTTAATTTGGCTTTTACTGAAACAGACACTGATGGGTTTCTATAGCACTGTAAATTTTCATGCCTTCTAGTTTAATTTTTCTACTAACAATACCCATAATTATGATTAAACATAATATTTAATAACAACAAAAATAAAGTAATAATTAAAAAACGAAACAATACATAAATACTTTTTTTTCTGAACCATCCTGGACATTTCATTTTAAAGACTCACTGATCTTGCTACGACTAATTTCATAGCAATCATTTTATATATTATGTCTCCTAAATGCATGCAATTAAACAATATTTGCATCTTTTTGCATAACTTCACAAAATTATAGATCGATTAAAAATTATGCACTATAAAACTAAATAACATCAAACAACAAAAAAAAAGTGATATTTACCCTTTATTTGTCTTTGTTTTCTTCACACATCATGCGTCATATTTCATCTCAAACTCTTCATTAACCAAGACTAAACAAGTTTATTAAGGGAAAAATTGTTAGTAATGATAGAAATGGAGTCACAAGTGAGGCACAGACATAATTTGTGAAAATAATTCAATAATAGAAATCAATTTCAAACAATAAATATAGCTGCGAGCAGCAGTTAACGGGGTTCAAGCGTATTAAGGCCTTTAAGCACATTTGTAAAAAGATTTTTTTTTGAAGTCCACTATAAGGAGAATAATCCTGGAATGTTTTCATTAAAAACCTTCATTTCTTTTCGACTGAAGAAAGAAGGACATGGACATCTTGGATGACATGGGGGTGAGTAAATTATCAGGAAATTTTTATTTGAAAGTGAACTATTCCTTTAACGAACGATTCGATGGACAGCGGCGCTCCTAGAGGCAAAGTTGCTCAGAATGAGGAGTTCTACCATGTGGTACGAATGTTGTGGGCGTGTGCAAAAAATTGTGCGATACATGACCCTTTTATGCACATGAAAAATGCGAAGGCGCCCCCGGTGGCCGATTTCTTTCGAATTTCTCACAGGCCTCTAGGGCCGTGAGTCAAACAGGCCCAGCGAGTTTCGTTCCGATCGGCCTCCGTTAACCTTGTCTGATAGCTGCTCAAACTTGATTGGCCGATGGTGGACGTGTTTTTTGAGATACGCGAATGTACATAAACATGGCACCTCAGACAAAGACACTGCATGCCAATTTTCAAGTCGATCGGACTAACAGTGAAATAGTTATAGCCATTTTCATGTTTTTTTGCTGTTTTAGCGCCACCAAATGGCCAGTCGCCACGTCCTTTTTCACACAACCACAGAATGAGCTCTTACATATGTGTGCTGAGTTTGGTGAAAATATCTCATTCCGCTCACGAGTTATAGACATTTTAGTAAAAGTGGCTCCACCCACCTCAAATGTTTTGGCGGCCCTTAGAGAACGTGAATCGAAATTTCAACTTTTTTTTTTTTTTTTTTTTTTGATGATTACTGACAATCAGACTCCGGAGAATCTCACTGAACTGGTTTGAAGTAGGTTTTTCAAAAAAATCCAAAATACCCAAGAATCCTTGGTTCTGTCTTGAACCAGGGATACTGACGATATAAGACACTTGAGCTTACGCCTAACGTTTTAGGAGTTATAAGCGATTTCGTACTTTTCACCACTGTAGCGCCCCCGTCAGGCCGATCGGTGCGAGTCTTGGTGATGTTGTATATGGTTGTAGCCCTCAAAGTTTCAAGTCTCTACGACTTACGGTTTGGTCTGCCCGATCACTTTTAGAGGAGAATGCTGATCCTTGGAAAATTTCACAATTACAATAGAGTTTCAGAGCTATACGCTTGAACCCCTAAATATTGAGATAGCTAGATTAGTAGTTACTCATTGTTTGTATTATTATAGTATCAAAAATGTAATTTTTATGATGATTTTTTTCATATTTAAGATAAAAAATGTAGGTCTGGGACATAGTAAAACATGCAAAGGATTTGAACATAAATTATGTAATCCAAAACTCTTAATATGACCTTCAGATAACAAAGGGATGAAATATGAAATACAAAAAACACCTAGTTATGAACATGAGATATTTGCTAAGATTAGAATAACTCTCAATCTCTCCATCACAAGCAAAGTTTTCATTTCAGCCTGTCACTTCTGAAGAACAGCTTCAATATCCCGCTAAAGACGTTACGCTGCTGTTTTACGTCATGTACCTTCAACAACATCAGGCCGGAAGACGAACAAACAACTGCAATGAAGGCGACAATAAACCTTTGCTTTACATTCAGGGTTGAAGATCAAACCCAATTGAAGTCGATGGCAGTTTCGGGACAGGTGATTGTAGTTTTATGAGGGCAGAACAGCCTCGACGGTGCATGTGATTGTGTTTGGAGACACAATCTGATGCCCAAAGGAACATTTGATTAGATCAGATGACTGATAAAAGAGGATGCTGAACAAAAATCAGCTTGATCAGTGGAAAACAACACGGGTAACAGCAACACAAACACAGAAAGCATACAGTGAGCTGATTTTGTCAAAGCCAGCATCCTAAATAAATACAACAGCATTAGTTAGTGATTTGAAACACCCTACACAACATATATTATATTTATAAAAAAAGTTAAAATAGTCAATATTTAATTAATTTTTTCTCTGAGCACAAAAACTATTTGCTAATTACATCAAGCCTTCGTTGTCAGGAGCTAGCCGTCGCCTCATGCATTAAAATGCTTCAAATTATTCGATAAAAGCCGCTCAAATAAAATATTATGGTTACTAGTCAAGCACTATATCAAGTAACGTGCTAATCATGTTTTCACACCAGTGTTTGAGTAACTCTAATGGAACATTAAATCAGCAGAGGGAGCAAACAGATCCTCTGCTGGTCAAATATGGTACTGCATATTCTCCAAAATAAGCCAAACATACAGTAGTTGCACAACCGTGCAAGTGTTCAGAAGGCTATTTTGACATCTAAACCAGATGGGTTTGATCCTTCATACAACACAAATATTCGACACAAAACATGTACTAGTATAAACTTGCTGTGACATGAATGCTTTCTGTGATGGAGAAACTTTTATAATGCCTGCTTTTAAAGTCAAAGTATTACTTTCATATGAAGTAAATAACTCCGTGACTGTCAGTAAATGTCTGACATTTAGAGAAGTGAAACAGCTGGAAAAGCAGAAGTTCAGTAACATCATTTATATATGATCAACAGTTTCATAAGACGGTGATCAACCAAGTATAAACAGTGTAAGCTAACCTCCACAGCGGACGGGTAAGAGAAATCACACTATCTATCTATCTATCTATCTGTCTGTCTATCTATCTATCTATCTATCTATCTATCTATCTATCTATCTATCTATCTATCTGTCTGTCTGTCTGTCTATCTATCTATCTATCTATCTATCTATGCCAAAAATGATTTCTTTTGCTTTCAAATGTTTTCTGCCTCACACTAAAAGTAGACCAAGTGCAGAAAAACCTAAATTTATATTTAAAAAACAAAACAAAAAAAATACTAAAAAAAACAAAAAATACTGCTGCTATGCAACTACAATGCAAACTAATGCTAGGGATTAAGTAAAAATGAAACTGTGAGAAGTCAAAAATGCGGTTGACTTGAAATGGGAAATGAAATCAAGAGTGTTTTTTCTTCCTCAGATTCACTCGTGTCAGAAAGATGAAGCCGTCATGCTCATGCTGGTGGTTGGTGTCTGTTTATGTCACGTGTTTACACCCATCTCTCATTCTGGCCATTAAGAGGATCATAGTGAATTACTCATCTCAGAACCTGTCCTCGGTTCCTCCCGGCCTGAAACCATCTACAGAGGACTTGGATCTGTCGCTGAACCACATCCAGACGCTGAGCGGCAAAGACTTCAGCACCACACCACGACTCCATTTCCTCAATCTGTCCTGGAATATACTGGAAAACATAGACACAGACGCATTTAACTCCACACCGGCTTTGGAGATTTTGGACCTGTCACACAACAGACTCCAGAACCTCTCTGACCAACTGTACCTGCTTAAGGTGGGAAATCTGCAGTTCTTAGACTTGTCATCTAACATGTTTTCCGTCATGGCACTAGGGAAGGAATTTTCTACCCTAAAACACCTGCAGTGGCTCGGCCTGAGTGCCATTTCAATCGGCAATGAAGACTTTACTTACATTGCCAGTCTTACTCTGAAAACGCTCTTCATTAATACCGATAAGCTACAGAAGTATGAAGAGAGGAGTCTAATGGGTGCCCATGCAGAGAAGGCCATCATCGCCCTGTCCAACAAAGACCTAGATATTGCAATCGCTGATGATGTTTTTGCATCGTTTAAAGAGGTAGAATTCACCAAGGTGGACAGCGAGATGAAGGTTCTCCAGCAGATACGCCAGCGAGGAACAGTACGCACCGTTAGTCTAGAAATCTCCAAGGTGAAAACCACCTGGGAAGTTCTGACAGGCTGTGTAAACACAATACTGTCATCTGCCATTCAACAGCTTTCTTTCTCAGAACTTACCATGACAAAAATGATACACGGCAGGCCTGTGTCCTCGAGCCGCTTGTTGGAGTCCTTCTCTACAAGAAGAGCGTCTGTAACTGAATTCATCTTCAACCAAACAGAGCTCTATGACTTCTTCATAAGCATGCCAGCGAGAAAAGTTAGTTTAACCCAAACGCCCATCATCTTTATGACCTGCCCTCAGACTGTTAGCAAGATCGAGGTGTTGGACTTGTCCGATTGCGCCCTTACGGAAAACATCTTCTCGGTTGGTCCAGATACAGAATGTAGTACACTGACAAACTTGGAAAATCTGGTTCTGAGGGGCAACAACCTGAAACATCTTGGACCGCTGACCTCCAGAATCCATCTCATGAGCTCGCTGAGATACGTCGACCTCAGTCAGAACACGCTTACCTATTCCGAGGAACAAGGCAAGTGTGTTTGGCCTCGCAAAGTTGCCCATGTGGATTTGTCTTCCAATGGGTTTGACCAGAGCATCTTCAAGTGTTTGCCCGATTCCATACGAATCTTAAACCTCAGGAATAACCGAGTGACCACAGTCCCTGTAGATGTTGGGGTTTTAGAAGACTTGAGCATCCTGGACCTAACGGATAACCGCTTGCTGGACCTTCCCACCTGTCAAGCATTCCCAAACCTGCAGAAGCTCCTAGTAAGAACAAACTCCATCCATTCGCCTTTACCGGGAGACCTCGAGACTTGTCCTCATCTCAAAGATCTCGACTTGAGCCGCAACCCCTTCATCTGCACTTGTGCTTTGCGAGAATTTGCCGCTCTCATCAATAACCGAGCGACACAAACTCCTGGTGTGACTCTCGGCCACTGGCCGGAAGGATATCGATGTAGTTACCCAGAATCCAGGAGCAACACCATGCTAAAAGACTTCTACCTTCCTGAGATATCCTGCAATGGCTGGATCCTGGCTGTTACGATTCTGATCCCGACAATCACTTTGGTAGTTGCCGTCAGCCTTCTTTGCCATCGGCTGGACGTGCCGTGGTACCTCAAGATGATGTGGAAATGGACACGTGCCAAGCACCACGCAATAACCTCCCAGAAGAAGGCTGAGGATATGGAGGGGTTGCGCTTCCATGCGTTCGTATCGTACAGCCAAAAGAACGCAGACTGGGTCAAAGCTCAATTTCTTCCCAAGCTCGAGGGCGATTGTGGGTTGCGAGTTTGTCACCACGAACGGGACTTCATCCCGGGAAAGACGATCGTTCAGAACATCCTCCGATGCATCGAGCAGAGCAGAAGGTGCGTCTTCGTGCTGTCGTCTCATTTCGTCCAGAGCGAATGGTGCCACTACGAGCTCTACTTCGCCAATCACCAGAGGGTAATGCGAGGGATGGATAGCATCCTCCTTATTCTGCTGGAACCTCTGCCGTTATATCTCATTCCCTCCAAGTACTACCAACTCAAGGCCATGATGTCCAGACGCACCTATCTAGAGTGGCCACAGGAAGGAGTCAAGCAGAAGCTGTTTTGGGCAAATCTCAGAGCAGCTCTGCAGGCCAACCTTCCCATTCCGTCAGAGAGAGAAGAAGAGTGATGAGAGGAGTTTTACAAATTTATTTCATAGAGATTGTCTTAGCATATATTTATTTAGAGCAGTGGTTCTCAACCAGGGGTCCGGGGTCCACTAGTCTAAAATCAATATATTTCTAATTTTAATTCACCACCTCAACCTGGATACAAGAGGTAGCCTAATTTTAAAAGTGTGACTTCTAGTCCTGGAATATTGAGGGATTTAACAAACTAAATAAATAAATATATAATGGAATTCTTAAATAAGCCATTTAATGTTGCAATAAATTTTTAAATGTACAATGATATATAAGCCATAAATAAGGCGCGTAATACATATAATCAATTAGCTCAATTTCTATTCTCAAAAACAAAGTTCTTTAGACCTCGCCCTCAAGACTTTGATAGGTGAAAGTGAAAATATTCATTTCAATGCAAATTTCATGTTGTTGTTTTTTTGTAATATTTCAGTCTTTTCTTTAGACATGTTTACTTACTGCAACATTTCACTATGCATTTAATTATTTTGTGATGTGATTAGTTTTATGTCATCTGCTTCATATATCATGATGTTCATTTCATGTCCTTTATCATGTAACATGCAAAAAGGTTTATTTATTCATAAAGCTTATTTATGCTTATATTTCAATGTACATTTATTTAATGCAACATGCCATTAATAATTTCATTTACTCTGTTAAACCTTGTACTAGAAGTCAAGTCAAGTCACCTTTATTTATATAGCGCTTTTTACAATGTAGATTGTGTCAAAGCAGCTTTACATTGATAACTGGTACATTATTTGGCTGCACAGCAGCTCTTAAAGAATAGTGTCAATGCAGGTAGATCAAAGCACTGTTGAATATCAAATGTCAAGTGTCCCCAACTAGAAAAGTCATGTAAATCAATAAAAACTTAAAAATGGGCATTTTTATAATGAATATAATTTTTTTCTGATTATGCCAAGCTTTAAAATATTTAATCAGGTATAATTTGAGTAAAAAAAAATTACATATATGTAAGTTTGTTTTTAAAATCCTTATGCATTGAAACACAAACTACAAGTCATGCAAATTCATTGGTTAAATGAGTGGGACGCTTAAAGACTCCTAAATCTGAAATTTATGGGGCCTTGGGGTCAAAAAGGTTGAGATCCAATGATTGAGAGCTGTTAATTCCAAAGATTTGTACCTAAAAACAAAACTACCAATCCTTGAAATAATGACTATAAATGAGACAAAAGACATCCTGAGACTGAAATGGGGACCTTGAGAAAGACTAAGTTTATGTCTAGTGATGGATGGCCTGAAACAAGTTAGAGCAAAGCATTTATGAAATTAATCTCAGTATACAACTAGAGAAACACTGTTTTATTTATTATAAGCTGCCAGCAAACATTATATTACACAAAACACAGTATAGTCCATTAAGTATGTTACAACAATACAGTATCAAAAAAAAAAAAAAAAACATTTAACAGAGCAATCTCCATTTACAGACAAAGAATATGGAAATGCTGAATCTTTCTTATTGTTTGTAAATTAATACCTGAAATAAAACCATGCCTTAAATGAGTTCTGCTGGATGTGACTTTAAACATGTCTAGAGCTTAATGTAAGAAAAACATGTCTGTTATCATGTCCTCTTACATTATAAGAGTGTAAAGTAACAAAAATGATAGCAGAACCATCTGAAACAAGGTTTACTTTAAGGTTTCTTTTTAGGGTCTTAAAAGCTTTTTAAGCTTTACTTTTAAGGTCACAGGTCACTCAGGGTAATGACTGGATGAGGATGATCTTTTCATTAATGCAGAAACGATGAAGCACCGTTAGCAGGTTTTCTCCGCATCGTGACACCTGACGCTCCATCGCCAGACGAAAGTCCTCTTTCACGCCTTTGGTGATTCCTCGAGTTACGGTGTGATGTCTATAAAAACAGACACACGGCGTGTGAAAAAACACAGAGCTGATATGGGTCTCCAAGAAATGAAATGAAACAAAACGCTTCCAAAACAACAGTTTCTCCACATTCAGAACGATAAGAGCTGTGCACAGCCCTTCCAACAAAACACTGAACACACACACACACACACACACACACACACACACACAAATACTGTGGCAGAAAATACATATAAGGGTGAACCTCACAAAGAAAGTCTGGCTCATATTCCATCCCAAACAAAGCCTATTTTGGAGAACCTTTTTTTTTTTTCAACACTGAAACACTGAATTTTGCAGTGTACATTAAATCCCCCCAAAAATAATGTAATGTGGAAAAAAAAAAATCATTGGATAACCATTTTTTTTAGTTAAAATGTGCATAAATTAGTACAATAAGTCTAAGAAATACTAACATAATAACAAATATTCATATTATCACAGAAGTACTGGGATAAAAGTGTATAGTTCATATATAAACACTGATGTCTACGGTAGTGATCAAAATTGAGTAAATCACCTTTTGAAAGTAACTAGGCGCTTCAAATAAGGATTGTATTGATTACATCATTACACCAGTAGGTGGCGACAAGTGACTTAAAAATGTATTTGTCATTGAATCACTCACTCAAGAGATTTGTTCAAAAACGCTGATTCATCCAGTAATGAAACGAGTCATTGAATCATTCATTCAATTTTTTAAATAATTCATTCAGATTAATTTAACATTTTAAATAGACAGCGGCAATAACATTCTGTCAGAACCTCTAGTAAATTACATGTTATTTTGTTTAGCTGTTGTTTATAACATGATCTCTGTTTGAAACAAAACAATTGTGATTCTCAATTTATCCAGAATCATGCAGCTCTACTTTCACTTGTTCTTCACAAACACGTTTACAATTTATATTATTGAAATGCAAAATAATCAAATGAGAATCTAAATTCTATCATGAAAATAATGCAAATGGGTTGATTTTCATTATGCATCATTCATTTCTTTTGATCCTCGGGTGAAATATGACCCAGACGTTTCTTGACGTTTTCTGTGAGATTCACTCGTAAAATGTAAAATGCTGAAATCCAATGACAACTACAAACACAATGTCATCAAATGAACAAAAAACGCTCTTCAAAGACTTCACAGCCATTTGAGTAAAACACAACGGAAAAAGGAGCCGTATGAGAACAGGAACAATCTTGCAAAATGAAAATGCTTGAACAGAATGAAAACCCAGTGAAAAGAACTCAAAGGAGGAGAATGTAAACGCATGAGCAGGCTGGGAGGAGTTTGGGGGCGGGGTTTCGATGATGGGGGTGGGGTACCTGTCAGCCTTCTGAGCCCCTGGAAGCAGCAGGGTGTTTAACTCCACCCCCAGGGCGGGGCTGGGGTTCCTACGGACAGCAAACACCATTTCATCAGCACCCCGAGTGACAGGGCCGAACTCATAAACGCACCGCCAGCACTACCACAGCGGAAACAAACGCCTCATCAAGAAATATGACACGGCTCTCTGAAATGCTTGATTCTGATTGGTCAGTCGCAACATTCCGAGGCCAGTTATTGGCCGATAATGACATCATGCAGACTTATTTCATGTCTCTGCGTATCACACGGCAGATGGACGCACTTTCTCTCTCGTTTCATTCAAACGCAGCCTCAGTTATCGACTGTATTTACTGTAAAATGCAAATGGAGGACTTCACTATTAATAGTATGCTTACGGTAACGGTGTAGTATTCGTCTTGTTACCAGAATGACTGTTTTATAAACTAATGTGTGTAAACTAAATCAATATTTCAATATTTTTAGTCATTATGTCATTTTTTATATGGTGAAAAGCCAAGTAACGAGTGATACGACTGTACATTATCCCCCAATATTTCATTTCTAATTATTTACTGTATTTAAGATAATACAATATTAAAAAAAAAAAAAAAACTTAAGCTTATTTTATTTTTATTTTTTTAGCTAAAACTAAAATAAAAACTAGTAAAAACTAATAAAACTGTATTAATAGAAAAATGAATCGAATTTTATAAATAAAAATCAATTAAATTAATTAATAAAAATATAAATAAAAATTACTAAAACAGTTTCTTCACAAATCAATATTTCATTATTGATCATTATGTCATTATTTATGAGGTGAAAAGCCACGTAATGAGTGATACGACTGTACATTATTTACTGTATTTAAATATAGTAATAAAATATAAAAACTTATTTTATTTTTAGCTAAAACTAAAATAAAAACAAAATTAAAATAAAAATTAATAAAAATATAAATAAATATATAATACATATAAATTACTAAAAATGAAATTACTAAAACTTTAGCTAAAATGAAAATGAAAATGGAAAATATAAAAATAAAACCTAACTCTAAGTATTAATAAAAACTATAATAGTATCTCATTGATAATAAAGTGGCAAGAAGCCGTGTAATAAGCGGGATAATGCACATCCAACTGGTTATAACCGGCTAAAAAATAACTGAGGGACACTTTTCTTCCAGCCCATTTTTCAACTAAAATACCACTATAACAAAAGGCTGTAATATTCCTCGTAACAGTACAGTTCTTGCTTCATATTAAATTGGACATGACGAAAGTAATATATTTGTAAGTCATCTCATTTTTTAAAACTATGCTCTCAATTCCCGACCCTAAAACATCTCAACAGCTCGCGACTCAGCGATTCCTCTTACACAATATCAGACACAGCCCATAAAACTGATCATAAAAGAGAACATCGGCACTTCAGACATCAGCACTAATGAGCCAATCAGAAAGCAGGGTAAGGAAAACGCCCTTCCTGTCAAGGTTGTATGTCGTAACCGCAGCCTATTCATTGTTCAAAACAAAAGGAGAGGAAGCAGGAAGGAGGGAGAGACCTTAGATGATCACTTCTCATCATTTAAATCAGTTCTAAAGGCTGGTGTGTGTGATGTGGGCGGGACTTACTTGATAAGCATCCCCTGATTGGGCAGCAGCTCCAGCTGGACCCGCCCACCTTCTGTTGTGCGGAGGTAAGCAAACTCTTCTAACATGTCAATGTCTAGTGGAGAAAGCTGGTCAAGGACAAAACACATGCAATCTTGTCTAAAATAAACTGTTCCAATTAAAAAAAATCTATTATTTCATATGCCATATTTAGTAGTTTATCAATTAATATGAGAATATAAAATCTCTATGCATAAATAACAACGTGAAGGATACTGGTGACGTAGTTGAAAAAGTTCTCGTACTGGAAACTGCCCTGCTGGCAGATCTTATCCACCGCCTTCAGGAAGAGATTCTCACCCTGTGGCCAATCATGCTGCAGGAGAACGATCACATGACCAAGAGCGAGGTCATCTCTGTTGTCTGTGAAAGCCCTCAGCTTAGAGAGAGACGAAACACGTTAAAAACCGAATCCAAATGTTGACCTGTGAGGTGAAATATTCAGATCTGGTACCTTGAAACACGCCAGCATGAGCTGCAGACAGAAGGGGAGGATGGATTTACTGGTGCAGGGGACGAGCCTCAGATCATTACCTAGCAACAGAGGAGAGAGAGAGAGAGAGTGATGTAAAACTTGGCTCATGAATATTAATTAGATGACATGACTAGTGTATTCTGTATGACGGTTCTGTCACGGCAGACAGACGCACCTTTCCTGGTTTTGCTCCGGGGTTTGCGCTGCTCCTCGCTGCTCTTCACTGCTTCCTGATTCTGGGGCGTCAGACCAGCGACCACCTCTAGAAGCTTCTCACACGCCATCTGACAAACCACAGCATGAAGGAGATAAGACACGCTGAATACAGTCGGTGTGTGTGTGTGTGAGAGAGAGAGTGTGTGTGTTACCCTGTACTCTCCCAGGGCGTAGTGACAGGAGGCCTGCTGTATGATCGCCCTGTGTGTCTCCAGGTTTGAGGAGGTCGAGAGGGCGTTCTGGTTCTGGTTCTGATTCTGCTGGAGCTGCAGTGATGACATCAGAGCTAGACTGGACAGAGCCTTCCGGTACTGACCCTGAACACACACACAGACCGATAAAGAACAACTTTAACACAATTTTTGCCATAGAAATGACCTTACATTTTTTATTCCTATGGGTTATTATCGTTAACTAAAACTAAACTATTAAAAATATTTTTTCTTATTAAAATAAAGCTGGAATAAAATAAAATATAAATATTAGATGAAAAGCAAACTAAAAGAAAATTAGCTAACTGGAATTAAAGTGAAAACATAAAAATAAAAGGCAATTCAAAATATAATTTTTTTGTGAGCAGTGTTTTCTCACACAAGAGCAAGATTTAGCTGTTGATAATATTTAACTAGAAACGGGTATATAAAGAGTTATATGAATTTATGACTTAAGATATGATTTATATTATCAATTAATTAAGCAACAAAACAATAAATCATCAAACCCAAATCATACCTGATAAATGATCATATCTGTGAGGAAAATCCGAAACCACAACCACATCTCAGTTTTCCACGATGAGCAGATCTTAACAAACTCTGGAATAAACCAATGACACAAGAGTTCCACATTTACAGTTTAAAACTGATCATGACCAGTGGAATATATTATCAGCTGTTAAAAAAAGTTACCAGTGTGAGTCAGGATACAATTTTATACAACTATGAATATTTGTAAATCTCGTTTCTCTCAGACCTGTCTCCAGGCTCTGGTGTGAATGCAGCAGATCCCAGCTTTCTCTGGCTGTACGGAAGTGCTCCAAGGTCTCGGCCCAACTCGGCATCTCTGTTTTATTCACCACAATGTGCCGCCCTCTGCCTTTGGCCAACACATCCTCATCATCAGAGCTCTACACACACACACACACACACACACACGGTCAGACAGTCAGCAGTGATGTACACCACATACATTCACACAGAACAATAATGACCTATAAACTTTGACCTCTGTGACTCACCATGGTTTTCTCTCGTCCGTCAGCCAGCTTGCGTTTCTTGTGCGCGTGCTTTCGCTCCACTTCTACATCCGTGTAAACGCTCGACAGATCCTCCAGCAGAACCCAGGGACACGAGCTCAGAGACGCGTGACCTGCAACAACATCTGGCCGTGACAATTCTACAGTTTAAAGAGAGATCGCTTAACATTCCCACAAAATTTTGATCAGTTTGAATTCATACAATTATTGCATGAATTTTCTACAACCCGAATTCCAGAAAAGTTGGGACGTTTTTTAAATTTGAATAAAATGAAAACTAAAAGACTTTCAAATCACATGAGCCAATATTTTATTCACAATAGAACATAGATAACATAACAAATGTTTAAATTGAGACAAAATGAGCTCATTTCAAATTTGATGCCTGCTACAGGTCTCAAAATAGTTGGGACGGGGGCATGTTTACCATGGTGTAGCATCTCCTCTTCTTTTCAAAACAGTGTGAAGACGTCTGGGCATCGAGGTTATGAGTTTCTGGAGTTTTGGTGTTGAACTTTGGTCCCATTCTTGCCTGATATAGGTTTCCAGCTGCTGAAGAGTTTGTGGTCGTCTTTGACGTATTTTTCTCTATAGGTGAAAGATCTGGACTGCAGGCAGGCCAATTCAGCACCCGGACTCTTCTACGATGAAGCCATGCTGTTGTAATAGCTGCAGTATGTGGTTTTGCATTGTCCTGCTGAAATACACAAGGCCTTCCCTGAAACAGACGTCGTCTGGAGGGGAGCATATGTTACTCTAAAACCTTTATACACCTTTCAGCATTCATAGTGCCTTCCAAAACACACAAGCTGCCCATACCGTATGCACTTATGCACCTCCATACCATCAGAGATGCTGGCTTTTGAACTGAACGCTGATAACACGCTGGAAGGTCTCCCTCCTCTTTAGCCCGGAGGACACGGCGTCCGTGATTTCCAACAAGAATGTCAAATTTGGACTCGTCTGACCATAGAACACTTTTCCACTTTGAAACAGTCCATTTTAAATGAGCCTTGGCCCACAGGACATGACGGCGCTTCTGGACCATGTTCTCATATGGCTTTCTTTTTGCATGATAGAGCTTTAGTTGGCATCTGCAGATGGCACGGCGGATAGTGTTTACCGACAGTGGTTTCTGGAAGTATTCCTGGGCCCATTTAGTAATGTCATTGACACAATCATGCCGATGAGTGATGCAGTGTCGTCTGAGGGCCCGAAGACCACGGGCATCCAATAAAGGTCTTCGGCCTTGTCCCTTACGCACAGAGATTTCTCCAGTTTCTCTGAATCTTTTGATGATGTTATGCACTGTAGATGATGAGATTTGCAAAGCCTTTGCAATTTGACGTTGAGGAACATTGTTTTTAAACTATTCCACAATCTTTTTACACACTCTTTCACAGCTCTGCCCATCTTTACTTCTGAGAGACTCTGCCTTTTATAGCTAATCATGTTACAGACCTGATATCAATTAACTTAATTAGTTGCTAGATGTTCTCTCAGCTGAATCTTTCAAAATTTCTTGCTTTTTCAGCCATTTGTTGCCCCCGTGCCAACTTTTTTGAGACCTGTAGCAGGCATCAAATTTGAAATGAGCTCATTTAGTGGATAAAAGTGTAAAATTTCTCCGTTTAAACATTTGTTATGTTATCTATGTTCTATTGTGAATAAAGTATTGGCTCATGTGATCTTTTAGTTTTCATTTTATTCAAATTTAAAAAACATCCCAACTTTTCCGGAATTCGGGTTGTAAGTGAATGTCACTGTTTGCACACACACACACACACACACACACACACACACACACACACACACACACACACTGACCCTGGAAGAGTGATGGCTGCACCGCAGAGACGTAGTGAAAAGCGCTGTGAAACAACACCAGCGTGCAGCAGGTGACGATCTGACCACAGCAGCGGGCAAAACCTTCCCCATCCGCAGCAGACATGTACCGACACAACTCCGTTATACGCTGCAGGAGCTCTAAGTATGACCTACAACACACACACACACACACACACACACTCAGAGTAAGAGCTGATCATACACATCAATCATTATGACATCGTTTCACAGATTCTTACCGGCTTCCTTTCTCTCCCTGCCAATCACAGAGCGAGCCGACCACGCCCATCATCTCCAGCAGCCGCTCCCATGGCTCCATCACCACCGACGACTTCTCCGACAGCCCGTCAATCACATACCGCTGACCCCGCCCCCGTCCTGGAGACTTTAGACCGCCCACTTCCTGTGAGCCTGAGAAAGTACAAGCAAGGTTTTCATTAGAATAATGACACTGTTGTCTTCTGTAGAGCTGCTTTACAGCTGAAATTTAATCAATTTCATAACTGATAAACTTTGCCACATTAATGCTGTTATTCTCCTGTTTACTTCTATGAAGCTGCTTTGAATCTGTATCGTATAAAGCGCTATATAAATAAAAAAAATAAAGTGCACTTCTATAGAAAACAATATTTTTGCAGTATGCAAATTCATAGATTAATTGCAAAATCAAAAGCATGCTTTTACCCTGCATCTGTCCGTCCGCCGACGGCTCCCGTGTGATGTAACATATGTAAAACTCTGCTGCTTTGTGCATGTACTTATACAGCAGACTGACGGGGAGACACATTTCTGGATTATTCAGAATCAGCGGCAGAACGTCACACACTGAGAATGAGACCAACAAATAAACAACAAAATTACTCAAGGAAAAAACACAAAAACACAAAACTAAAATAATGAAGAGAGGATAAATTTGTACCAAACAACTTCCTGAAGCAGTTGACGGGCGTGTCCAGGTCCTCTACAGTCTCCGCCTCTAACAGTGACTCTCCCAAACTGACCTGGAAGAGAGGTCAAGGGGTCAGGGGTAACGCAGAGTTTGCATTAGGTTGAAAAAAATTATTATTTCTCAAAAGATTACGCATCGACCCACAAAAGAATTACTAGTATTAGTGTGTACTTTCATTGTGCAAACATATATGTGAAGCTTATTTATATTGCACATTATGTTTAATGTTAATTCAAAGTGCTTTACATAAAAAGGACTTAAAAATAATCATAACAGATGCATACGAAATAAATGTGTTTATAAAGGAATCACAAATGCTTCATTTTATTTACACAGAATTAAATCAGAGAGTTTTATTAAAGTTCAGGTTGCCTTTTTAAGAAATGACCAGAGACAACAGATGAATATTAGCCTATATGGCTCATTTACAGTCTTGTTTCTATTCATTAATGAGCGCTGTCACTGTCAAATAAATGAAATAATATAAAGCAAGAAAGAAAGATCAGTGTGTGGATGATTCTGCTCACTCCATGCTGAACGACAGACTCCGGGAATCTCTTGAGTAACAGAAGCAGCATCTCTGCTTTCTCCAGCGTGTTGAAACACTGTTCTGTGGCCTTCAGGAGCATCTTACACTGAACTGGACCTGGAAGAGTCTCAAAAACACCTACACACACACACACACACACACACACACACACACAAACACACCCCGATTACTGAAGAAACTACAATAATCACATGCATATTACTCAACAACAGTACAGTAGTTGATAAACACACCACAGTTATTATTATTAAAGTGCCCCATTATGCTTTTTTGAAAATGACCTTTCATGTAGTGTGTAATAGAGCTGTTTGTGAATGTAAAAGGTCTGCAAAATTTCAAAGATCAAAGTGCATCACAAATAAAGTTATTGTGTCCTAAAAGAGCCAATGACCGATGCCATTTTTACTGTTCATATCACTGTGTGTATCAAGTACTGAGGAAGAGCTGAAAACCATATATGACCAATCAGAGCAGAGCAGCCCTCAGAAAGGCGGGGCTTAGAGACCGAATCTTCGAACAAACCGTTTCAGACACTGTGAGAAAAGAGCTGATGCGGCAGTGGATATTATGAGAAAATTAAAGTGTTTTTTGACCTTGGATGAATGTAATCCTGTTATAGGAGACTCTGAAACAACATTAGGAGCTTTTAAAATAGTATAATGGGGCACTTTAACTAAAACTATAAATAACACATATTGATGTAGGTCACGCACCTTTGAGAAACTGTGCGTATTTGTCTTGGCTGTCGTTTCGTAATGCCGCAGTGATCACTGCAATCTCGCGCCAAACAACCGGCTGCTCGGGGAAATTCACGAATCTGTGAAACAGGAAGCACCAATGAGATCATCAAGGACATTAAAGGATTAGTTCACTTCTGAATTAAAATGTCTTGATAATTTACTCACCCCCATGTCATCCAAGATGTTTATGTCTTTCTTTCTTCAGTCGAAAAGAAATGAAGGTTTTTGAGGAAAACATTCCAGGATTTTTCTCCATATAGTGGACTTCACTGGGGTTCAACGGGTTGAAGGTCCAAATGTCAGTTTCAGTGCAGCTTCAAAGAGCTCTACACGATCCCAGACGAGGAATAAGAGTCTTATCTAGAGAAACCATCAGCCATTTTCTAAAAAAAAATTTAAATTATATACTTTTTAACCACAAATGCTCGTTTTGCACTGCTCTATGCGCCACGCACTATGTAATCACGTTGGAAAGGTCACGCGTGACGTAGGCGGAAGTACCGATCCAGTGTTTACAAAGAGAACGTGCAAAGACTAAGCCAAACGGGGTTTACAAAAAAAGGTAAAACAACGATGTCGGACGATTTTGAAGTACGAGTGTTTCGCCCTACCACGGTACTTGCACCTACGTCACGTGTGACCTTTCCAACGTGATTACGTAATGCGTGGAGCATCACAGAGCAGTGCAAGACGAGCATTTGTGGTTAAAAAGTATATAATTTTTATTTTTTTTTAGAAAATGGCCGATGGTTTCTCTAGATAAGACTCTTATTCCTCGTCTGGGATCGTGTAGAGCTCTTTGAAGCTGCACTGAAACTGACATTTGGACCTTCAACCCGTTGAACCCCAGTGAAGTCCACTATATGGAGAAACATCCTGGAATGTTTTCCTCAAAAACCTTCATTTCTTTTCAACTGAAGAAAGAAAGACATGAACATCAAGGATGACATGGGGGTGAGTGAATTATTAGGAAATTTTAATTCTGAACTAATCCTTAAAACACCTGCAGTTATGAACTCATCCACAGTGAATGTGTGTACTGTGGACTCACATGTCGTACAGGAGTCTGCCGGCGGAGGCCGTCCTCTCAGCGTTGCGCTCGATGCTGTACATCTCATACTGAACACATGAACAGAACACACATCAGACACAAAACTGCCTGCAAACACACATGATGCACAGCTCCTTCAGTCCGCTTAGAGCAGTCTAATGGACACATCCAGATACGCAAGACATACATTTAATAAGTTCATGGATTTCCTAGGAATCGAACCCATGACCTTGGCGTTGCTTGCCTGCATGCACATCAATCTTATACAGTAATCTATAAGATTAAACTAAACTAAACTAAATAATTAAAAACAAATAAATTTGAATTAAATAAAGAAGCTTTACATCTAACAGTACAGTACTATAGTGAGCCTAATAGAATGTATTTTACAAATAATATTTTACTTATATTTATAATATTATTTTCACAATTTAAACACAAGAAACTACATATAGGATTTTAGGATGAGGATGATGATCGTTTTTGGAGGTCCGTGACATCTAAAAGATTGAAAACCCCTGAACTAGAGAACCGAATGATGTGTGCAGTGGTGTCAAATGCATTGGGATCGTTGTTGCTGCGGGACAGAACTGTATATGATGATCGTGGTGTGTTTATCATCACCTGAATGTTGAAGTCTGTGGGGTAGAGGGTGCGCGCGGTGATCAGCCAGGCTTTTGCAGCATACGGGTCCTGCGGCACGAGCTCACGCGCGCGCTTCACCAGGAACTCACAGTCGCCCTGCGCGGACATTTTCTCCCGTTAACGGGGGTAAATAAAAATAAAACCCCTCGGATGTTCAAAGACTTAAGCACAGAGTGAAAAACACCGGGACGACCGCCGAGTGTTTAACTTCCGGGTGGAAGCTGATCATTTCAAAATAAAAGTCTATTTCTGTTTGCTCTCTTCGCCACTACTACACACATAATAAAAAAAGCACGAGAGTCAAACTAACTTAAAAATACTGAAAACGTGTTTTGATCTGGTACTCAGTGTGAACAGCACTGGAAAGCGAATTCAAACGTGAATTTTCAGCTGCTCAGAAACAGGAGACGTGAGTTCAACACTCAAATTTAAGCAAACAAATATGCCGTTTTATATAAAGTAGAGTAATTTAAAGGTAGGGTAGGCAATTTCGGAGATGCTAGCAACAGCTTTGAAAGCGATTAAGATCCCAAAGCCACGCCTCCTTCAAAACACGTGAACGCACACAACAGAGATGGCGGTAAATTACCTCGCACATATCATTACCATAAAAATGAACGTAAACAACTTACAGAGCTCTAGTTATACAAATGTTGACAGGCAGGTAGGACATCGGACCGAATGCAATGATTGGATGAACATTTTTAGTCCTGAGATATATGTAGGTCTTAATATTTAGACCACTTCTATTATTGCTTGCTATCATGATGTGAAGAGAGTTTCAACCAGAATAACAAAAAGTGTTTATATATATATATATAATGCTTAGGCCTATACCCTACCTTGCAATGGTGGAATTTAATCGAGACAAAAAGGTAAATAAAAGATTACGTCCATGAATTTGTTTATTGTATTACTGTAGGTGTAGGCTACTACAAATTTAACATTATTTTTTTTTACTTTGAATTCAATTTGATGAATATAGAATTTGTGAGAACAGGAAAGATAATTCACACTGCCACAACAACACAAAAACATGATTGTGTCGGGAAACAGCCAATTCTGTTTCCCAACATAAACTTTAAAATTAATGAAGATTACAAAAACGAATAGAATGCTAGTATTCACTTCCAGTATGAATTTCGATGAATTTATTCAGTGAAGGATTCGTCAGACTGATTAAAACAATTAACCCCTCATGAGTTGGTGAATCTTTTAACGATTCATCAAAGATTCGGCTCTCGCGAGTCATTTGTTCGTGAATTGGACTCTGCAGGTTGTGCTGTAGGTTTGTTGTTTATTGGAGCAGTTCAGGAAACAGTTGGCCACACTCTTGTGCTGCATCATGTAAGAAATGTGTAAATAAATATAAGTTATGCCAATAACAAACTTGACATGGCATGAATGCACCAGCATTCTCACATCTGCCCACTTCCTGTTTCAAACCACAGGGGCTAATAAAATTCTCATGAATGTTGATGTTGACAGGAAGATATTTTTATATTATATACTAATAATTTTGTTGTTGTAAAAATTCTATTAATACTCAGGTGGGTGTTAGATTATATCTAGAACATTTCTGCTGTAACCTAAATGTAACCAAAATGGAGCGTTTGTGCCCGCTGAGGTGTGGGTGGAAAGATGTCATTTTTATTTGTATGCAATATTCTGTTATAAGGCACCTGATGTAATAGGGTTTGGTCTGTTGCTTCGGTCTGTCTATTTTACTCAGTGTTCTGTGGTTTTAACTGTACGCTGTCATGTTTTTATAGATGATGTGTTTTGTGCTTGGTGACACTTCTTCTGCTCTGCGCTTCTGCTTTTATGCTGGCAGAAATAGTTTGTCTTTTCTGAAATCATGACCTCCAAACGATTTAACAGATAAATAACAGATGAACGTTTATCTGATTTAGACTAAGAATAATCTCTGAAAATAAAAAAAGTACATTTGCACATTTTAGATGACAAATATATAGCCTGGAGTTGCTTGTTTATTCTTATTTTAGTCTTCATTGCTGAAAAGTGTATTAGTGGAAACTGCTGACCCACAGCGTCTGTCTCTCCCTGAAATGAGGAAACTTCCTCTTTCTTCTTTCTGTGTAGAAGGCAGATAATTTCCTGATGTGTCAATAGAGCTGCATGAACACAGACGGACAGAAGTCACGATCTGAAGCAGCATCTTCTCTCTTCTGCTGGATTATTGTGCTCTTCTGGACTCTAGAGAAATGATGCTCATCTTTGGACTGATGCTGCTGCTGAAAACTGCTGCATGTGAGTCGACTTTCAGCTTAATTCTACAGCAATTGATTTCCCAACTTATATGAAGGTCACATTACAGCTGTCTTGGAATCGTTTATCTTGCACTTATCATTTATTTATTTGTATCTATTTTTTAAATTGTGTTTTATTGTTTAGATTTTATTTATTTACCCTTGTCGTATACTTTTGATTTTCAACTATGAAAATGCATGACATACATTTACATTTGCATATATTCATTTATCAGATGCTTTTATCCAAAGCGACTTTAGAAACATTAGAACCAATTTGTCACGGAGACAACCATGTTTATGGTTTTTTAGGCTAGATTTGGAATCAAGCTAGAGCATTGGTGAAAAGCAGAAAGAAGAGAAATACGATTATTTTAGTAGTAAGTGTCGGTGTAATGTTGTGGTGTGGTTAAATGTTTGTGCATGGTACATTAAATGTTAATTATTACCTTTAAAAGCTATTATGATATAAACCAAGAGTGGAATGTGGTGGAAATATTTATAAAGGGTTCAGGAAAAAAATGTATAGAATTCTCCTGTGATTCATGTATGTTGACTGTTGGACATTTAGCAGACAAATTAAATAGTGAGAGTGTGAAAATTAGTGAGGTTTTTATTTATTTATTTTTAATCTAAAAGTGCTCATTGCTGAACAAAAACAGAGCTGATAAATAAACCTTTGTGTTGTAACATTACATTTTTGAAAAAAGCTATTTTAGTTTTCAGCGATCTTGTAAAAGACTCTTACACTCTTAAAAATAAAGATTTCAAAAGGGGGTTTAACATTTATACACTAAACACATAGAGTACATATAAGTGCCTCACTCTTAAAAATAAAGGTTGTTTATTGGCATCAACGGTTCCATAAAGAACATTCAACTTCCATGTACATAATTAAAGCTGTGACAGTCGAGAGCATGAAGTGTTTGACATTTCACACTTAATTTTTTCAGTTAGTGCATAAGTATGTGCACTTTATCTTTTTGGCATTTTCAGTGTGAACACACTAACCACACGATTTATACTACAAAATGTATAGAAGTAGAAGTATGCACTTTTTTTCTGTCTCATTATTATTATTATTATATTTATTATTTTAATTGAAATATAAGTGAGTAAAAGAGTAAATCAGAAAGGGTGGATCGTCTGCTGATGTCTGATATTGATGATCGGAGTTCAGATGTTTCAGTGAGATCAGATCAAGTGTCAGTTTATTGACATTTATACTGTCGAAGTTTAATTTTGTCAAAATATTTGTCACTGTTTTTCTGATTTTAATTGTAATTTTTTTGTGTGTGTGTGTGTGTGTGTGTGTGTGTGTGTGTGTGTGTTTCGTTCTTCAGGTGTGGAGCAGAACTGCAGTTTTTATCAGGAAGGTCCCTGTTACACAGCTCCGGGACACAAACTCAATCTGAGGATGCTGGATGCTAGTAGATATAGCCTGAAGATACAAAAGAGAATAAGCAGCACAGAAAAAGATCCAGTTTGTAGAGTAAAGGATGACAGGATAAAAGAGAAGGAATGTGACCTTTTTAATAACAGACCTGAAGTGTCAGTCATTAATGGGACTCTGATAATAAACCGTGTGATCAGAGCAGATTCAGGGACTTACAGATTATATCTCGATGGCTCAGACGGCTCAGTAACACCTACAGATCTTCAAGTGATTGTTGAAGGTACAGTAACTCTCTCATCAGACTCATTACAATCTCATGTTCTCCAAAGATCTCACTCTCATGTAAATGAATGCTAATAAAACATAAAGAACAGATGAATAATAAAAAGACACAGAAACATCTAGACAAGTATGGTCATTGCCTGGTTGAACTCTTATTTAACTGGGAGAGTACAAAGGGTAAAAATTAAAAGGATATTCTCTGAGGAAACAATTATTGATAATTGAGTTCCTCAGGGAAGTGTCTTAGGCCCCCTTTTATTTCTCTTATACATAAATGACATGCAAGCCGTTTCTGAATGTAATTTGTTTTTATATGCTGATGACTCTACTCTACTGGTTTCAGACAAGGACGATGGCAAAACACAAGTGATATTAGGTGAGGAGCACTGGCTCTCTGAAAATAAACTCTTATTGCATTTAGGTAAATCTGAATCCATTATTTTGGTCTAAGAGTAAACCGAACAAGGCTCCTAACTTATCTATAAAGGTGGCACTGTAATATCGAATAGAACCACTGTTAATTATCTTGAATGTGTTCTTGACAATGACTGAAGTGGTTATGAAAACTTTAGGTAAGGTTAATGCTAGGACAAAATTTCTTGCCAGATGTGTTAGTTTTTTGGATAACCAAAATGTAAAATTACTCATGTTTAGTGCAATGTCATTTTGAGTATGCATGCATTTCTTGGATGTCTGAGTTGTCTTTTGTATGGCTGGATGAGTTACAGAAATCTCAAAATAAATCAGTAAGGTTGATTTTAGGCTTTAGTAGTTTTACACGTTGATGTTTCCCATTTTAGACATCTTAAGTGGTTACCTATATAGAAAGCAGAGTCGTGCACCTTAAATTAAAGATGGTACACAAGTTAATTAATAAAAGAGCTCCATCATATGTATTTTTCTAGGGTAAGTGAGAATCTAATGGATATTACATTATGTTGTTTTAAAATAATGTATGGTCGCATTGGTCTTTCGAATACTCAGGGGCTCGAGAGTGGAAAAAGTTGCCTCTAGATGTAAAGAGTATGTCAAATATGGTTGGTTTTAGTATGAAAGTTAAAAGTTGGATAATAGATAGGTTGTTTTAGTAATGAATTTGTTTTATTTATTTATTTATTTGGATGTTTAATTGTGATGTAAAATTTGGAAGTGTATGTTCTTACTGTAGTGTTGTAATTATAATAGTATGCAATGCCAGTGGAGTGAAGTTTGTGCTTTACATCAAGGAAAAAAGTTTTGTTTAAACTTTATTGTGCTATCCTTGACAAATGAATGTATTTTAATTATTATGTTGTCTAATAAATCAAATCAAATCAAAATATATAGTAAATTTTATGATCAATATGTGTTAACAACAGTTTTTCGTTGTTATTACAACAATTCAGTTTCTGTGGTTTCCATTATTGTTGCTGTTGTTACGAATGAATGAGGTGCTTAACTCTTAATAACCTCATCCTGTGTTTTTCCTTCCATAGGTCCTCCAGTCACTCCGATCGTTCTCGGATGTCTTGCTGTAATTCTTATAGCTCTGGTCATCATGGCATATTACTTTTACAAGAAGAAGAATCAGCTCAAAGCGACACCAAGTCAGTCTTGAGTTCATGAATTTATGAAATGTAGTATTGCAGCACTACTGTACTTTATTCACTCATTTTTGTCCTCATCTGTAAAACAGTTTAGATTAAAGCATCAGATTTATGAAAATATAATGCTAATTAATCTACAGTTCATGCACAAACTGTTGGGATTCGTTCACCCAAACATCTGTCATTATTTATTCACTCTTATGTTGATCCAAACCCATGTTGTATTTTAAATAATGTAAATAATGTATAGTAAATAATGACAGATATTTACATTTATACATGAAAAACATCAAATATCTTACAAGTTATTTTAATAGAAAACAGGTGAAAGCAGAAACAGTTTGGAGGCAATTTATTGGTTAGCTTTAAATGACTGATAGATCATAAATCATTATTTTATGTTTTTAAGATGCTTATTGTCAGTGTTTTCTCAGCAGCCCCGGTGTCAGACGGTCCAGAGCCTGTGAATGAACACGTCGCTCAGAAGAACAGAGAGGGAGAACAGAAGAAAACAGGTAAGATTCACATCGTCTGGGTTTAATGAAGCTCAGAGCGTCTGGACTGAAATATAGATTCACCAAGAACAAAAAAAAAATTGCTTTGACGAGTAAATGACACACAGTTTCAGGAACTGAACATAATGCATAATGGTTTACAGTAGCAATGTGAAAATGTAAATCTTGGCCTCGTTGTTGTCGGATAAACAGTGTCAGTGAATCAAATCAGAGATGCAAACGCTCTACTATTGGAAAGATCAGTGACTGTCATGTTTTATATCAACTAAAAAAATGTAGGATTTCACAGGTTTATGGTTTATGGAGATTCATGGCTTTTTTATTATCATCAGTATGATAATGGTCAGTCTCAGTCTAATTTGTGATATTATGAGTTATAGAGCCGAACTGCATGCTTCTATTAACAAAAATGGCATGAAACTGTAAGTGAAAGACAACGTGATAAAAAAAAGCATCTGTGGTTTTAGTAAAAGCACCCTGTCCTAGTGTCGCCCAAAGATCAGCAGAACATTGACCAACAGCAAGTCTAGCAAGGAAGCAGAACATTTTTTTCTGTTTGACTGTTGTAACACCATGTCATACAGTCCTGACACTGAGTCACGAAAATGAGATAAGGAGTACAGAACAAAAGCATGATGAGTCTCAATGTCTGTGTGTGAGAATAAATAAATAAAATCAAGAGTAAAATTAAATAAAATAAATAGTAAAAAGAAATTAAATACAGTATAAATAAATAAAGAGTATAAATAAGTGTGCAAATAAAATAAATAGTAAAAAGAAATTAAATACAGTATAAATGGCACGTTGGGTGGCTGTAATGATCGCACAAACAGTCTTTAATAATAAATCCACTAGATCACAGGTAAGAGAAAACTCAAGAACAACACAAATACTTTACCATAAACGATACCTGATAACAAAACAAAGGAAACTGAGGGCTTAAATACAATAATCAAGGTAAAACGGAACAGGTGCAGGAACTAATTAACTACCAGAGAGACTAATAATGATCAGGAACACAGGCTAAACGAGAAGACGGTAAACAGAGCCAAAACACAATGAAACTAAGGGGCCGTTTACACGACACTGTTTTCAACTAAGAACTTATTTTTTTCATCTAAAAACTTTTTATGTGTTTTGGCCGATCATTTACACGACAACGGCCTGAAAACACGAACTTTTGAAAACAGATTTCAAAGTGCAAGTTTTTGAAAAAGCTGTTTTTGTTTTCACAAGCGACAACGGTGTACCAGTTCTAACGCCATGGCAAAAGTTGGAGCAAAGCATGCTAACTGTTCTGTCGTAGTCTGCACACTATTTAGAGTCTCATTAGCTTGGATAGCCTCTCCATCAGTGTCGACTCCGGTTTGAACAATGTAAGGCTGAACACCGTTACTGACAATCCTCATTTTGGCTGCGTGAGATTCTCCAGCTTTGTTGTTGTTGAGCAACCGAAGCGTGAGCTGTTAAAGCTCCGCCCTCTTCTGGAAAGGGGGCGGGAGCAGCAGCTCATTTGCATTTAAAGGGACACACACAAAAACGGCGTGCTTTTGCTCACACCCAAATAGTGGCAAATTTGACAAGCTATAATAAATGATCTGTGGGGTATTTTGAGCTGAAACTTCACAGACACATTCTGGAGACACCAGAGACTTATATTGCATCTTGTGAAAGGGACATAATAGGTCCCCTTCAAGTAACGTTGCATCTACATGTCTATTGACTTTCATTAGAGTATTAGTCTGCTTAATATCTGCTAAAACTATATTTTGATGCTCTCCAACAGACATTCTACTGACTATGAGTAACTTTACAAGTACATGTCAACTTATTCTACTAACCCGAACCTGACAGTCAACAGAATGTGTAAAAGGATCCATAAAAATAAAGTGTAACCGTATAAATAAACATGCAAATAAAATAAAGAGTATAAATAAACAAATACAAGAAACTTCTTTGTCATAGGGACAAAAATATATTCATCTCCACTTCAGGTAAAAATGTGATTTTTAACCCTGTTTGTAGGTGACTTCATCATTTACTATCAACATCAATGCAACAGAAATCATCTTGTTTATAATCTCATCTGTTCATTATCTGTCCTCTGTGTCTGCAGATGAATATGTCACGATCGACTCTCAGAACAAGAACAAGAAGAAGAGGAAGGATGAAGAGGTTCATTACGGGGAAGTGACGTTCACCAACTCAAGAGTTCAACAGCCGCCTAAGACGCAGGAGGATTGTGTTTACTCTGAGGTTCAGACACGCTAGTGTGAAACAGCCACAAAACCCACAGACTGTGAGTCTGCATGTGTCATGAAAACACAACGGCCCAGTTTTGAGCTGCTTATGATGCAATGCTGGGGTTATTGCGTATTTCTTTCCTGTGTGGGAAGAGAAAAAACTAAAGGGAGTGTCTGATGCAACCAGAACAAATAATAATCGTTTGTTCTTTATATTTATCTTTGCAAAACAATGCAATTAAAATACACACATTTCCTGCACACTTGTTCTGCCGTTTCCTTCATTTTGTCGTCACCCAGTGAACAACAAAACATCACAAGAAGCAAAAACTGGATCCAGTGTCAGTTCTGAAGCGCTGCGTGTTTCATGTGTTTCAGTGAGAGAAACACTGAGGATTGACTGACCGCTGAACAACAAGGATGTACGATCATAACAAGAGCTAACAAAATGTTTTTAAAAACTGCAATAATTAGGTGGTTGTTAATATAAATGTACTTTTTAACTCAATGCTTTCATGCTTTCAATCACTCAGAAATGTTTCATGCAGGACCAGATTTACCTCATATTTGTGGGTTTCAAAGTGCAAGTTTTTGAAAACGATACTCTCTCTCTCTCTCTCTCTCTCTCTATTGCACTGCTCAAAGTAACACGAGCAAATTTACACACTTAAAACACCTCAATGATCCTATGAAATACTATGAATGTTTGTGTAATATTTTTAATTCATGGTGAGGTGTGTGTGTGTGTGTGTGTGTGTGTGTGTGTGTGTGTGTGATTTTTTTTATTAGTAACCTTAATGTATTAACTAACATGAACTAACAATGAGTAATACATTCATTACAATATTTATTAGTCTTTGTTAACATTAGTTAATAAAAATACAGTTGTTCGTTGTTTGTTCATGTTAGTTCACAGTGCATTAACTAATGTTAACAAATAAAAAATTGATTTTAATAATGTGTTAATAAATGTTGAATTTAACATTAACTAAGATTAATAATTGCTGTAGAAGTATTGTTCGTTCTTAGTTCATGTTAACAGAAGTAGATAACTAATGTTAACTAATGAAACCTTATTGTAAAGTGTTAAATATCTGCTCTTGATCTTTTAGTTTTGTGGTGTCTGTTTTTTGCTCTCTGTGGTTTTGAACTTCTGCTTTTTTTTTAGACGGATGTTAGCATGTTTAGCCACATTCGTGCATTTTTCTTCACAAGATCTTTGTCATTATAGAATATTGCTCAACACATCGTTCTTTAAGAATTGTAAATGGAGTCTGTGTTGAAATTAAGATGAACTCGGTACTGAGTTAAATGAAATTAGAATTTTTTTCCTGTCAAAAGCTGCAAGCTTGTTTGATTTTTTTTAAGCAATTTATATTAATATAGTACATTTTTATTTTAATTAACAGAAAGCACACATTAACCCTCTGGCCCTCTTCGTTTAGGAGTCTCACTTGGCTTCAAAAATGACCGAAGCCTTAAAATGTAACTTTTTCCCCCCAGGAAAACCAATGAAATATATTTTTGTTCAATAATATTTTTTGATTATTATTTAGAATTTTGAGGGTATTTTATGACACTATGCAATATTTAAACAATTTTTATTAGCTATTTTTCCCCATTGAAAATAATGCACAATTTTTTTCTAATATTTTTTTTAAAAATTATTTTTCAATTAAAGCAGTATTCCATGTTAAAATAGAGACATGGCGTTTAAAATCCAGTTTTTTGAAGGTAGATTAGTGCCATCTAGTAAAGAAAGAAAAACTTTTGTAAGGCCATGGTGTACCCACTAGTTTCCTCCTGCAGATGTCGCTAGTAACCAGGAAAGTGTCTCTCCGCCCCGGGTCTGTTCTGAAGTGCACTAGAGATCTCAAAGTCGTGGAAGGCACCTTTTTCTGTCAGAACATGCTTTGCTGATGGTGGGGCGGCACAGGGGTACTCTAACCCTTACTTACAAGGCCTTGCTTGGTTTAGCGCCACAATACCTGACTGAACTTTTAACTGTCTACATCCCAAGATGCAATCTCTGCTCTTCCGATTCTGGCTTTTTAATAGTTCCTTCAACACGTTTACGCTCTATGGGTGACCGGGCTTTTTCTTCTTTGGCTCCAAAACAGTTCTCTTCCCACTGAGATTAGACATGCTGACTCTCTTAGTGTTTTTAAATCTTCACTTAAAACTTATTTTTTCATTTTTATTTATTTTTATACATCTTTGTCTCTTAAATTTGTTTTGATGTATGTTTCTATTTTTATTTCAAAGTATTTTATTTGTATGTTCCTGTAAAGTGCTTTGAGATGCTACTTTTAAAGGTGCTAAAATAAAGTTTATTATTATTTTTATTACTCTGAGGTTCCACAGGTGGGACGTGTGACTGCGGTGCATTATTGACTCAAACATTATCATTATTGGCCGGATCCTGTGTTATTTTTGTTTTGTTTTTGCGCACAAAAAGTATTCTCATCTCTTCATAACATTAAGGTTGAACCATAGTTACGTTGACTATTTTAACCATGTTTTCAACTACCTTTCTGGACATCAAAAGGTGCAATGAAGTTGCTGCCTATGTGTGGATCAGATACCCTCAGATTTCATCAAAAATATCTTAATTTGTGTTCAGAAGATGAACGAAGGTCTTACGGTGAAATGAGGGTAATTAATGACAGAAATTTCATTTTTAAGAAGCTCGATAGCTCTTCAGCATGGTTAGGACTGCAGACTTCCAAGGCTTACGAGCCATCTCAGCTGCCTGAAGACATTCTTTAAGCACCCTGTTGAACCGTTCAATGGCCCCATTAGCCTGAGGGTGATAAACACTTGTCTTAATGTGCTTTATTCCCTGTGTTTTCACAAAATCAGCAAATTCAGACGAAGTGAACTGCGGTCCATTGTCTGTCGTGATGGTGCAGGGGTTTCCTTCTCGAGCAAAGATCGTGGTCAGAAATTTCAGAACAGTCTCTGTTGTTACTGATGAAGCAAAACCAACTTCTGGCCATTTGCTAGATTTATCACTGGCCTGGCAGGTCACACACGTAGATAGGATTGTGTGAACAAGATCATCCATTCGTGGCCACCAATACAACTCTCTCAGACGCTGTTTGGTTCACACCAGCCCCTGATGTCCCTCGTGTGCCAGATGGATGAGGCGTTCCCGCAGTGCAATAGGAACAATCAAAGGATTCCCTCTGAAAATCAATGGAGATTCAACAGCCAGTTCATGTCTAACAGGGAAGTATAGACGCAAGTCACTGGAGACAGACTTTTGCAGTTTAGGCCAACCCAGTCTAATGTGTCCATCACGTTTACGTTCCACCACCAACGGACTAACCCATTCTGAAGCATCAACTCGTTCAATTATGCCCGCTGTAAGAAGACGATTAAGCTCAGCGGACACTTCCTTGCGAATGCTGAGAGGTAAGCGTCTCAATTTTTGACGTACTGGTGTCGCTGTTGAATTAACTTGAACTTTGTGGACGAATCCTTTCACACATCCGAGGTGAGTAGCAGATACAGGTGACACTGTGTACACAGGACTTGTGGAATGTTCTGTCGTCTGAGAAGGTGCAGGTGAGATTTCACATTCATTGTCTATGGGCTTTACTTTCCACTTACAATGTCCAGGTTCAGCAGTCTAATCAAATCTAACCCTAGCAAGGGAGATCCCGCAGTCACTACATAAAAAGTAGCGGGGACTACGTTGTCATTTGCTGATACACCTACTAATGCTGATAAGCAGCCAACAACTGGTAGGTTCTCTTTTGCGTATGTGACAAGTTTGATTTTGGGCTTAGTCAATGTGCACTGTGAGAAGTGTTTCTTATACACAGCTTCTGGAAGTATGGAAACTGACGCGCCCGTATCCACAACCAGTTGTAACATATGTTTATTACCTCCTGGTGCTTCAATATTCACTTCACAAGTGATCTTGTCATTGGCTGAAGTAGACTGTTTAATGTTATCCACGCAGAGCACTGGATAACTACCACCTCTCTTACTTCACTCACCGCTGCTTTACATACTTTAGCAAAATGAAGTTTTTTCCACAGTGTCTACATGTTACTTTAGCTGCAGGGCAGTGTTTATCATTTGCCAGATGTTTGTCTGATCCACATCTGAAGCATTGTCGACGTTGCTGGCCAGTCGCTGTTTGTTTTCGATGCTCCGATCGGCTTTGAGCAGGCTGTGACTGCTTAGTTGAGCGCGCGCCCTTTTCCCCTTCTGCCGTACTTAGTATCCATACTAATGGCTTGTACCGACTTCATGGCAGTTGCAGTGGAATTACAGAATTTTTAACTGCAGCTTCCACTTGACATGCGATTGTAATCGCTTTCTCTAGAGTGAGATCCTCCTCTAATAGTAATTTGTCAACGACGCATTTGCGATTAACTGATCACGGAGCATTTCACTCTCCATTTGGCCAAACACACATGGGGCTGCTAACGCTCTTAAAGCAGCAACGTATTGCGTAATAGTCTCATCCGCTCTTTGCACACGTTGTCTGAACGTGTGTCGGCACGCTACGACATTAACTTTAGGCACAAAGTGTTTCTGAAGTGCAGACATCGCTTCATCAAAAGTAGTACCTTGGTCTGGCAGAGTATAAAACAATCGCTGGCCCTCCGTCCCCAAGCAATGCAGCAAGACCGCTCGTCTGCGTGTCTCTGGCCATGCATCTCCAGTCGCCTGGATAACTATCATGTAATTATGAAAAATTTTCTGCCACGTTTCGAATGGAATCTGTGGCTCCCCACTGACAGAAAGAAACGGGGGCAGGCTCGGCACTGAAGCACTCATCCTCGTCGCCAATTTGTGGTGTTTTCACCCTTAAACAGAACACACTCCATGCGGTGTACCGCTAAGCTTCAACTTTTTTTTATTCTTGTTCTCCACATTACTCAACACAATTTCTCACTAGAGCCCCCTAGTGGTGCAGTTCCAAATTACATGTATTATAGTAAGCAATTACTACAAATAGAACGTCAAGTATTATATACTTCTCAACACAACACCTTACTTCATCGTACCCAAGAAAGGAGGTGGATTGAGACCAATCTTAGATCTGCGAGTTCTGAATCAGGCCTGTACAGGCTCCCATTCAAGATTCTCACATGTGTCCAACATCAGGATTGGTTTGAGGAGATACACCTGAAGGACCTTTACTTTAAGGCCATTTCTTCGGTTTACCTTCGAGGGACAAACAATTTCTTAAAATGTTATGCATAGTCCTATGTGACGTCTGTTTTTATATTGTTTGTCAACACACATTACATATTATGTATCTGCATCCACTAATCTTCCATACTGACTAGTGCTGGCTATATGACAATTCATAATCATTAATAATTATTTTGATCAATAGGATTATATAAAATATATAATATAAATTTAAATTATATAAGTAGCCTACATAAAATTACAAAATAAACATTCATCAATCAGTACTTTTTACTGAAGTACTTTAAAAATGAAGTACTTTTGTACTTTCACTTGAGTAATATTTCATTATATGTATCTGTACTTTTACTCAAGTACTTGATTTGTACTTCGTCCACCACTGGCAAATCGTGACGTTGATGTTTTATTTAGTAAATGGTTTGTTTCTCAGCAATGGTTTCTGCTCATCAAAGTTATTTTAATTGCGGTCGATGCTCAGTGATGCTGCAGTTACAAAAGCAACCAGGGTGACGAAAACAGCTAATTAACATAATAATATCTTTATGAAAATTAAAAATTGCAGAAGCATTAGTCGATGGAAAGTTCCCACCATAGAAAAGAAACATATGTGTTATTTTTGTGTTCTTGTGCAAGATGTTCAACCCCAAACTTCTCCAGTAAATGATCTGAACTTCCCTTTCTCTCACAAGTGTACAGTAGTCTGAATATACGGTGAGCACAGATGAGTGTCAGCAGATCTTCTGTCAGAGTAAGAAGTGATTGTGTGACTGAAGCAGCATCTTCTGTCTTCTGCTGGATTATTGGGCTCTTCTGGACTCTAGAGAAATGATGCTCATCTTTGGACTGATGCTGCTGAAAACTGCTGCATGTGAGTCGACTTTCAGATCAAACTCATCTAATGATGACGCTCTAAAATAAAAACACTGTAATATTACATTAAGAGTTTTCCAAAAACAGTCTGCCGGATCTAGTAATAGAGTTGTCTGTTTTAAGTGTTTAAATGTTTTTTTTTGTTGTTTTTTTTTAGTGTTTTAATAGTGTTTTCTTCACAGTGTAGTTTGTGGAATATTAATTGGTGAGATGGGTTAGTTCACCCAAAAATGTAAATTCTGTCATTAATTCCTCACCCTCATGTCGTTCCACACCCGTAAGACCTTCGTTCATCTTCAGAACACAAATTAAGATATTTTTGATGAAATCCGATGGCTCAGTGAAGCCACCATTGTCAGCAAGATGTGAGTACAGTAGTTCCTTAAAGTACCTTAAAGGGAACCTATTATGCAAAATTCACTTTGCTATAAATGTGTGTTGGCAGTGTGTGAACACAACCACCCTATAATGATAAAAATCCAACCACTCCTTTTTTTTAATCCCCATAAATCATAAGCAGTGTCTCAGAACAAGCCGTTTCCAGATCCCTGGCAGTGTGACGTCACATTAGCCACAGGCCCCGCCCACGAATGTTGACAGACACTGCCGTTTTAACATAGAACCGCCCTGAGCGAGTTGTACACAGTCCGCCATTGCTGCACTGACGAGAACGTCTCCCAAGCGCTTTAGGTGTTCTGTAGCTGGATGGATTAATCCACATAGCTCTCTCCATTTACTCCCAAAATTTGTTTATGTCTGAGCGAATCATTTCATACCGTGCTTCTATGTCAATACAAAGGGACAATACAAAACAGAGGTTGTGCTAAAAAGTTGTTACTCAAGGATAGATCAGTTCGTGATCCAGCTTACAGCCCCCAGAGTGATACTGGATACGGCAGTAATGAAGGTGAGAGCACTTTATTACAGTTCATCGGAGTTGATTTACGGATATAAAGTTTACCAGTTTATTAAACACCACCCGAAAAGGCATAAGGTCTTTATATATTTGTTTACTGTTAGTTGTAACGAGTGTTTCTGTGTAATTCGCTGTGTATGTTGATGATAATGCAAGGGAGAGAGAGAGAAAGTTTATGGATAATATTTTAATGCACACTTGCACTGTGTTTTATTAAGCTCTTACAGAGATTTTCTAGAGTGAAAACGGACGCTTCATATTTTGTGTGAAGTGCAATAAAAGTTATAAAACTCATTGGTAAACAGGTTTGGACTAATATAGTGGATAAAAACAAGAAGACAATATAAGTTATAACCATAATTGAACTAAACTATACCTGTTCTATCTCCATGCAGCATATGATCGCAGTTTCTGACATTATAGCGCGTCCTGACTGACTCCTGACACCGGAGAATCAGCTCTTGAAGCTCCGCCCTCTTAGGCCGAACGCAGCAGCTCATTTGCATTTAAAGGGCACACACTGAAACGGCGCGTTTTTGCTCAACCCCAAAAAGTGGCAATTTTAACATGCTATAAAAAATGATCTGTGGGGTATTTTGAGCTAAAACTTCACATACACACTCTGGGGACATCAGAGACTTATTTTACATCTTGTAAAATAGGGCATAATAGGTCCCCTTTAATATTATACAGTGACTAGAATACTTTTTGTGCACCAAAAAAACAAAATAACAACTATTCAACAGTATCTAGTGATGGACGATTTCAAAACACTGCTTCGAAGCTTTACGAATCTTTTGTTTTGAATCAGTGGTTTGGAGCGCCAAAGTCACATGATTTCAGTAAACGAGGCTTCGTTACGTCATAAGTGTTTCGAAATTTCAATGGTTCACGTGACTTTGGCAGTTTGATACATGATCCGAACCACTGTTCTGAAGATGAACGAAGGTCTTACGGGTGTGGAACGACATGAGGGTGAGTAATTAATGATTTGGGTGAACTAACACTTTAAGTCACAGTAAAAGAGTTTAGAATGTGTGTTAAATACTCATGAAATCAAAATCTGACTTCTATGTCTTAAAGTTCACTATGGATACTAAGTCAGGAGTCCAAATTCATCACTCTTCTTATAAATCTTCCAGTGCAAACTATTACGGCTGTGCTTCTAATGATAACATATTAATTTAATGAGCTTACAAACTAAGCTAGCATTTTATTTTTACAAGTTTACCTGCAGTTCTGTTCTTTTATATTCTATACTGTTAAAGGGAACCCCTGGTATTAAGACTTGTATGGCTTAATATAACATAAATGATGTCTCTTACTGAAATATGTAGTAGAAAACCCATGAAAGATTTACGTTATTTAAAAAATCCATGACATATTTGGACAATGGGGGGCGCCATTTTGTTTAGGTGCACAGTGCGTTCGATGACGTCAAATGGTTGCACTCGGTGATCTACTGACACTGTCCTATTGCTATTTTTACCGCAACACAACTCTGAATATAATATACGATGCCACATTGTGCAGCTTTTGGTTGTCATTTTCAGTCGATGAGCCACAAGAGAAGCGATGTAAGTCTTTACTGCTTTACTAGAGATAAGAGGAGAAAAGAATGGGAAGTTGTGAAGAATGTGGACGAATAAAACTTCCTGACTATGCATTACTAGATTACCGTTGCACCAAAACATACAGATAAAAAGCCTCAAAGTCATCAGGGCTGAAGTGAAGAGAACAAAGACGCGGATCTTGAGGAAGTTTTATTCGTCCACATTCTTCACAACTTCCCATTCTTTTCTCCTCTTATCGCTAGTAAAGCAGTAAAGACTTACATCGCTTCTCTTGTTGTCCATCGACTGAAAATGACAACCAAAAGCTGCACAATGTGGCATCGTATATTATATTCCGAGTTGTGTTGCGGTAAAAATATCAACAGGGCAGTGTCAGTAGATCACCGAGTGCAACCATTTGACCAAATATGTCATGGACTTTTTAAATAACGTAAATCTTTCATGTCATGTCATCATTTACGTTATATTAAGCCATGCAAGTCTTAATACCAGGGGTTCCCTTTAAAATGGATAGTGTTCTGCTGCTTTCTCTCTCTCTCTCTCTCTCTCTCTCTCTCTCTCTCTCCATGTCTTTATCCTATAAGTATCTATCCTATAAGTTCATAGCTGTATATCTTTGTACTCATCTTTTTTTTTTTTTTTTTTTTTTTTTAAGCAAACTAAACTCAATTTACTGTGTTTATCCAATTGATTTGTCCAATGTATCTGAATGAACAAAATTTTAAAAATGTATCCCAACTTCTGGAAAAAAAGCCCATGCATGTAAAAAAGAAAAAAAAATAAAGTTGAGATTTTTTTACAGTGTATATGCTAGTGTACTGCTCAAAGTTACAAGATTAGGTTCTAGCAAATATAAATCTCAATGATGCTATAAAATTCTATGAATGTTTGTGTAATATTTTAATTCACTTTATGTGTGTGTGTGTGTGTGTGTGTGTGTGTGTGTGTGTGTGTGTGTGTTTTGTTCTTCAGGTCTGGAGTTTAACTGCAGTTTTTATCAGTCAGATCTCTGTTACGCAGCTCTGGGACACAAACTCAATCTGAGGATGGTGGACGCTAGTAGATATAACCTGAAGATACAAAAGAGAATAAGCAGCACAGAAGAAGATCCAGTTTGTAGAGTAAAGGATGGCAGGATAAAAGAGAAGGAATGTGACCTTTTTAATAACAGACCTGAAGTGTCAGTCATTAATGGGACTCTGATAATAAACCGTGTGATCAGAGCAGATTCAGGGACTTACAGATTAAGACTCGATCGCTCAGACGGCACAACAACATCTACAGATCTTCAAGTGATTGTTGAAGGTACAGTAACTCTCTCATCAGACTCATTACAATCTCATGTTCTCCAAAGATCTCACTCTCATGCAAATCAATCAGATGAATCTCTGTGAAGGTTTTTATTCATGTAACACACAGTAAACACACTACATACTCCAGGAATAGTATGAGTAGGGTGGAAGTATGGCATTCTGCTACAAATCAGTGTTATTTTACTTTATATTTTGGTGTTATTATAGTTTTATAGTTTACAGTATGACTTTGAAATAGCTTTCACTTTTATATTTTTTAGTTTTCATGTTATTTTTTTGCAAATATTGCTATTTAGGTTTCATTTATTTTTATTTCAGTTTAGTTTTTATTTATTTCCAGTTAATCATTTTAGTGCTTCACCTTAAACTTATTTCAGTTTAGTGCCAAGGCAACTTTTGTTTAATGTTTTTATTTTATTTTATTTTATTTTATTTTTAATAGTTTTAGTTAATGATAAGAGCCCTGCTACAGCAGTTTAACAGATTGATTGATTGATTGATTGATTCTGTTGTTTCCAGAGAGTTCAGAGTCTGTGGTGTTTGTTCTGGTCTGGTGTTTTCAGCTGGTGTTTCTGTTGGGTCTGTTAGGAGGTTTTCACATCTACATGAGACACACGTCAGGTCAGAGACATTTATCATCATCATTATGGATTTGACATGCAAATATTAAGAGTGTGAAGATGATGATGAGAATCTGATGCTTTTAGGAAAGAAACAGGAAGATCAACAAGTGAGAATGAGAAGATTTAGAGAAGGACATGAACACACAGCAGAAGATTGATGAGACCAGCAGCAGATCTCATCACATCTATGAGAAATCACTTCAGAACGTCCAAGACTTTCACATCCAACATTTATTTTACACATCTGGAGTCACTTACTTACTTCTTTCACTTCACAAGATCTTTGTCATTATAGAATATTGCTAAACACATTGTTCTTTAAGAACTGTAAATTAAATATGTGTTGAAATTGATAAGATTAACTTGGTATTGAGTGAAATGAAAATAAAATAATTTGAAATTAAACTGTTTTTGCAGTCAAAAGACGCAACTCATTGGATTTTTAAAAAAAGTTTATTTAATATAGGCCAAGTCAATTTTCATTTTATTTCAGAAAGTCCATGAATTAAATTGAAACAAGTTTGCAAGATATATATATATATATATATATATATATAAATATCTAAATAGATATCAAAATATAAAATTAACTTTAGTAAATGAGTCCAGCTGTAACTCTTGTTTTCACCTGCAGATGTCGCTATAGAAACCAGGAAAGTGTCTTATCTTTGACACTTGACTCAAACGTTACATTATAGACTTGTGTGTTTATTTCTATAAAGTTTATTTGACAGATTTAAAACTGCTCTACAGAACTTTAGCCTCTCTATTCTCACCTGTGAATGAAACATAAAATCACATGTCATGTGTGGAGCAGTTTGAACTCAGTTTGCTCATCTGCACAGATGAATCTGAGGGTTTGAGGAATCGTCTGATGATCAGCGTATCAGAGCGGATCTGTCTGGATCTCATCATGTTGCTGTAGATAATTCATCTTTCACATGCTTGCATGGGTGGCTTTCAGAGTGTTGAAAGAAACAGAACACTGAATTTATGAGTGATAAAGGATTCATGATTAAGTGCAAATAAACATGGCAGTTTTAATTACTTGTGCTTAATGATGAGAGTCACTTCAGCATCTGAAAGCATCCAGTCCTGCCTCCACATCTCTGTTTCTTCTGTTTGAGAGTCTCTTTGTGCTTTCGACAGTGGAAGTGTTCAAAGTGTTGTTTTTCATGTGAAAAAAAAAGAAAA
Organism: Mylopharyngodon piceus; assembly: GCA_039654765.1. NCBI lineage: Eukaryota > Metazoa > Chordata > Actinopteri > Cypriniformes > Xenocyprididae > Mylopharyngodon > Mylopharyngodon piceus. The sequence goes on from CM077439.1 coordinate 31,279,311, forward strand.
GAAATCAAGTTTATACATCTTGCAGAGTGGGTGTCCATTTTGTGATATGAGAGAAATTGTTTTTCATTGTTTTATGGAATGCAACAGATTGGTTGTTTTATTTAATGTACTTACGGTTTTGTTTTCTAAATTTGGGGAAGTGTTTTCTTTTAAGAAGTTCATTTTTGGACCAAAATATAACCGTTTAATTAGAAAGAAAAGCCAGCTTTTAAATTTTGTGGGTCAAGTTTAGCTTGCCATTTATATTAGTAGAAAGAACAAGATTGAAAGTAAAACAGGACAAGAAGTACTTTTATTGTTTAAAGAGTTTGTAAAGGCCAGAATTTTGGTTGATTATAAGTTTTATAAAGCTATGAGTAATTGTGAGGTTTTTTTTAATCACTGGTGTTTTAATGAAGCTCTTTGCACATTATTTGAGGATAATTTAATCTTTACACCAATCATGGAGTAAAGTTTTTGGAAATGTTTTCTTGGAAAATTTTAATTGTGTTTTTATTTGGATAATGATTGTGTAAACAAATAAAGTCCTTTTGAAAATCAATCAATCTCTCTCTCTCTCTCTGTAGCATGCTGGGAGTGGGTTGAGAGCGGTGTTGGGTGAGGCCTGAGCTGTGTGAATTCACCTAGTCTAAATTACGGGTTTCTATTTATTCCCCTTTTTTTCATTGGTTTGTCAAGATTGATTTAGATTTAGTTTGTTTTTTTGTTGTGGATATTGCGCAAAGAGAGATGGCATCTCATGAGGAGACGCCATCTTTGTCCTTGCACAATGGCTTTAGGTGTGTGTCAGTGGACGGCATCACAGTGGAAGATGTGCTCATTTCGGCTGGCGGGGAAGTAGGACATGACAATATTGTGTCCGCTTCTCGTATGAACAAAGCCATAGTAGTGTTCTTGAAAGAACAAAACTTCGTTAATCATTTGATCGAGAATGGTCTCGTTATAAATGATAACTTTGTTCAGGTTACCCCATTACATGCTCCGACAGCGAAAATCACCATATCAAATGTTCCACCTTTCATTCTGGATGATGCATTGGAACGGGAATTAGTACGGTTTGGCAAATTTGCCAGTGGTTTTAAAACAATTACACTAGGCTGTAAACACCCATCTCTGAAACACGTTACAGTTTTTTTCAATTGCTAACAAGCGTTTACCAATACATAAAGTACTTTTCTAAGCTCCTAACACAGCAACACACCTACATCACACAATTAGCCAAATAGTTAATTTTCTGCCCAAAACCATATTTTGTTAAATAAACACAAACTCTAAATTTCAAAATGCTAAAAACCTTTTTCAACACATACTAACTCTATCAAAACACAGCAAACCTGATTCAAAATCGAGTCCTTCTGTCAAACACTAGCACTTGTTTTCTATCCAACATGAACATATAGTCAATTATAGTGCGATGACTGTCAAAATACTAACAGTTGATGGCATTATGAAGACTGCATTACTGTCATGTTTCAGTTCTACCTGCAGAAAATATGAAATTCATAGTTTTTAAAATTCAGTTTCCTTTTACTGCAGTAAAAGTATAATGCATGTAAGCCATTCTACATGGCTGAGTGTTGAATGTGTGCATTCTTGGCAACAGAAGTGAGTCATTATTTTATAGAATGTACAGCAGAAAAAGAGAAGAAGAAGAGAGTAACAGAATTGCTCAGGGCAGCTACTGGTCAGATGGGTCCCCTATGATGAACTTCAGTGTCCCTTTGGTTGAAATCTCTTTCTGGGGTGGGTGTGTGGTGTTGACGGTGCCCCCATAGAGGGTGGGATGGTGTCCCCTTGGTAGCTAGTGCCCTACGCAGACCACATATTTTGAAAATATGGAACAGTGGTAGTGGAATCGTTGTAGTAAAATCATTGTAGTATAAAGCTTTTACTGAAATGAAAACATGAAATTGCTGTCATTGATCAACAACAAATCCAATATACATGGTCTTTGGTTATTATGGAAGCTTTTTTTCCACCACAGAATAAAAAAGCATAAAAGGTAATTGTGACTTTTTATCAAAAATATTTTTTGTGAGTTTACATCTCACAATTCTGACTTTTTTTCTCAGAATTGTGAGATATAAACTAGGAATTGATTGAGATGCACAGTCCAGCACAGATTCTTCCTCCTCTCCCATACCTCTTCTTCTCCCTTGTCCTGATCCAACTTCTCCTCTCCTCCTTTATCTGTTCCTCTCCCTCAACCAGACATTATTTTTCTCTCTCTGCTCCTCTGTATTGTTCTTCATCCACACTGAACAAATCTGAATCAAAGAGTCATATTTTACTGTGTGTCCATGTAATGAAAATAAATTCAACACCTGACTGTGCCTCCAGCTGAGATTGGAATCTGCTATTTCTAAATATTTAAGTGATCTGCCAATTACAGTTTTTCACAATCGCTAGGACACATTTCTCAATACTTAGGTCACTTTTTCAAAACTCTTCACACAGTTCTCCTAAGTCAAGTCAAGTCAAGTCACCTTTATTTATATAGCGCTTTTTACAATGTAGATTGTGTCAAAGCAGCTTTACATTGATAACTGGTACATTATTTGGCTGCACAGCAGCTCTTAAAGAATAGTGTCAATGCAGGCAGATCAAAGCACTGTTGAATATCAAATGTCAAGTCAAATGTCAAATCAACTATCATCTTGGCACAGAGTTTAACTTCACATTCAAAATGCACTAAATCTACCAAAACACTTCATTCATGTCTCAAATCAACTCATACTTTCAGAACACTAGCAAAGGTTTTCACCGAGCAAACACACTTTGTCACTCATAAAACTCATAAAACGCATCCGGATTTATTCCAACCAGAAGCCCTGGATGACCAGAGAGGTCAGGACCCTTTTACATTTTTTCTCAATCGATTTGACTCATTTCTCCAAACTCAGGTCACTGTTCTCAAAACAGTTAACACAGTAATCTGAACACCTTGTAATTGTTCTAAACAGGTTGTAAATTTTCCTTAATTTTGTGCAAATTTTAAATCAGTTGCATCATTTTCTCAAAACACTGTGCACAAAATTCCCAAATGTTTTCACAGTTGTTCATACAGCCAACCAAAACTTTAATATATCAGGCGAAAACAATAGTAGCTCTTTTTATTGGTTTTACAAAAATCACAATCATTTGTGTACCATTTTTCAAACACAATAAACAAAACTCCATTATTTGTTAAAATCTCAGTTGTACTTGGAATGTTCTCAATTAGCCCCAAATATATATATGCTGAGTTAGTAATACACACAACACAGCAAATGCAAATTTCCTAATTGTTTACACAGCTATCTCAACTACAAAAACTATAAAAGGGGAAAGAAAAACAACAACAACAACAAAAAGAAAAAGTATGGGAAAAGGAAGAGATGTAAGAGTTTTGGAGAGGATAGAGGAAGGGTAATACTGAGAGGGAGAGGAGCAGTGGAAGAGGTCGAAAGAGATGAGGGGAAAGGAATAGATGGTATAGGAAGAGGAGATGGAGCAAGAAGAGCTGAGGCTGTAGGAAGAGGAGAAGAGGCCGGAGTAGAGGGAGAAGATATGGTAGAATGGAAGGCACTGGTATTAGTGGAAAGAGCAAGAGAAGAAAATATAAGAAGACATGGACAGAGGGAAAGAGAAGAGCAAGGTATAAGAGGAAGGAGGAGAGGTAGAAGAATAGGGTACAGATGAGTTTGAAATGAAATAAGAGCCAACATAATATGTCATAAATTATGTTTTTTCCTTGAGAGAAGCTGGACAGATAGTTCAGCTCAATATAAACATTGTGCCACAGTCAATGTCTCTGGACAACAAGTGCTCCAATCCACTGGTGGTGTGGCACACAACGCTGTCTCTGGGCCGCACAACACAGAAAGGCTTCTAAATTGTTTGAACTCCCTCAATGAAATCAACTTTCCACAGGGTGATCAGGAGCAAACTGAGCGAAATTGTGTAGTTGTGGGACTATGTCCACTTTCACCATTCAGCACCGGTACAAGAGTGGTTTGAGCATCACCCACATGTGTTCCTTCCAGCATATTCTTCTCTTGGAGATGGAGAGCATATGATCACAACCCTTACAACCAAGTAAGTCTTCTTCAAGTGATGGAAGAGGCTTGTGGAGAAGTTGAGGCACAAGGATGGATCCAACATTCACTACTTTTTTTCTCACGATGCATGACTTGTGAAAATATTTGCTGAGATGTTGATTTGCCAAATTCTTTGGCCAGATGTAAATGAGAGGCAAGATCTATAAAGTTCATTGATTCAATGATGACAGTACATTTATTATTTATTTAATTACTCATTTATTTTTTGCTAAAACTCATCATTATACAACTAAACTTGTCATTAAAGAACTTAGAAGAACACGATTAAAGAACAAGAAAAACGTATTTTCATTCATGTATTTGTGTATCTACAGCTGAATTTGTTATCAAATCAACAGAGAACACACTTGTAGTTTTGTTGTTAGTATTTATTTTTGATAAATGCATTAATAGAAAAAACTGCAGAGCTTCATTATGCAGTGAACACTGAATTGTTTTGCCAACATAAGAGTGTGTTTAGTTTGCTGTGTTAATTGTTTTGAGAGCAACTACATTCATTTGGAGAAATGTGTCAAATTGATTGAGAAAAACTAATACTTGGGTAGGTGTTAGGCTATATCTAGAACTTTTCTGCTGTATAACTGCAAGCAAAATGGAGCGCTTCTGCTTTTATACCACATCATGGCAGAAATAGTTTGTCTTTTCTGAAATCATGACCTCCAAATGATTTAACAGATAAAGAACAGATAAACGTTTATTTGATTTAGACTAAGAATAATCTCTGAACATAAAAGAAGTATATTTGGAAATTTTAGATGATAAAAATTTCCAAATATACTTGATAAAATAAACATATAGCCTGTTGCTTGTTTATTCTTATTTTAGTCTTCATTGCTGAAAAGTGTATTAGTGGAAACCGCTGACCCACAGCGTCTGTCTCTCCCTGAAATGAGGAAACTTCCTCTTTCTTCTTTCTGTGTAGAAGGCAGATAATTTCCTGATGTGTCAATAGAGCTGCATGAACACAGACGGACAGAAGTCACGATCTGAAGCAGCATCTTCTCTCTTCTGCTGGATTATTGGGCTCTTCTGGACTCGAGAGAAATGATGCTCATCTTTGGACTGATGCTGCTGCTGAAAACTGCTGCATGTGAGTCGACTTTCAGCTTAATTCTACAGCAATTGATTTCCCAACTTATATGAAGGTCACATTACAGCTGTCTTGGAATCGTTTATCTTGCACTTATCATTTATTTATTTGTATCTATTTTTTAAATTGTGTTTTATTGTTTAGATTTTATTTATTTACCCTTGCCGAATACTTTTGATTTTCAACTATGAAAATGCATGACATACATTTACATTTGCACATATTCATCAGATGCTTTTATCCAAGGCGACTTACAAATGAGAATCATTACAAGCAATTTGTCACAACCATGTTCATATACAGTGCCATGTTTATTAGGCTAGATTAGGAATCAAGCTAGAGCAGAGGTGGAAAGCAGAAAGAAGAGAAATATTGTTTTAGTAGTAAGTGTCAGTTTAATAGTGTGGTGTGGTTAAATGTTTGTGCATGGTACATTAAATGTTAATTATTACCTTTAAAAGCTATTATGATATAAACCAAGAGTGGAATGTGGTGGAAATATTCATCAAGGGTTCAGGAAAAATACAAAAATGATAGAATTCTCCTGTGATTCATGAATGTTGACTGTTGGACATTTAGCAGACAAATTAAATAGTGAGAGTCTGAAAATCTTCCTTTAAGAGAGTTTATTATTATTATTATTATTATTATTAATAAAATATAAAAGTGAAAACACCCAGATCTGATAAAATAAACCTTTGTGTTGTAACAGTACATTTTTCAAAAGCAATTTTAGTTTTCAGTGATCAGGTAATAGATGCGTCTCAAATGACACTATCTTAAAAGTGAAGACTTCAAAAGAGGGTTTTTCGCAGTGATACAATTGAAGGACCATTTTTGGTTCAGGATCAGTTCTTAGCATTTGGATGGTTCTTAACATAACATTTATACACTAGACGTAAAGTGCCTCACTCTTAAAAATAAAGGTTGTTTATTGGCATCGACGGTTCTATAAAGAACATTCAACTTCCATGATTAAAGCTGTGACAGTCGAGAGCATGAAGTGTTAATAGTTTTGGTTAAAACTTTCTTTTTAAAATTTTCAGTGTGAACACACAAAACCACATTATACTACAAAATGCCATAGAATTGTGTATGTATGCACATTTTTTCTGTCTCATTGTTTTGTTTTTTAAATTGGAATATTAATATGTGAGTAAAAGTGTAAATCAGATTGTCTTCTAATGATTGGAGATCAGATCAAGTGCCAGTTTATTCACATTTATACTGTAGATCTTTAATATTTGTGTCAATGTTTTTCTGGTATTCATTTATGCTGAAAGAGTCACTAGTGCTTAGTGCGCCATGATTTTTGCATTCCTTTGAATGTCCAACATTTAAAACAGATGAAACTAGAAGAAACACCCAGAGAGCTGACAAATAAACGTGTGCGCGTGTGTGTGTGTGTGTGTGTGTGTGTGTGTGTGTGTGTGTGTCTGTGTGTGTGTGTTTTGTTCTTCAGGTCTGGAAGTTAACTGCAGTTTTTATCAGGAAGGTCCCTGTTACACAGCTCCGGGACACAAACTCAATCTGAGGATGGTGGACGCTAGTAGATATGACCTGAAGATACAAAAGAGAATAAGCAGCACAGAAGAAGATCCAGTTTGTAGAGTAAAGGATGGCAGGATAAAAGAGAAGGAATGTGATCTTTTTAATAACAGACCTGTGACAGTCATTAATGGGATTCTGATAATAAACCGTGTGATCAGAGCAGATTCAGGGACTTACAGATTAGAAGTCGATCTCTCAGACGGCTCAGAAACATCTACAGATCTTCAAGTGATTGTTGAAGGTACAGTAACTCTCTCATCAGACTCATTACAATCTCATGTTCTCCAAAGATCTCACTCTCATGTAAATGGATGCTAATTACACATAAAAAACAGATGAATGATTCAAAAGACACAGAAACATCTACATATTTTCATAAAGAAACTCACATCAGAATAAACTGATACTATAATCAGAGACATAACCAACCATATGGCATGTCAGCCCCAATATATTAAGATAATTGTTTGATCAGTATGTGTTAAAGGGACATTTCACCCAAATATGAAAACTCTGTCATCATTTACTCACCCTCAAGTTGTTTTTGTAACCAAACAGTTGATAGAGAATTTTTTTCCATACTAAGGAAATCAATGGGGACCAGCAACTGTTTCTTTTTAGGTGAACTATACCTTTAACAGCAGATTTTTATTGTTGTTAAAACAATGGTTTAATCCAGTTTCTGTGGTTTCTATTATTGTTGCTGTTGTTATGAATGAATGAGGCGCTTCGGTGCTTAACTCTTAATAACCTCGTCCTGTTTTCTCCTTCGATAGATCCTCTAGTCACTCCGATCGTTCTCGGATGTCTTGCTGTAATTCTTATAGCTCTGGTCATCATGGCATATTACTTTTACAAGAAGAAGAATCAGCTCAAAGCGACACCAAGTCAGTCTTGAGTTCATGAATCTATGAAATGTAGTATTGCAGCACTGCTGTATTATCGGCTTTATCACTTTATTCACTCATTTTTGTCCTCATCTGTAAATCAGTTTGAATTAAACCATCCGATAAATATTTAATTATTTTAATAGAAAACAGGTGAAAGCAAAAACAGTTTGGAGGCAATTTATTGGTTAGCTTTAAATGACTGATAGATCATAAATCATTATTTTATGTTTTTAAGATGCTTATTGTCAGTGTTTTCTCAGCAGCCCCGGTGTCAGACGGTCCAGAGCCTGTGAATGAACACGTCGCTCAGAAGAACAGAGAGGGAGAACAGAAGAAAACAGGTAAGATTCACATCGTCTGGGTTTAATGAAGCTCAGAGCGTCTGGACTGATCCACCAAGAACCAGAAAAACCTGCTGGTAAAAATGAGCTTTGACGAGTAAATGACACACAGTTTCAAGAACTGAACATAATGCATAATGGTTTACAGTAGCAATGTGAAAATGTAAATCTTGCCCTCGTTGTTGTCGGATAAACAGTGTCAGTGAATCAAATCAGAGATGCAAACGCTCTACTATAGGAAAGATCAGTGACTGTCATGTTTTATATCAACTAAAAAATCTCGGTCTGATTTGTGATTTGTGAGTTTTAGAGTTGAACTGCATGTTACTATTAATAACAAAAATGGCATGAAACTGTAAAATGAAAGACTGAAAAGTGATCTGTGGGGTATTTTGAGCTGAAACTTCACAGACACGTTCTGGGGACACCAGAGACTTATATTACATCTTGTGATAAGGTCATAAAAGGTCACATTTAAGTAACGTTGCAACTACATGTATATTGACTCTCATTAGAGTATTAGTCTGCTTAATATCTGCTAAAACTATATTTTGATGCTCTCCAACAGACATTCTACTGACTATGAGTAACTTTACAAGTACATGTTAACTTATTCTACTAACCCGAACCTGACAGTCCTCTGTGTCTGCAGATGAATATGTCACGATCGACTCTCAGAACAAGAACAAGAAGAAGAGGAAGGATGAAGAGGTTCATTACGGGGAAGTGACGTTCACCAACTCAAGAGTTCAACAGCCGCCTAAGACGCAGGAGGATTGTGTTTACTCTGAGGTTCAGACACGCTAGTGTGAAACAGCCACAAAACCCACAGACTGTGAGTCTGCATGTGTCATGAAAACACAACGGCCCAGTTTTGAGCTGCTTATGATGCAATGCTGGGGTTATTGCGTATTTCTTTCCTGTGTGGGAAGAGAAAAAACTAAAGGGAGTGTCTGATGCAACCAGAACAGAAATATAACAGGACAAACACTGACTGATGTGAACAAATAATGACTTGTGCTAAATATATAATCGTTTGTTCTTTATATTTATCTTTGCAAAACAAAGCAATTAAAATACACACATTTCCTGCACACTTGTTCTGCCGTTTCCTTCATGTTGTCGTCACCCAGTGAACAACAAAACATCACAAGAAGCAAAAACTGGATCCAGTGTCAGTTCTGAAACGCTGTGTGTTTCATGTGTTTCAGTGAGAGAAACACTGAGGATTGACTGACCGCTGAACAACAAGGATGTACGATCATAACAAGAGCTAACAAAATGTTTTTAAAAACTGCAATAATTAGGTGGTTGTTAATATAAATGTACTTTTTAACTCAATGCTTTCATGCTTTCAATCACTCAGAAATGTTTCATGCAGGACCAGATTTACCTCATATTTGTGGGTTTCAAAGTGCAAGTTTTTGAAAACGATACTCTCTCTCTCTCTCTCTCTCTCTCTCTCTCTCTCTCTCTCAATCTCTCTCTCTCTCTCTCTCTCTCTCTCTCTATTGCACTGCTCAAAGTAACACGAGCAAATTTACACACTTAAAACACCTCAATGATCCTATGAAATACTATGAATGTTTGTGTAATATTTTAATTCATGGTGAGGTGTGTGTGTGTGTGTGTGTGTGTGTGATTTTTTTTTATTAGTAACCTTAATGTATTAACTAACACGAACTAACAATGAGTAATACATTCATTACAATATTTATTAGTCTTTCTTAACATTAGTTAATAAAAATACAGTTGTTCGTTGTTTGTTCATGTTAGTTCACAGTGCATTAACTAATGTTAACAAATAAAAAATTGATTTTAATAATGTGTTAGTAAATGTTGAATTTAACATTAACTAAGATTAATAATTGCTGTAGAAGTATTGTTCGTTCTTAGTTCATGTTAACAGAAGTAGATAACTAATGTTAACTAATGAAACCTTATTGTAAAGTGTTAAATATCTGCTCTTGATCTTTTAGTTTTGTGGTGTCTGTTTTTTGCTCTCTGTGGTTTTGAACTTCTGCTCTTTTTTTAGACGGATGTTAGCATGTTTAGCCACATTCGTGCATTTTTCTTCACAAGATCTTTGTCATTATAGAATATTGCTCAACACATCGTTCTTTAAGAATTGTAAATGGAGTCTGTGTTGAAATTAAGATGAACTCGGTACTGAGTTAAATGAAATTAGAATTTTTTCCTGTCAAAAGCTGCAAGCTTGTTTGATTTTTTTTAAGCAATTTATATTAATATAGTACATTTTTATTTTAATTAACAGAAAGCACACATTAACCCTCTGGCCCTCTTCGTTTAGGAGTCTCACTTGGCTTCAAAAATGACCGAAGCCTTAAAATGTAACTTTTTCCCCCCCAGGAAAACCAATGAAATATATTTTTGTTCAATAATATTTTTTGATTATTATTTAGAATTTTGAGGGTATTTTATGACACTATGCAATATTTAAACAATTTTTATTAGCTATTTTTCCCCATTGAAAATAATGCACAATTTTTTTCTAATATTTTTTTTAAAAATTATTTTTCAATTAAAGCAGTATTCCATGTTAAAATAGAGACATGGCGTTTAAAATCCAGTTTTTTGAAGGTAGATTAGTGCCATCTAGTAAAGAAAGAAAAACTTTTGTAAGGCCATGGTGTACCCACTAGTTTCCTCCTGCAGATGTCGCTAGTAACCAGGAAAGTGTCTCTCCGCCCCGGGTCTGTTCTGAAGTGCACTAGAGATCTCAAAGTCGTGGAAGGCACCTTTTTCTGTCAGAACATGCTTTGCTGATGGTGGGGCGGCACAGGGGTACTCTAACCCTTACCTACAAGGCCTTGCATGGTTTAGCGCCACAATACCTGACTGAACTTTTAACTGTCTACATCCCAAGATGCAATCTCTGCTCTTCCGATTCTGGCTTTTTAATAGTTCCTTCAACACGTTTACGCTCTATGGGTGACCGGGCTTTTTCTTCTTTGGCTCCAAAACAGTTCTCTTCCCACTGAGATTAGACATGCTGATACCCTCAGATTTCATCAAAAATATCTTAATTTGTGTTCTGAAGATGAACGAAGGTCTTACGGTGAAATGAGGGTAATTAATGACAGAAATTTCATTTTTGGGTGAACTAACCCTTTAAGCACATCTTGTCTCAGCTTGGGTGTTCTTCTAGACCCCCGAGAGCCCAAACTCCACCTGCCTCCTGCGAAGGCTGCTCTGGCCCCGCAACAGCCTGTCCACTGGCAGGAAGGTGGTACCACCCGTCCATCAGCAGGCCATCAAGAACCCTCGTCAAGCTTTGAAGTGATCCTGAGATGGGCGACCCAGGGAAGGAGAGACTGCAGACCTGGAATTTTACATGGTAAATAAGAGCAATTTCCTATTTCTCTGGGTCACACACACAGTGTTAATGGCCCTCGTTTTCACGACGGCCAGGCATCGAGTATTCGGACCAGAACCTCGGTGGATGGACGTGAACATTTCCTCTCCCCACATTCTGTTGCAATGGGTCTATGCAGAGCCGGTAAGTGTGATGAGTATTGACTGCCTCACCATCCGCCTCCACAGCAGTTGGTGAGGGTGTTTTGACACCCCATTCGCCACAAGTACCAAGGGACGCGAAGCCTCCAGACATGGTATCCCCTGCTCCTCCTCGCCACGTACACCAGACGTGGTTCAGTTGGTGTGCTGGTACACGTATGTACACGCAGTCTGGACACGTAGTTAGTGCTTTCCAGCCCATCACACTGGCTCATCAGAACAATCTGATTCAGCTGCAATTCAGTTCTTTCCACCTCAGTACGAAGCGAGAGTACTGGTGTACTTTGGGCGGAGATCTCCGTCCTCCTAGCTAAGGACGAAATAGAGCCTGTTCCTCCAGCTGAGATGAAGAAGGCGTTTCACAGCCCTTACTTCATCATACCCAGGAAAGGAGGTGGATTGAGACCAATCTTAGATCTGCGAGTTCTGAATCGGGCCTGTACAGGCTCCCATTCAAGATTCTCACATGTGTCCAACATCAGGATTGGTTTGAGGAGATACACCTGAAGGACCTTTACTTTAAGGCCATTTCTTCGGTTTACCTTCGAGGGACAAACAATTTCTTAAAATGTTATGCATAGTCCTATGTGACGTCTGTTTTTATATTGTTTGTCAACACACATTACATATTATGTATCTGCATCCACTAATCTTCCATACTGACTAGTGCTGGCTATATGACAATTCATAATCATTAATAATTATTTTGATCAATAGGATTATATAAAATATATAATATAAAATTAAATTATATAAGTAGCCTACATAAAATTACAAAATAAACATTCATCAATCAGTACTTTTTACTGAAGTACTTTAAAAATGAAGTACTTTTGTACTTTCACTTGAGTAATATTTCATTATATGTATCTGTACTTTTACTCAAGTACTTGATTTGTACTTCGTCCACCACTGGCAAATCGTGACGTTGATGTTTTATTTAGTAAATGGTTTGTTTCTCAGCAATGGTTTCTGCTCATCAAAGTTATTTTAATTGCGGTCGATGCTCAGTGATGCTGCAGTTACAAAAGCAACCAGGGTGACGAAAACAGCTAATTAACATAATAATATCTTTATGAAAATTAAAAATTGCAGAAGCATTAGTCGATGGAAAGTTCCAACCATAGAAAAGAAACATATGTGTTATTTTTGTGTTCTTGTGCAAGATGTTCAACCCCAAACCTCTCCAGTAAATGATGTCAGCTTCCCTTTCTCTCAGAAAGTGTGAATATACGGTGAGCACAGATGAGTGTCAGCAGATCTTCTGTCAGAGTAAGAAGTGATTGTGTGACTGAAGCAGCATCTTCTGTCTTCTGCTGGATTATTGGGCTCTTCTGGACTCTAGAGAAATTATGCTCATCTTTGGACTGATGCTGCTGAAAACTGCTGCATGTGAGTCGACTTTCAGATCAAACTCATCTAATGATGAAGCTCTGACATAAAAACACTGTAATATTACATTAAGAGTGTTTCCAAAAACATCTGCCGGATCTAGACGTGGTGTTTTCTGGTCATAACAGTGTGTATTAGTGGAGTTTTATGATATGTCAGATGGAAGTATTTTAACTCTGTGTTAAAGATCCATAAAATCAAAATTATAGTTTTTTTTTTATAATTATATTCTGCATATGGTCTTCATGGACAAAGTATAACAAGTATTTTTGTGTCTCCATACCAGAAAATACAAATATCATTCTCTCATTGATTAAAACCTGTTACTTTAGCTTTTACAGTTTACACACAAAATCCTTACTTTTCACACAATTTCTGAAAGCTGACACTCAAACAGCAGAATCACACACCAAATCTGCTAAACCATACACTAATTCTCAGCATTTGACTCAGTTTTCAATTTCATAAAACATTTTTTGCAAAACACAACACAATTCTCTATGTAACACACAAAAATCTAACAGGAATCTTGATTTCCTTTTTCAAACACAACCGTTGTTTCTGTCCAACTACACATGGTTGATGTATTTCTTTTCTTTCGTACTGTAATACTGTATTCACAACCACAAATACTACAGTAAAAAATAGTTTGGTTTCAAACTTGCTTTCGTGTTTACTGTGAATTTTTCAACATCTCTCTGCCAATTACTTTCAATGTACAGAAATGTATATAGGAGCTCATGAAAGAAGAGCTTAGGTTTTGAGTCACTGTGTGTATATGATATATCCAAAAATAGAATATTATTGCAAATGTGTTTGCAATGTAAGACAAATGTTTGCTTTTGAGATGTGTTTGTGATATTTTGAATGCAGTGCTTCATTTTGCAAGAGATGTGAGGCATTTTGCATTTTGCGTGTGCAATTCTTGGATTTGAGTGTAAAGTTTTGAAAAAAAAAAGAGGCAAAGTTTTAAAATGTGTGTAAGCAGTTGAAAAAAAAACTGTAAGAAATCTGCAAACTAAGCTAACATTTTATTTTAAGAAGTTTATCTCCAGTTCTATTCTTGTATTCACACCTGATCACATCCTCTTACAACTCTCTCTCAATTCAATTCAAATGAGCTGAACTGGCATGACAAATTATACATTGTATTGGCTAAATATGAGCAGGAAAAATAAAAATAAAGAAAGCAGAACAAATTGTGTGATGAACAAGTGTAGAAAAACAGGGGAGAAAAGTACAGTGTATGTACTATGAGTGGTGTGTGTGTTTGCATACGTGTGTGCATGTGCGTGTACAAGAGTTTGTGTGAGTTCACATGTCATGCAGTGATGGCAGGAACACAAAGCAGAAGTGGATAAAGCCCTTGTGGTCTCTCAGGAACCCCACACCGGTCTTGCTGCTTGGCAGAGAGAGTGTGAGCGGCCAGGGAAGCTCAGCTTGCAGGACAGGACTGGAACAAACAAGAGACACAGCAAACACAAGACAAGACAGATGGCAGAGACTAAAGCTGTGCAGTACGACTAAATAAGAGAACTAATAAAGAGGGGAGGGTAACGCTTTAGATTACAGCCCGGAAAGTACTGCGTAATTACAACGAATTTACAGCTTAACTTTCAATAATTATAGTGTACCTATAAAGTAAGTACGTGTAAGTATAGGGGAACAATATGTAAAGTCTTGGGAATAAAGGGGTAACAACCAGGAAAATAACAAATTATTTATACTGTAAGTATTTTAGAACTAAGGGGTACTTATACTATTATGATTGACAACAATCTTACGTTTGGGAGCAATTTAGTGAGAAAGTGCACTGATTAAGTTGTTTCAAGGCAAGTAGAAAGAACTATTCAATCTTTTTTAATTCATGGGGAAATATGCTTTTGTTTCATGTAGTTACAGGGTAAGTAGGCTAATTAAAAAAAAAAAAAACCGCAAACAATCTGTTATCACTGACTCGGAAACCTTTATTTGAAAAACAACTTATTTCAAGACAGATTTAAAGTTACAACACTTCTTATTCGTTTCTCTTGCTTGGCTTCCTCCTCCTCTTGTTCCTCTTCTTTTTCTCTCTTTCCACTGATAATCTTAAGAGGGAATCCCATGTCATTTGCTATTCTGTAGCCTATTAAAAGAAAATACAGTACACCTGGAAATGTGCTCACCGTTTACTCATCTTTTACCCTCATGCCATCTCAGATGTATACGACTTTCCTTCTTAAGATGAACAGAAACAGGTTTTTAGAAAAATAAATCATATCTGGGAATGCTTTATAATGCAAGCTCATGTGTTCCTAAAAGTCGAAGCATCAGACAGCACATACAGCAATAACTACAGTAATCCACACGACCCCAATGGATGAATCAATGTCTTCTGAAGTGAAACGATCCGTATTTGTAAGAAAAATACCAAATATTTTAAAATTTTAAACTTCGACCAACAGTCACCTGCGCGTGCATGAGAGGGTTGAGAGTTCATGCTTGACGTAACTTGAAGCGTGACGTAAGCATGCCGAGAAACTCACGCGAAAAGTCACACGGATGTCGGATGCCGTCAGTTTATATATATATATATATATATATATATATATATAATACTAATGCTCACAACAAAATACACAGAATAACAGATAATGATAATGAGAAACAAACAAAACAGAATAACAGAGACGGCAGTTCTCGTATGGAAGGACAAAAGGGCCAAAAACACGTGAATTTTAACACGTCAGCAACACGTTAAATACGCATGAAAGATCAACGCGTTAAATACGTGTATTTGAAGTGTATTTCACGCGTAAAATAAGCGTTAAATACGCGTGAAATACGCGTTAAAAATCTGTTTGAACGGGTCAGTGTCATTGGCTACTGAAAACTTGGGTCAAACCATTTCTGTGAGCTTAAGGGGGTGTACCATTCATTTACTAGGATGCCACCATTTAACATGCTAGATCAGCTTATTCAGTCCTTTTATTTTGTCTTTTTTGTATAACCTATAGAAATAATGTTTAAATTGCCATTTTATGAAAAAATAGATTTAAATTTTCCACTTATGCCATTTTTTTTTTTTTACAACGCCCTTACCCTTACTGACAATAAAATGCGGCATTATAAACCCACTGAATCCGAGTATGCTCTCTCTCAGCCATATGACCTGCAAAGTTTTTTCTCTGGTGTGTGTTGGGGTGGACACATAGGCTAGCTGAAGAAGATTGGTGTGTGACTAGAGATGATAGACCTGCAAAGTTTTGTTCTAAAGAAATAGTGCAGGTTAGTCATACACAAATACAATTTTAAACTGATAATAATGTACGATACTCTGTGTGTGTGTGTGTCAGAACATGGGAGCGGAGCGCAAGCTCAAACCTTTGTGACATGCTGGATCGAAAATATGTGAAATAAGTTATTTCTAGTCACTAATAGTAGTTCATTTAAGCCAATAGTTGACTAATCACATTTACAATTATTTAATTTCTTAAATACTGGAGAGAATAAACCTCAATAATGAGCGTTTATGTAATATAGGCTATATGGCACTCATAAACCTTGCCATAAAGAACCGGCTAAAGTGATGATTATGAATGTGACAAAAAACAGCAAGGAGACATTTTAGTTGTTTATTAATAAACTAATGTTTTCTGAATCAGTGTCGGCTTGGAGATGTTGACATTGCTGATTCTCATCATCTCCACAGAGATGCACATTGCATTCGGATTAGGCCTACATAATCAGAGAGTAGCCTATGTCTTTTCGTTTTGAATTATTTCGTTTAAAAGTAGACATTTCACGCTTTCTATAGATATATTTCTCATGTCTGTAAGGCAAGCAGCCTATACGCTGAGTTTCGGTTCATTTATAAGGGACTGCTCTCTCTGGAGCTGCCTGCTCAGAGATGGGTTCTGTGGCCATAACGGGCTGAATGAGAGCCTTATGGGTACATTAGTGATCATGAGCAAAGATGAAACTCAAATCACTCAATTACAGCTAAACATCTGCCATTAAGATCAATGTGAATGAATGAGTGAATGAAGGAATTAGTGAATGTGAACTTTTTAAGAGTTAAGATCAGATCAAGTGTCTGATATGTGTCTATATAGAGTTCTGTGGAACTCTAATTCTGGGAATATTTGTGACATTCGTGTCTAATAGTAATTTATGATGAGAGATTTTTATACACATTTATACTCTCTCTCTCTCTCTCTCTCTCTCTCTCTCTCTCTCTGTGTGTTTTGTTCTTCAGGTCTGGAGTTTAACTGCAGTTTTTATCAGTCAGATCTCTGTTACGCAGCTCTGGGACACAAACTCAATCTGAGGATGGTGGACACTAGTAGATATGACCTGAAGATACTAAAGAGAATAAACTACAACACACAAGATGATCCAGTTTGTAGAGTAAAGAATGACAGGATGAAGGAGAATCAATGTGATCTTTTCAATAACAGACATGAAGTGTCAGTCATTAATGGGACTCTGATAATAAACCGTGTGATCAGAGCAGATTCAGGGACTTACAGATTATATCTCGAACACTCAGGTGGCTCAGAAACATCTGCAGATCTTCAAGTGATTGTTGAAGGTACAGTAACTCTCTCATCAGACTCATTACAATCTCATGTTCTCCAAAGATCTCACTCTCATGCAAATCAATCAGATGAATCTCTGTTTTTATTCATGTAACACACAGTAAACACACTACATACTCCAGGAATAGTATGAGTAGGGTGGAAGTATGGAATTCTGCTGTGTTTGTCATGTGACTGTCATGTGACCCTCCCTCCAGCTCCTGTTGGCTCAGTGGAAGTGTCAATCTTCTGCTCCTCCAGTGGGGTGACGAGGGCGTCCTGCTCCTCTGATGGGGATCCGCTCCTCTTCAGCTGGACTCTGAATGGAGATCCACTGATGGATGGAAACATCATTGTTCTGGATGAGGGAACTGATGGAAACATCAGCTGCAGCGTGAAGAACCACGTCAGTCACCGACAGAAGACCGTTAGACTCAGTCTGTCCTGATGGTTAATTAAATTTAATTAAAAATGACAATTATTTTGTTATTACTGTAATTGCATTTTTACTTTAATGTGAAATATGATTAATTTAATCTACATAATTTAAGGATAGATAACAAATACTTTTATTAGGATGTGAAATTCAGTAACAGCTCAAACAAAAATGTGTCAAATAGAGGCCTCGTTTTTAATTTTGTAATTAGTTTTCGGTAACACTCATCACATGGATGCACAAATCGAGGAAAAAAATTAAATTGTTTGCACGATTTACTATTTCGTTCCCTCGGTTTATAGATTATGCGCATGGGTTATAAATCGAGGGAACAAATTACTAAATTGTGCACACGATTTATCCTACTGTTTTTTTCCTGCATGTCATGTCGGGGCTCCGTAGGTTAGTTCACCCAAAAATGAAATTTCTGTCATTAATTACTCACCCTCATGTCGTCCCAAACCCATAAGATCTTTGTTCATCTTTGGAACACAAATTAAGATATTTTTGATGAAATACGAGGGTATCTGATCCACACAGGCAGCAACAACATTGCACCTTTTGAGGGCCAGAAAGGTACTAAAGACATCGTTAAAACCATTGACATGACTACAGTGATTCAACCTTAATATTATGAAGCGATGAGAATACTTTTTGTGCGCAAAAAACAAAACAAAAATAACGACTTTATTCAACAAATTCGTCTGTTCCCTGTCATACTGCTAAGCAGTTGATGCAGTTCAGCGCTTCCAGTTTCTACACCTGAACGCTGACTCATTGATGGCCAATACTGAGCCAGAGTTCTGACGTAGAACCTGGACACTGAACGTAAACAACATAGCAGAATGACACAGAAGAGAAGAGATTGTTGAATAAAGTCGTTATTTTTGTTTTGGTTTTTTTTTTTGCACAAAAAGTATTCTCGTCTCTTCATAACATTAAGGTTGAACCACTGCAGTCACATGACTGTTTTAACCATGTCTTTAATCTCTTTCTGGAACTCAAAAGGTGCATTGACGTTGCTGCATGTGTGGATCAGATACCTGATTTGATTTCATCAAAAATATCTTAATTTGTGTTCTGAAGATGAACGAAGGTCTTACGGGTGTGGAACGACATGAGGGTGAGGAATTAATGACAGAAATTTTAATTTTTGGGTGAACTAACCCTTTAAGACAGGCTCATTTAAAATGATTAAATGATTGAACTCCAGTCAAGCTATCGAAGAAAATATGTGCTTTTTCAGACAATACAAAAGCCTGTCATTATTCTTAAGAAGAAATTAAGATGTTCTTAAGAAAAGTTTAGAGAATTTCATAAGATTTTTTTTCATGAATAGCATTTAGAAACATTCTTACAAACTTAAAAGAATTTATGTCTAGAAGTTCTGAACTTCTTTCTTAAGATTTTCATTACTCCTGCCCCTGAGTGCTAAAGGGCAAAGATGGCATGAATGAGATGGATAGAGAACTTCAGGTGTTAAAGACATGTTCAACACAGGACAGAAAACTGCACTTGTTTTTGATCTGGATGATGATTTGAGAGCTGAGATCAGATCAAGAGTCTGTCTGATACGAGTCTTCTGTTGAACGCTAATTCTGGTAATGTTTGTGAAATGTGTGTCTGATTTCTCTCTCTCTCTCTCTCTCTCTCTCTCTCTCTCTCTCTCTCTCTCTGTGTGTGTGTGTTTTGTTCTTCAGGTCTGGAGTTTAACTGCAGTTTTTATCAGTCAGATCCCTGTTACGCAGCTCTGGGACACAAACTCAATCTGCAGATGGTGGACACTAGTAGATATAACCTGAAGATACTAAAGAGAATAAACTACAACTCAGATAATCCAGTTTGTAAAGTAAAGAATGACATGATAAAGGAATGTGATCTTTTCAATAACAGATCTGAAGTGTCAGTCATTAATGGGACTCTGATAATAAACCGTGTGATCAGAGCAGATTCAGGGACTTACAGATTATATCTCGAACACTCAGGCGGCTCAGAAACATCTACAGATCTTCAAGTGATTGTTGAAGGTACAGTAACTCTCTCATCAGACTCATTACAATCTCATGTTCTCCAAAGATCTCACTCTCATGCAAATCAATCAGATGAATCTCTGTGAAGGTTTTTATTCATGTAACACACAGTAAAGTACATACTCCAGGAATAGTATGAGTAGTGTGGAAGTATGGCATTCTGCTGTGTTTGTCATGTGACTGTCATGTGTCCCTCCCTCCAGCTCCTATTGGCTCAGTGGAAGTGTCAATCTTCTGCTCCTCCAGTGGGGTGACGAGGGCGTCCTGCTCCTCTGATGGGGATCCGCTCCTCTTCAGCTGGACTCTGAATGGAGATCCACTGATGGATGGAAACATCATTGATCTGGATGAGGGAACTGATGGAAACATCAGCTGCAGCGTGAAGAACCACGTCAGTCACCGACAGAAGACCGTTAGTGTAAAACACTGTCCTGGTGAGATTATTTCTGTTCATCTAGATATCAACAACCCAATACTGATTGATTGATTGATTGATTGATTCTGTTGTTTCCAGAGAGTTCAATGTCTGTGGTGGTTGTTCTGGTCTGGTGTTTCCAGCTGATGTTTCTGTTGGGTCTGTTAGGAGGTTTTCACATCTACATGAGACACACGTCAGGTCAGAGACATTTATCATCATCATTATGGATTTGACATGCAAATATTAAGAGTGTGAAGATGATGATGAGAATCTGATGCTTTTAGGAAAGAAACAGGAAGATCAACAAGTGAGAATGAGAAGATTTAGAGAAGGACATGAACACACAGCAGAAGATTGATGAGACCAGCAGCAGATCTCATCACATCTATGAGAAATCACTTCAGAACGTCCAAGACTTTCACATCCAACATTTATTTTACACATCTGGAGTCACTTACTTACTTCTTTCACTTCACAAGATCTTTGTCATTATAGAATATTGCTAAACACATTGTTCTTTAAGAACTGTAAATTAAATATTTGTTGAAATTGATAAGATTAACTTGGTATTGAGTTAAAATAAAATAAAATAATTTGAAATTAAACTGTTTTTGCTGTCAAAAGACGCAAGCTTGTTGGATTTTAAGTTTATTTAATATAGACCTGACAGTTTTCATTTTATTTCACAAAATGCATGAATCAAATTTAAACAAGTTTGCAATATAAAAACAATAAATCTAAATAGATATCAAAATATAAAATTAACTTTAGTAAATGAGTCCAGCTGTAACTCTTGTTTCCTCCTGCAGATGTCACTAGTAACCAGGAAAGTGTCTTATCTTTGACACTTACTACTCAAACATTACATTATAGACTTATATTATTACTGTGTTTATTTTTATAAAGTTTATTTGACAGATTTAAAACTGAACTACAGAACTTTAGCCTCTCTATCGACATCTGTGTATGAAATATTAAATCGCATGTGGAGCAGTTTGAAGTCAGTTGTTCTTCGTCTACTGTGTTCTTCTACCTCCTCATTTCAGGACACCAATGTCACTGACATACATAATTATACATATATGTGCACATACATATACTCACACACACCCATATATACATATACAGTGTATTAATTTTCATTTTCTTTCACAGTGTATTATACACATAGGCTACATGACCACGCATACTCCCACTCATACCATATGCATACATGCAACAACCCACACACATCTATTTTCCTACAAATTTAATGTTAATATTTAATGGTAACACATTACTATTGGCACATCTGAATTATTTAATTATTCTTATAGCAAAGGAAGGCAGGTAGACATAATCTGTAAGTTATGAAGGAAAAATGCGAAATATGCTTTTTAGAGTGTGACAAATATGAATATCATCCAAACTATCTTGGACAACAAAGACACACGCACACCTGTTCCTAACTGCATTATCATCATCTTGAACACCAAGCTTTGCACTATTAGTTCTGTTAACATTTTTTTTCATCAGTTATGCAAAATCCCATGTCTGTTATCAACCCTCAAAACAGTGACTGAACTGGGCAACTGAGGCTGTAAAATTCCTGAGAAATGGTGTGTTTATCTTCCTGTTCTTTGTCCTGCACACGCTTCACTCTTTCAGTGTAGTTCTCTGACTTCCTCTAGCGATAAGAAGTGACAACTTGGAACACTAACTAGAAGGGTTATCTTCTTTTCTGTCAGGATCACAATCGTCAAATATGATTGATAATGCATAGAGGGTGGGTGTAGTCATTAATAAAAAAAAATGAGTTTTGCTAAATGGAAATAGGAGAAATGGTGTAAAAACTCCACACATTGCATTTAAATGAACACGCATTTTGATTGGTAACGACAGTCATACGTCATTTCATGACGACAGACGTAACACAACATTATTTTTTTTGGGAGGACAGTCTCCCCTAGCGACAGCAAATCTGATACAACAAGCATGTTGTAAATCACACACTAGTATTAACTAGTGGTAGTCTGGTCGGGGAGCATACACCCGCAGCAATAGCTCTGCGTTAGATGCAGCGTGCAGCTAAGCAATGAAATACAGTGTGCTTCCTCATCGTGAACATGATTTCTGCTCCCGTTGGGCTGATTCCTTCGGCTGTGGAAGTGAAGATGACGACTCCCATGATTCCACACTCCTTTACAGGATCATCAAGCTACAATGTTGTCGTGTTAAATAAGAGACCTCTGTGATGAATTGTTGAATTGTCTCTGTATATAAAGGACAAGCGAGTTACAATACTCTGATAAGTTTTAAGCCACAGCGTGTTTCCAATAGCAGCCATAGCTTAAAAACAAGTGTATCCAATGGCAACTATAGCTTTAAGAACGAGCGTGTTTCCAATTGCGACTATAGCTTTAAAGACCCACTGAAGAGTGTTGGAACGCGCTGCATTATTCAATGTGTTGATGTAATTTCGACTGACACAGGAAGACAGGGCGATATATCGAACAGCCCCGCCCCTTTTTTAAAATAGCCAATAGCGTTTCGTTTGTTACAGCTCGCCAGAGCCGTTAGACTCTATAAAACCTCTGTTTCTTTCTAATCTCTAACCGTTTCTCCTCATATGGCTTATATACATGATTCTGTGCAGAATTCAAATGGGTCCGATACCTTTTGTGGTCTGCGCCGACTCGCGGATATGATCCGCTCTGTGCTCTCGTGTCTCTGGACCGGAGCAGACTGTGCTCGCGTTGCGGCGGTTCATGTGAAACTAACGTGAAAACGGACTTCATTCACGTCAATGGAAAGCATATTTACACTGTCTGAATCGTTCCCTATTCTCTATATAGTGCACTATGTGCCATTCACCATGTAGAAACTAGTAAATATCTGAGCAAATGACCGATTTCAGCCGAGGCTTCAGCGTCTGTAACGCTGCATTCACACGGGCGTCGGCGTTAACGCTTGACGGAGGGCGTGTCTGAAGCTTGTGTTGACGCGACCGTTATAGTGATAACAGCCAATCACATCACTTTCCGGTGTTTCATGAACGCAATTGGCTAGCAACTGCTCTAGAGTATCTGCATAAGGCGATCTGATTGGCTGACGCCTGCGTTGAGAAATCTTCAACTTGCAACGCGAGTGAAGCGACGCGACAGAACCCACAATTCAGTTCGGCAATGCATGGCGTCACTCATTCAAAGTAAACGAGAAGCGTTAACGCAGACGCCCCGTGTGAATGCAGCGTAAGAGTGTAGGAGGAGGCAAGACTTCAGATTCTAGAAAGCATTTGACTGGACCGAAGACTTGATGGGAAGCTGAAGTGCGATGTGATGTCATGAAAATCCGTGATCCATTTTAGCGGAAGTGTGTTCAAGAGGTGAAATCCATGTGGGGAACGAATCCCTCTCGCTAAATTCCTGATCGCACAATTCCTAGTGAGATGATGCAATTTTGCCTGTTGGATTCGCCTTTTAATTTGCTCCTGAGAAATGCGATAGCTACGGAGCCCCGCACATGAATTGCAAGAAAAAAAAATTTAATCGTGCGCACGATTTACTATTTTCGTTCCCTCGATTTACTAAATCGCGTGCATGATTTACTAAAACGTGCGCATGATTTACTATTTCGTTCCCTCGATTTATAAATCATGCGCATGATTTATAAATCGAGGGAACGAAATAGTAAATCGTGCGCACGTTTTAGTAAATCGAGGGAACGATTTAGCCTACTATATTTTTCCTGCGTGTCATGTCCAGGGCTCCGTAGATAGCTGCTGATAATGCTGAGGAGCTTATATATGGATGCTGTGATAGGCGTCGTATTCCTATAGGTTGACGCGAGTCACCTGGGAGTCAGCTGATGCAAGCTTGACTGATGTGACCTGCCAGAACTGACGCTAACACTGGATATGTCATAGTAAGATGATATTTTGCTTAATTTTAAGCTCTGTAGTTTCAAAACATGCAATACAATGATGATTGAGAGATGAACAAATAACCCTTCCTCAAAAGATGATGATCATATTTGATACTCAAGATTCTTCGGGGGGAAAGAGGTATGGATAAACAAGTAAACATAAGTTGCTTCAGTCCAGTAAGTGTTAATCTTAAAATATTAGATATTCTTACGTTTACTTGATAAAAATCAGTGCAGATTTGACAGCAGAAAGACACGTGAAGCTCGAGCTGAAGGACGTTTGTACAATTATACTAAAAGACTTTTACTGCATAAAACAGTCTAAACTCTCAGACAGACGACAGAAGGACTGCGACAGGTTTATCAGATCATGTTGATCATTTAGAGGCCTTAGAAATTTGCATATCAAAATATAAGATGGCTTCATAGATAAGTTCAGGAGAGTTTGTTGCTTCTTTTGGTATTTGGCAGTTTCTGTGTTTTGTTTCATAATTTCAGCTAGTTAGTAATAAATGCACATTTGCTGTTGATGCAATGACTTTATTAAAACAACACACACAGGATTTGATCTATTACAGGCCTATCTTTCATATTTAAACTGATAATGATGATTATGTCACTTTGAATAAAAGCATCTGCCAAAATCATGCAAATGTTTACATTTGGAGATATCAAATCAAATCCAACAAAGAAAGAAAGAAAACAATCATTAGTCAGCTTTAGGTAGAACATTTTCCTTATAGTAACCAGCACTGGTTATGTTTCCAGCAGGTCTGTACTGACCAGTGACAAAAACTGTTTTTCCATCAGTAGCCATCCCAACTCCGAGCTCTGTGGACGACTTCCACACAACCTGGGTGAAATGTCCTGCAGATTATATACATCACAATTACACAGAGATTATAATAAAGGCCATTAAAATAATGTCAATCTCTAAAAACAATTTCCTTATTGTTATATATTCCAATGAAATCATTTAATCTCAAAATTAATATTACCTGTTTGAGGTTGATGTCCTGGTGTGTCAAAATTGTAATCTTTGATCTCACTGTACCACGAGTCTACAGCCTCCTTCCCTACAATATACAAAACAACAGGTTAAATATATTTTTTAATGTTCTCACTCATTTTGAACATGCTGTACTGAATTATTAAGCTTCAGATTTTACCTGTGAGTGTCATTTTTTGGGAGCTAAAGGCATAAAACACATTCTCCCCATCGTCAGTGTCACTGTGGCCCAATGATTTAATGCTCAGCATGTGATCCGCCCACTTCTGAGCCGCGCTGCACAGATCCTCACTGTACGTCAGCGCCGGGGCCCGATGCTGCTGACGGTACTGGTTGTGAGTCTTCAGGAACTCCTGTTTAAAGCTTTCGTCTGTGGAGAATCAAACAAACACCAGCGCTCAAGAGATGGAGAGACAGATGGACGGACAGACAGACTTGGATAGATCTTAAAATCTTATTTTTCAACCTGGAAGTAAGCTAGTTTCTTTGAATGTGCAAATGTGAGACTTCCAATTCATAGAAGAACAACAAGTGCAGTAAATGTTAAAACTATTTGCACTATGCTCTTAAAAATAAAGGTTCTTTATTGGCATTGATGGTTCCATGAAGAATCTTTAACATCCATGGAAACTTTCCATTGCTTTATAGTGGAAAAGTTTATTTAGATTATTAAAATGTTCTTCACACTAAGAAAAAATGGCTCTTTTATGCCATCTCTGCATGCGAAAAAAACCCTTTTGGAACCTTTATTTTTAAGCCAGTGTGTGTATGATTATGAGAATAAAAAAATAATAATATAATAGCAAATGCCAAATGTTTGCAATATCAAGCAGCATAACGGACTGTTTTTGTACAAGTAGAATGACTGGAAGTGAATGACACCGGAAGCTGCTCTTACTTTACTTCAGCTTAAAGTTAAAAGTCCTACTTATAATTAAATACAGAAATACATTTGAAGACCGCTGACCCACCTGCCATAGCTGCCAAAGTATAAGCTGTAAAAAACAAAGATAATTGTTGTTAATATTCATAATAATTAAAAAAAATATATATATATATTATCATTTATTGTGTACAAATAGCCTATGTAAACACAACAGATGTTTCTCTCTGTATCATATGTGGCTCTTCATACCTTCTCTTTTCCTGGATTTGTTGGGTTGTTTTGTCTTCAGCACAGATTGATGTGTACAGTATATATACTGTGACTTTATCTCCTCCTCCTCCAGCACCACCAAACACTGACATTCTTCAACTCCATCTCTTTAGTTGAACCTGAGGGTGAAACTGGCCCCCCATAAAGAAATGTCCAATGGTTTGATTCGCAGGAACTCGCTTTACATGAGCTTTTGTGTTGTTTTACTGTGTGTGTGTGTGTGTGTGTGAGAGAGAGAGAGAGAGAGAGTTGATTCCAGAGAAATGTGAAAGAACATGGAAAATTACACTCTGAGTGATGTACAGCTGTGAGGAGGTTTACTGTTTTCTTGTCGGTCAAGTTGAGAGACAACATTTAAGAACTAGATTGAAATGGTTGAGAAACTTTGATGTTTTCTTGACAAAGCCGTATGAATGTTTGAAAGTTTTTTAAGCTAAATGTAGTGAAGTGGAAAGAGAAAGAAATACTATTAATTGCTAGCATGTTTTAACATAGATAGCATGAATTAACATGTTGCCAGCATGTTTTTGCATGTTGCTGGAATGAATTAACATGTTGTAAGCATGTTTTAGCATATTGATAGCTTGTACTAGGATGTTGCTAGCATGTTTTAACATGTTGTTGCCATGAATTAGCATGTTTTAACACATTGCTAGCATGTTGCTAGCATGAATTGGCATATTGCTAGCATGTTTAAACATAGATAGCATGAATTAACATGTTGCCAGCATGTTTTAGCATGTTGCTGGAATGAACATGTTGTAAGCATGTTTTAGCATATTGATAGCTTGTACTAGGATGTTGTTAGCATGTTTTAACATGTTGTTGCCATGAATTAGCATGTTTTAACACATTGCTAGCATGTTGCTAGCATGAATTGGCATATTGCTAGCATGTTTAAACATAGATAGCATGAATTAACATGTTGCCAGCATGTTTTTGCATGTTGCTGGAATGAATTAACATGTTGTAAGCATGTTTTAGCATATTGATAGCTTGTACTAGGATGTTGCTAGCATGTTTTAACATGTTGTTGCCATGAATTAGCATGTTTTAACACATTGCTAGCATGTTGCTAGCATGAATTGGCATATTGCTAGCATGTTTAAACATAGATAGCATGAATTAACATGTTGCCAGCATGTTTTTGCATGTTGCTGGAATGAATTAACATGTTGTTAGCATGTTTTAACACATTGCTACCATGTTTTAGCATGTTGCTGGCATGAATTAACATGTTGTTAGCATGTTTTAACACACTGCTAACATGTTTTAACATGTTGATAGCATGGATTAGAATGTTGCTAACATGATTTAACATATTGCTAGCATGTTTTAGCATTCGTTAAGTTGATTTGAGTTTGCCTCCCAATGTTTCTCATTTTCAATATCTGTTGATTGTCATTAGCACAGTAAATTCTTTTACTTTAAAAAAAAAAATAATAATAAATCAGCATACACTAAAGGCAATAAATTATGTATCTTTTTTTTTTTTGGTTTTACATAATGATGGCACACTCAATTGTCATGAAACTCATACATGAGATCAGATACATGAAATAATACAATGCAAAAAAAAAAAATCTTAATGGTCCTAAAAAGATTTCATTTTCTTTCATAATTTAAGTACAATTTCATTTGATTTTGGATCACATCTCAGCTGGTAAATGATTGGATCAATGTAGAAATGGTTTCGTTCAGTTATTCATTATGGACAGATTGTTTTGTATTAATTGACAGCCGTTCCCAGTTCATCTAAGACTCTGATTTGAATGTTTTGGTACTTGGTGAAGTAACAGTTGAAAGCTCATAGGTTTAAAAATCACATTCCTCCACAGTTAATTGCTTGTTAAAAATAATAGCTGGTAAATGAAAGCAGTTCTAGTCACGCAAGTGGCTTTACAAGTCGCCCCAATTAACTAGTAAAACAGGCAAAGACACAAGAATCCCATTAGGTGGCAGATATAATTTCTGTTTTAAAAAAGTACTTTTAACATAGACTTTAAACTCGACATTCGCTAGAATCCCCAGACGGTTTAAATAAAAGGAAATATGTAATATAAGACAAACACAAAGAGATCAAATTTACTTTATTTTCATTTTCACATGTTTGACAGGTATACTGCAAAAAATAACATCACAAAGTAAAATATTTACTTGTATGCATTCATGCAGTCTGTACTGACTTTTACTTGTTACTTTGTTTTTTATTTTTATTTTTTTCCATGGAAGATTAAGTGAAAAGTAGACATAATATACATGCTAGTAGACATACATGCTAGTTTTCAGTGCATGTGTGAACTGCTTTTGTGTGAACCGTTTCTAATCTGTAAGATCATGATCTGCATGAGTGTTTCTGACCAGGAAGCGTGCACAGATAT
Source organism: Mylopharyngodon piceus (assembly GCA_039654765.1). Taxonomy (NCBI): domain Eukaryota; kingdom Metazoa; phylum Chordata; class Actinopteri; order Cypriniformes; family Xenocyprididae; genus Mylopharyngodon; species Mylopharyngodon piceus. The sequence goes on from CM077439.1 coordinate 31,308,104, forward strand.
TAACAGCTGGAACGCAAAACTCCACATTGATAACCATCATTTATTTATTTTGCTTCTATCCAAATGCCATAACGCCACAATAATCATAGGACACAATGGCAGCAAAAATGTACTGTTTTTGATTAGTAAACAAGCTAGAGCAGAGGTGAAATGCAGAAACGTATCATTTTAGATAAAAATACAATCTGAACATTATACAAAACAAGTAAAGTTTGTGTTTGTGAAAATCTCATTGTTATAGTAGCTCTTCGCTGAGGGATTCACATAATAAAGTACGTCTGGGGAATATATTTTGACGTGTTCGGTTACAGTTATGGTTTGTTAAGTTCATTGTTAAATTACTAAAAATGATGTTAAATAATATTTGACATATTTTACATTACTGTTGAGGAGGATAAGTGTTCCCATGTGATCGGTTCACTGTTAAACTTTTTTTTTTAGCTATCACAACTTAAAATTTTGCATTAGAATAACTTTCCCGGAATTAACTTGAGATAACTCAAATATCCAAGTTGTCAATTTCACATTTTAAGTTAACTAAACTTAAAATTTTAAGGCAGAACAAATACCTTTCTTTTTGAGTTGAGTAAGTTGAAACAGAATACAGTTTGACTTTTTCATCTTCAGAACAACATGAATAAAACATTTTAACTTGCAACGTAACAAAATAAAAGGAACATCAAATTAAGATGTGCGATCAAGAAAAAACAAGGATGAATGATGCTTGAGAGGCGACACTTCTTATTTTTAACAATAGTATAAAATAAGTTTTGACAAAAAGTGTTCCAAAAATACTGTTTATTGCAACATTTGAAGTATCGACATAAGCCTTAATTATTAATGCAATATGCTAGAATAAAGATTGTTTATTAATAATTAGAGAATAGAAGCACTTTGAGATTGAAACTCCAGTGTAGTGAACGCAGATTTAGTGAATGTTTTTGTTCCTACTGACATGTAATGAAAGAAATTCCAGTGAATGCAGGTTCAGTGACGCACATTTTAGTGTGTACCGTGGCCAAGTGCACTGGAAAAACAGATGGCTTTGTGTGATGCAGAACCGTGTTTTTTTGCAGCAAACGATATCCTAAACAATGATCTGAATGCTCTCTGATTACAGCATAGGAGTTCACGGGAATGATCGTTATTTGAGAACTGTCAAATAACATGGTGCCTTTTAATCAGCATGTGGTGGAACGGGAGCCACTATATTCAAAAACAAGCCAAACAAACCGTCCGACGTGTTCGTGGAAATTCTCATCCTGTACGGTTTTGTTTGAGGACCACTAGTGTCCATTTACCAGGTTAAGAGCATTTTATGACAATGTGCCGTTCCTTCAGGGTCAGAGGGTTTTACATTACTGCCTGCTGAAGAAGGGCTGCACATTTTCTCGTTGTTTTTACAGAGAGTTTCAGCATCTTGTTAAATACTGTAGTGACGTCTGTAAGAGGCGCATATGTTTGCATTAAAGCAGTGATTTGCATTATCCACTATCACATTCTCAAAGTAAAACATTGCATTGACTAACAGTTGCCTGATTCTAATATTCTTAAATTCCTTCAGGGTTTTGTTTTATTTTGTCTTTGTTTTCATTGCCTTCACCTTCTGTTTGCTCATCTTCAGTCGACCCAGTTTGAAAAACTCATCTGATTCACCCGTGTCTTGTTAATTCCCTCATTAAGTGATTAGTTAACAGTTTTACCAATCATCATCTGCCTATTTAAGCCCTGAGTTCTCATCAGTCCTTTGTCCGTTCTCGTTGGTAATAGTTGTTGTGTATCATTCTCTCCTGAGTTTCTCCTGTGTGATTACATTAAAGTCTTTTCCTAGTATTCTTACTCTTCGTGGGCTTTATCTACACAGCAACCTGTGACAGAAGAACATGTGAAGACATGTTATAGCACAGACTGTATGGAAATCCCTCTTTTGTTTATTTTCTATACATTTTTCTGTAATGTTCAGCTTGACTTTATTCTCATCTACAGTCATGTAAGCGTAAAAATATTAATAGTATTTAAAATGAATTGTACAGTATATAATATTCTTGTAATATGTTCCTCTGACCAAACCCAGGTGAATATTAATGAAGCTTTACACTGCAAAATGTGATTTTCTTCCTCTGTATTTTTGTCTTGTTTTCCAGTACAAATATCTAAACATTCTTAAATCAAGATCCATTTACTGGAGAAGCAAAATGACTAAAAAATGTGTCAAAATGAAGTAAATTTGTACTTAAAACAAGAAAAAAAAAATGCAAATGGGGTCAGAAAAATCAGTTGAATTTAAAAGGAAAACAAGTATTTTTCTGGCTGATTTTTGTTCTTGTTTTAAGCAAAAACTCACTACATTTTTATACATTTCTCAAAAAAAAAACAAAAAAAAAACAAGTCACTTTTGCTTCTCCAGTAAATGTATTTTGATTTAAGAGTGTTTAGATATTTATACTGGAAAACAAGACAGAAACACTGAGGAAGAACATCATTTCTTGCATGTGAATTTGTTCATGTTTTATGCAATGCACTGTTGTGATGCGTGTTATGAAGTTGAAACTTGGTTTCTAATCAGTCAGTCATAAAGTATAAGCTGATACTTCCATGGTAAGTAAACTTTTGTAAGATATTAAATCAGAACTAAAGGTACAAAACACTTGAAGATCCTCTGATATGAAATCTAACTGCCAGCATTAGTTTATGGATATCTGATTATCTGCCTGGCACGTCCTTTAAGAAATGCCAGTCTAGCTGAGATGTCTTTGACAAACAGGCATCTATAGACAAAGACATTCCTGTGAACGTGGATGATGCTTGTGCTGTAATTCAGGTTGCGTGCAAATCTAGATCAGTTATTATATTGCAATGAACTGATGTGTAATGTTGTGTTGCATCTAGGAAAACATTTTTTCTTTCCAGCTTTCATTTTTTGTTTGCTCTTTTCAGATGTAGTACTTCTGTTATGTGATCTGTATGTTGCACATAGTTTTGAATCTTATCTCAGTAACGACGACGATATGTAAACAGAAATGAGAAATTCTCCTGAAGTGATCAAGGAACCACTGTTATTTTCTTACCATTCACTTGAAGTCCACCTGACAGCTGGCAGTGTCTGCAGTTTATTTTCCTGTGGAAACTCTTTGAAATAGAAGCAGGTTGTTTGTACTGTCCATACCAAGAGTGACCACTGTGTGGCATCAGTGTTCCTGTCAAACAATCAGGTTTAATAGTGGTAAAATCATGCTGGAGGAACAATTGTATTCTTGTACAGTAACTGTTTCACTCTTTTATTTGTGGATTTAATGTGTTTGTGACTTTGTGTTGCGTTTGTGGAGCGTCATAGTTATTTTTTTGTGTTTGTGTAACATGATGTAGCACATAATATTAGTTGAGAATTGACACCACATCCCTTTATGCTGTACTGATCAAAAGTTTGGAATAATATTTTTTTTAATGTTTTTGTCTCTTTTGCTCACCAAGGCTGCATTTATTTGATCAAAAATACAGTAAAAAATATAGTGAAATATTATTACAATTTAAAATGTGAATTTTATGTGAATATATTGTAAAATGTAATTTATTCCTGTGATTCAAAGCTGAATTTTCAGCATCATTACTCCAGTCTTCAGTGTCACATGATCCTCCAGAAATCATTCTAATATGCCGCTCAATTATTAATTATTGGTGCTCAACTATTAATAATGGTCCTTATTATAATCAATGTTGAAAACAAGTGTGCTGCTGAATATTTTTGATGCATTTTATTTTTCAGGATTCTTTGATGAATAAAAATGTCAAGCTTGTATTTGAAATAGAATATTTTGTAACATTATAAATGTCACTTTTGATCAATTTAGTGCATCCTTGTTGAATAAAAATATTTTTTTAACATAGTCAAAACATATATCCACAAAATCTGCAGCAGCACAACTTTTTTCAACATTGATAATAATCATAAATGTTTCTTGAGCATCAAATCATCATATTAGAATGATTTCTGAAGGATCATGTGACACTGAAGACTGGAGTAATGATGCTGAAAATTCAGCTTTGATCACAGGAATAAATTACACTTTACTATATATTCACATAGAAAACATCTGTTTTAAAATTACAAAAATATTTCACAATTTGACTGTTTTTACTGTATTTTTTAACAAATAAATGAAGCCTTGGTGAGCATTAGAGGCTTCATTAAAAAACATTTTTAAAAATCTTAATTGCTCCAAACTTTGACCAGTGTATATCAGAAACTCTGGTTGACTGACATCATGTCCTGTTGTCCAGGGTGTTCTTGATCACTAATTACACATCTCAGATAAACCAAAAGGCAATCAGAGGCATAGCAAGAGCCTCTCAGCATGAAAGACTCTCTCCAGCTGTCCTTACAAAAGCCTTGAGATGATTAGGCCTAATGTTCTCACTGTTGGCTGTTTGTCGCACCGTCGTGTCCAAAATCAGCCTTTCCTGCTCAAAATAATGTTGGACTGATGTCAACTATGTTTTTTTTTTTCATTAGTAATGAGAATTGGGAGGAAAATCTATAATGGTGTAACAGCAATGTGTTACTTGCCATTTCTCTGTCATTGTGAAATTTACTAGCAATTTCTGAGTGAAAATTGTTTCAAGTAAATCCTACACCATTTTCCCAGTGTACAGCAATATCATTTACCCACATTCATTAGTATATCGTCTCACTTTATTGTATACAGATCGTTACAAATTCTAAACTGGACATGAAGTTGTAAAGTGTGAAACATTTTAATGCTTCAGTCTGTTAAAGACTAGGATTCTTGAATTATTTCTCTCAATATCAGAGCAGGTTAGTGTGATAAACAAGAAAATTAGCTGAAAGTTTTGAAAGAATAATGTCAGATGTTTAATACTCGCTGTAGCCTGAAGGAGGAGCCGCACTTTTACTGCACATGAACCTGAGGAAAATCAGACCACAGAAATAATTGGAAAAGCAATTCAATACTGATCCTCTCTGTGCAAGGCCACGACAATCCTGCTTACCTCAGCAAATACAGACAACTCCGTTATTTCATGTCTGCCTAAAATTCAATCTTGTGTGTTGTTCTCCAGGTCACGTGTGGAGGAGCAGAGCGGGAAAACTGTCACATATAATTTCCTTGAACATTCTCTCTGTCTTGAGCTGATTAAACAACATGTGGGGCTTTCTGTGTTGTATAAATATCCCTGGTGTGGTGTGCAAAGATATGAAACCAACTGACCGTGAAAGAGTGATGATAACACTTATGCTTACATTGGTTACATAAACACTTTTATTTATTAAGCTTTATCTAAAGCTGCACTAAACTTTTGGCCTTCTAGCGGTAAAGAATAAAAGAACACGTGATTTGTGGAGGAACATTGACTTAGTTGTGCTTTCGGATGAATCTGATGTGTTTGAGCCGCACCGATGATCGATTTATCAGTCCGAATTATCACTAACAACATCAAAACTCTCCAATAATCTGGAAAATAGGCTTCGTCTTGTGCAGGTGAGTAGCTTATACGCTGCTGATTTTTTTAAAATCATTTGTTTTAAAATAACATTAAAAAGTTTGGTATTCGTATCAGATAACGGTGGAAATTATAACTTGGGAAAGATATTTATAGGCAAAAAAAACAGAATAGTAAGATTGGCATTGTTTGTTACCAACATAAACATTGTTTTGTGTACCTATAGTGTGATGATTTGCAAACTATGTTGATTCTTGTTTTATTACGGATACTGTTGCTTTTTTTTTTCGGTTCGAGGTTTGGATTGTTGTGGCTTCAAGCTACACTGTAAGAAATCAAAAGTTGAGAAAACTTAAAAGTTTAAGGCAACAAACTTCAGCAGATTTTTGTGTTTTCTCAACTTGCTTTTGTAGGAGATTTTTTAGTTTTCTCAACTTAATACAAGAAGTTGAGAAAAATCAAAAATCTGCTGAAGTTTGTTGCCTTAAACTTTCAAGTTTTCTCAACTTTTGATTTTTCCAATGCATATAGCGGTAGCTTGCTCTTTTTTCCTTTATTTACAGATATGATGTGAACATGCACGGATAAATGATTAAAGTATAGACAACTCTGAAATATAAATAATTATTATAGACTTTCCATAGTCATTTAAGGTAAGTTTTATGTCGTACTCGCGCATTATTTAATTTAGAAAAATTTCCAATATAATGTAAAAAAAAAAATAGTACAGTAGCTTTTATTTAAATATATTTTTTACTAAATGTGAAGAATAAAGTAAGAAAAATAATCATATATCATTGCTCAGTAAGTGAAACAGTAGGCTATTGTTTATATATACAGTATACATAAAGAAACAAAATCTAACCTAAAATATATGTTCAAAAGAGTTTAACTGAAGACAGTGTTCTATTACGGACTAAATATACTGTATACAGTGAGTGGACTGATGTTATACTGTAACACATGCATTAATTGCTATGACAATTGATTGACATCTGTTCGTCTGAGCTTCCTTTTTAAGCCACAGAGAATGACAGTGAGCAAACAGAGAGGAAGACGTGAGCCTATCACTGAAATAAACATGGACAGAGAGAGAGAGGCTTTCTTTTAGACTCTACTTTTGTTCTCGTTCACAAAGACAGTCACAGTCCAGAGGACGGTGTCAATGCAGTTCAGACGATGAGGTGAACCGGCTGAAACCTCTTTTTTCTGTCTTAGCCATGAGAACACACACAGTGGGGCTTGATGTCCCGCTTTCACTCTGGATGGATGATTCAGTGGTCAATACCTCTCTGCTGTTAGCATGTCTGACCCTGAGAGCTCACCTCGTTTCACCTGCCTGTTACTGTAATTAGTAAGCTGAAACTGAAGTGATTAATGGGGAAATATTCTAAATCAACATCACAGATCTGAAGCGTGAGTATTAAACTGATTTCTCTTTCACGTCTTATTGTGCTTAAACTGCCAAAAACACACAAAGATCACATAAACACAGTCAGTTATGTCTGTGAACGCAAACAGCAAGGAAAGAAACAAGTGAATATTAGATCTGTGTATTAAAGTAATTTAATTCATTCATTAATTAAGTCAATAGTCATGACGTCGTTCAATATAGTCCACTGCAGTGAAGTGTGTTTGTTCAGTTCAGTCAGAGTTGTTGGATGCACGATACCATACCGCATAAAATATATTTGAAAATGTACCAAAAATCCATACATGCATACAGTATTGCAGTCTAACATCTCCCGTCCTGACCGCACACATCCTCAACATGCTCCTCTGAACCTTGATCTGCATCCCACTCGTCTGCAGTGTCAACTTTCATTTCCCTCCCTTCTATAATTGCATAACTTAATAAGCATTAATTTTCATTAGGCACCTGTCTGTCTTCAACAAGAGACAATATCTTGTTCTCGGTCAATCAGTCAGTCGGGCAGATGGGTGAGTAGGAAGACAAGCACGATCTCCTGCCATTCATTCTTTTCTGCTCTAATTTAGTTTTCCAAATAGGATATTCTTGCAGCCAGTGCTTTGTCAACACCTGTCTTCTGTAAGAAAAATAGTATATGCTGCCAGAACTATCACTCTTCCCTCAATATATCTCAGCTTTGTTGTTTTACTGTTTACATCAACACCAAAGTGCCTCATAAATATCTATTTAAGACTGGACAGGATATGTGATTGATGTTTTGTGTTGATGACACAAGAAAGGCCAACCTCACAATATCTGTCACATAAAACAAGTCGTTTAGCAGATTGAGACGAGCAGAGCAGGAATTTCAGTTAATTCTTATAGAATTTGAGCTTCACGCTCATGCTGTGAATTGTGGGATTGATAGGCTGGAGAAAGCAATGCAAACAAGGAGCGGAAATCGGCAGTGAATAGCTATGAGGTTCAGGTAGCGACGCATGTCTAAAAATATGCAGATTTTCTGCTGGATATAGTACATAAAGCATATTGTTTACTCATTGGATGCTAAAAATGAAGGTTCCAAAAGGGGTTTTCATAAGCAATGCCATAGAAGAACCATTTTTGGTTCCCCAAAGAACCTTTCAGTGAATAAAACCTTTTTTTTCTTCTTGGTGTGATGAAATATTTAATAATCTAAAGAACATTTTTCCACTGTTGGTCCCCGGCTCAAATTTTACATTTTTCTTCATATTTTTTTCTGGTGAAAGACATGCATAAATGAAGAAGAAAGCCAAAATATTACATGTCACAGATGTATATTTATTGAGTATTCCTGTATTTTGTAGAGGTGTCAAAATGACAATTTTCAGCTGAGATTTGGATAAATCACAGGGGTGTAACAATGACTTTAGAAAGATGGCAGCATCATTATTTTATATTTACACAGAGATTGGTAAATCTGTTGACTTTAGCAATCTTTGTTTCATTATATGCCAACAGTGACAGTTCAAAAATGGGGGGAAAGCAGTTTTCAAGTTTTTCCCCTCAAAGTTTGCATACCTGTAACTCAAGAAGTATTAAAGATATCTTAATATCCTTTTAGATTCTGGTTCTTAACAAACTTTTCTTTTGGTATCTTCATTCTGAAGGCCCCATGTGGTTTAATTCCAGAGATATTGGGATTTCAATGTGGCTCCAAGAATAAATTGTTAAATTGTACACATTTTCAATGAACAAATGTGGGTCACTTTGCACACAATGGATACTGTTTTCTTTTAAAGAGGAATATCTGAAGAACAAATAATGTTGAAACTAGAACTGTATCTTGTTTCTTTCTATGAAAACTATTGCATAGAACATACCATAGAAGCATCAATGTCAATAAAGGACCTGTATGTTTGTATGTATGTTAAATATTGCAGTTTGGATGCATATTTCATGACACCGTATCTTTACTTTGAGCATTCAGAAACGAAGTTTGCATCTTCCGTCTGTCGGAAGCTAGTTGTAGTTAATAAAGTTTTACATATGGATATTTTTCTTACAAAAATCCATCGCTTTGCTTCAAAAGGCCTTTATTAACCCCCTAGAGCCGTATGGATTACTTTATTTATGGATGGATGCATTTTATTTTTGCTGCAAAATCTTGCGCCCCATTCACAACCATTATAAAGCTTGGAAGAGCCAGGATATTTTTAAATATATCTCTGAGTGTGTTCATCTGAAAGAAGATAGACATATACATCTAGGTTGGCTTGAGGGTGAGTAAATCATGGGATAATTTTCACTTTTGGGTGAACTAACCCTTTAATATAGAACAGTGATTAAACTGACTGACTCTACCTGTGCATTAAACGCTTTTAATGCACACTTTCCAGCCAATCAGAATTGAGTATTCAGACAGACCATGATTTAAATGATTATATGTGCTGAAAAAGTCTTGGGAGTTTCGCACACTAAAAGAAAATAGCTTACTTGCATGTTGCAAAATAAGGTGTATTTTGTCAGTCGTGATGCATGAAGCTCAGCTCACTCAGAAGTCACTTAAAAAACGAGCATCTTTTTGTTGGTCAACACGGCAAATCAACCTGGCTTTCTCAGCCTGCTTTCTATACTACACTATATTTTCTTTTCTCATTATTGATGTTAACTACAGCTTCTCCACTTTTGGAAACTGTCAAGACTTCGTATGTTTGGTGTAACAGCTCCTGACCATCTGTAACGGCCTTCTGGGACTCATTTGTTTCCCTCAAACAAACGCTGCTCATAGCGCGAGACCACTAGCGCCGCGGTCCGACTCGCTCGGAGAGTTTCAACCAGGGATGTCTTTGTATCTGGTTGTTGCTTAGTCTGAAAATCAAAGCTGTCTGGGTAGAATAGAAGCACTTTGAGACCTGTCTGATCTTCACAAACATGTGCATGTCCACTTCAAAGCTGACGGCAGGAGAAAGAGCACAGGTCTGCATTAGCATAGCAAAGAGAAGATCGCCTACAAAAATCTGTAGCCTATTCATGTAATTCTGAATGCTGCACGTATTCATCACAATATCAATATTATGACATAAAATCAACTAATTGAAAGCACAATAATAGTCATGCATGAGTATATGAATAATAATAAACTATTTTGCATATTCCAAACACTGCTTTTGCATATCATACATCAGCTTATATTGTACTGCGTCATGTTAGGAAAATCTTAATGAGGTGATTATAAAAATGCTGATGTCTTGATGGGTGTTCAGAGAACACAACTGAACATAGTTGGAATATTGCTGAATATATTTGAACCTTCATGGTGTCATATTTCAGCACGCGACAGAGATTTGTCCTCACTCAAAGCACCGCAGGGCTGGAAGAGTTGATTGCCTATTGATGAGATTTATTTAGAGGGTTTACAAGAGCAAGTGAGGGCTTTTCTTTCTTTCAGGGTGGATGAAAGGGAGGGAAAGAATGAGTGAGAAGAACATGAAGCATCTATTTAAAGGACGATTGTCCTTGACCTGTTTCTGATATCTTCTGTTCTGCATTTAGAAAACAATTGGCAAATATCTAATAGAGATTTAATAGTAGGGATAGATTAGTATGAACATGATAAAAAAATCTCCAGGAGTTTTAAAGAAACATTATTTATTTCTTCTTTTTGCTCAAAATGTTTTACCCTAAAGGCCAAGATCACACCAAGGACGATGACTAAAAAAAATTAAGTTTTAATATTCATTGTAATTCTATGAGAATAAGAAGTCCACACCACAACTATTATGATAACAACACAGAGGAAAGATTTTTGTCCACCTGATGAACGATAAAAGCATGGACAGCCAATCAGAATCCACCCGACTTTAAAGCACACAAGCAGGACTTTATTGTGCGTTGATCATTTAAGGCAAGTTCACATTAAGAAGGATAACTACAAAAATAACTATAACTGTGAAATTTTACTAATCGTTCCCTAACAGACGAGCTACTGTAGCTCAAATTGCTCCAGAAGTTAATGCTGGTTCTGATAGAAAGGTGTCAGGATACACAGTGCATCAGTTTGTTGCGTATGGAGCTGCATAGACCAGTCAGGGTGCCCATGTGACCCCTGTCCACCGCCGAAAGAGCCAACAGTGGACACGTGAGCATCAGAACTGGACCACGGAGCAATGGAAGAAGGTGGCCTGGTCTGATGAATCACGTTTTCTTTTACATCACGTGGATGGCCGGGTGCGTGTGCGTCGCTTACCTGGGGAACACATGGCACCAGGATGCACTATGGGAAGAAGGCAAGCCAGCGGAGGCAGTGTGATGCTTTGGGCAATGTTTTATTAACAAAGTTCGGGAGGAACACATTCAAATAATCTGACTAATCATCAGGCCAAATACCGAGCTCAGAGCCCTCTCCTCGGACAGCACTCCAAATACGCATACTATTTACTCTATCTGATTATTTGCAAGTGTGAACTCGTGAAATAATATTTATCATGTGAACGCACCTTAAATCAGTATTCATGCAATATGGCATGCCGCTCATTCATCAGAATATTAATATTACCTTGACATAAAATCAACTAATTAATAACACAATAACAGTCAGGGCTGGATAGTTTACTTTTAAAATGTATTTCACTACAGATTACAAAATACATGCTTTAAAAAGTAATTTGTAACGTATTTTGTTAGATTACCCAAGTTTTGTAACTTAATCTAAATACTTTAGAATTCTTTGGAATACTAATAAGCATGTAACACAAAAACAAGGTAATTATGAGTTATCATTTTTCTCAGAATTGCGTGATATAAAGTTGCAAATGCGAGTTATAAAGACAGAATTGTGAGATATAAACTCGCAATAATGAGAAAAGAAGTCAGAATTTTGAGATATAAACTCACAACTGCGAGAAGTCAGAATTTCAAGTTTATATCTCACAATTTTGAGTTCATAAAACGCAATAGTGAGTTTAAATCTCGCAATTCTGCGGAAAAAAAGAATTGTGAGATAAAAAGTTGCAATTACCTTTTTTTTTACAATTGCAAGAGACTCACGAACAACTATCACAAAACATGAAAACAGTCGTGGATCATCCAGTAACGACAGACAGTTCAGATTTAAGGGTATGTACATTTTTGAATGAGGCAATTTTTATAAATTCAGTCATTTGTCTTGTGGAGTATATGTAAACATCTGTTATGTGAAATATCTTACTCAGGACAGTACTAAATAAAAATAACATGCAATTTTTATGATCCCTCTAATTTTGTTAAAATTATTAAAATGTCGTCACAGTTTAGATTAATGTTTAAATTAAATAAATGACATTAAAATTCAAAGTAATCACTTTGGTAATCTAAAATATGTTTCAGATGTAACTGTAATTTTATTATCACCCATTTAAAATGTACCTAATGAAATACAGTTACTCAAATGTTGTGTTTAAAGTTACATGTATTTCATTACTCCCCAACCCTGATAATAGTTGTACATGATACACTTAATTTATACATATTCATAAACTACTTTGCATATTGAGAACACTGCTTTTACATATAGGCTATTCATGCGTCAGCTTATATTGTACTGCTGAGAAAATGTATTTTAATTGACAAATATCCAAACTACCCGATTAATATGAACATGAATAAACTCCTGGAGATCAAATGGTTAAAGGAGCAGTCATTTTTTACTCATTAAAAATATTTACACTAAGAAATGAATAAGTTTGGGAAAGTTTAAAATGATGTGCATGTGATTTGACATCACAGATCACATGACCAGCTGAATTATACTTGCTTTCTCCTAATTATCAGACACGTTCCTTTGCATAATTAATTAATAATGGATGACTGTAACTATAGGGTGATTTTCTAATGGCATCACTGAAAACTTTTGCATGATTCCTGAAAAAAATATCACTTTATGTCTCTCACGGAAGAAGCAAAATCATACAGATTTGTAATGAGGGTGAGTAAATGTTTTTCTAGAAGAATTGACCTTTTAACTAAATGAGGTGATGCATCTCTCTGGTAAACGTGTTGCTTTTATTGTAATTGCTTGAGTGTTTGATTAATCTGTATGGGGTTGCGGGTTTAAAGCCCATTTGAGAACCAAACCATCATACAAGCACATGTGAGGGAATCTTTTCAGTCTTTTCCCTCTCAGAAAGTTCGGTGAAATTTCATTCACGTAATGTGCAATATACACCTTCACACTCTCAACTCTGTTGAACATCATGTCCAATTCATCTGTGTGTTCATTCATCACAGGCGATTCAGCAGATTAGCGCAGTGACATGATGAGTTACCCGCGCTCTTAATGACTGTCTGCCACAGGGACGTGTCCTTAATGAGCAAACGTTTCTGAGGATATATTTACTCTCTCTCTCTCCCTCAATGAAATCTCTCTCGCTCAGTTTCATTGCTTTCCTGCGTCATAGCACCTAAGCGTATTAAAAATGAATTCTTGCCAGAGGATCAAGTTTATCATCTCATAGAGACGATCAATCAGCCATGTGAAAGCTTGAATCTTGAGGTTTCTGAGGATAAGATGGTCCACATCATTGAACATTTCACATCCATTTGAATTCACACACACACACAAAATATTTAGGCCTATTAAGTGTATTTCTTTGAATTGCACATACAATGTCCATCCAGTTGGATTACACGTTTATTTATTCATGAGAATTTTAGTGTTGGGGAAACTACTTTGAAATGTAACTTACTAATCTACAAGATACACATGATTTAACTACAACAATTTAACTAAGCTACTCCATTGAAATAGTAGTTAAGTGTCTAAAATCATGTCATCATTGCATTAACCTGCGCACAAGGACGGAGGAAATCGAGCTTGCTGCGTCTGATCAAGCTGTTAAAAGCTTTTTCAGATCAACCTGTCATAAGTGATGGAAGAAGTGATGTGTTCTTGAATTTTGCACTTATTGGAAATGAATATGAATTGGCCGGACAGGACAGAGACAGCATAAAAGTGAAAATGATATACTATAAGAGATCATATTCATTCATGCCTCCTATTCTTAATATTTTTTTATATAGAATCTCTTTAAAATCTTCCACCTATACCAGACTTGTAACGTTATTCAGAATCGTTTCTCGTGTTGAGCACAAAATAAGGCAAATGTGAAAGCTGCTTCCTGCACTGACTGAATCAAGAGTACCATAAGAAATGATAATTCACCAGAGCTGTGAGCTTGGAGTCTGATTGGATAAAAAGACAAAACAAAGGTAAGAGAACACGTCTGTTTACTGAGCTGTAATCGCAGGCTGTACACAAACACAAACAAATACAGCGTGACTATGGTAATTCACTAACAAATGACTCTCTTATGAGCCGGTTAAGTGAATTAAACTTTTAAGTGAATCAAAAACAGACCACTCAGCTAATGTAGTCCGATTCACGAACAAATGATTCTTATGAGCCGTTTCTTTTTAGTGATTCAAAAACTCACCACTCGGCCAGTTGTAGTCTGATTCACAAACAAATGATTCTTATAAGCCGGTTCTTTTTAGTGAATCAAAAACAGACCACTAAGCCAGTGTAGTCTGATTCACGAACAAATGATTCTTATAAGCCAGTTCTTTTTAGTGAATCAAAAACAGACAGATTCACGAACAAATGTTTCTTATGAGCAGGTTTTTTTTAGTGAATCAGAAACAGACCTCTCAGCCAGTGTAGTCCGATTCATGAACAAATGATTCTTAAGAACCGTTTTTTTTTTGTTTTGTTTTGTTTTTAGTGAATCAAAAATAAACAGATTCATGAACAAATATGATTCTTATGAGCCGGTTCTTTTTATGGAATCAAAAACAGACAGATTCATGAACAAATGATTCTTTGCTCCGGTTCTTTTAGTGAATCAAAAACAGACAGATTCATGAACAAATGATTCTTTGCTCCGGTTCTTTTAGTGAATCAAAATCAGACAGATTCACCAACAAATGATTCTTATGAGCCGGTTCCTTTAGTGAATCAAAACACACCACTCAGCCAGTGTAGTCTGATTCACAAACAAACGATTCTTATGAGCCGGTTCTTTTTAGTGAATCAAAAACACACTACTCAGCCAATTTAGTCAGATTCACAAACAAACGATTCTTATGAGCCGGTTCTTTTTAGTGAATCAAAAACACACTACTCAGCCAGTTTAGTCTGATTCACAAACAAACGATTCTTATGAGCCGGTTCTTTTTAGTGAATCAAAAACACACCACTCAGCTGCTGTAGTCTGATTCACAAACAAACGATTCTTATGAGCCAGTTCTTTTTAGTGAATCAAAAACACCACTCAGCCAGTGTAGTCTGATTCACAAACAAACGATTCTTATGAGCCGGTTCTTTTTAGTGAATCAAAAACATACCACTCAGCCAATGTAGTCTGATTCACAAACAAATGATTCTTATGAGCCGGTTCTTTTTAGTGAATCAAAAACACACCACTCAGCTGCTGTAGTCTGATTCACAAACAAACGATTCTTATGAGCCGGTTCTTTTTAGTGAATCAAAAACACACCACTCAGCTGCTGTAGTCTGATTCACAAACAAACGATTCTTATGAGTCGGTTCTTTTTAGTGAATCAAAAACACACCACTCAGCTGCTGTAGTCTGATTCACAAACAAACAATTCTTATGAGTCAGTTCTTTCTAGTGAATCAAAAACACCACTCAGCCAGTTTAGTCGGATTCACAAACAAACGATTCTTATGAGCCGGTTCTTTTTAGTGAATCAAAAACACACCACTCAACCAGTGTAGTCTGATTCACGAACTTCAAGTGTAGATTGTTGCTTTATGGTTTTCTGTATTTATTTATTTTTGTGGGAAAATGCTGGTGAAAATGGGCCTCATTTTGAAACATAAAAGAAATGTGTTCTTTTGAACATAAATCATTAATAAATCAGTAAATTGCATTGAATTGAACATGACAATACGTAACAATGGTTTTGTTCCAATTCTTCATCGTGACCTAATATAGCCATATATCCTTCTGCCAACCAGCAAAGCAAGTCTTCAGTTTACCTATATATATTTCACTTCCGCTACTGTACAACGGAACCATTTCGTCTACTTTAATGTGACTTGCAAAATGAAAGTAATTCATATTGTGTGTTTCCTCGGGCAGATATGATCTAATAGTGTTCTCTCTGCAGAATGTGATGACGCACCGTCTCTCGTCAGAGTTACTGCCGCAATACTACAGTTATATTCACACACATCACAGCTGTTCTACACTGTCTGGCGCTGAATGCATTAAATCCATAACTACTGTACGTACTGTAATAGATATAGCAGATAACAGATAAACTTTAGGAAAAACAGCTAACATCGAGTCTGTCTGCAGATGCAGCGCTGCATGTCAATAATGAACTCAGAATCAGTGTTAGAATCATTATTCTGTACTGTTTAATGATCTCTGTCTTCATTCTAGTTCAGGAATCAATACATGTGATTACTTTTACAACCTTATACTCACACATTTCTTTGTGCCAACCAGTCTTTTTATTTATTTGATGTAGTTTTCTGTAAACTGAGATGCAGAGACAGAATGTAACGGCTGTTTCTAGAGTCTCTGTAGACTTGCTTTGTGAAACTTTGCAGTGTTTTATTAATAGCAGGTCACTTCTCCTCTTCATCTGAAGCTCTTCATCTGAAGCACCTGTTGAACTGACAGGAGTCCAAGAGAAGGTGACAACCTCCTTCAGAGTAGGTGGTGATTATTGAAATGTTCAACAAACTCTTCCATTTAAAAAATTGATTTTTCTGACTAGCATTTCATATGTCAGGCTTTACAGGGTTAAAGTGTTTTCTTTCCTTCCTTCCTGCCTTCCTTGATGAACAGTGTCATCTTCACTTCATAGATCACCCGTATCTTTGACATCAGGTCTGATCCTCATCTGTTTCAGAGACAGCACTGCTTTCTTCAGGTTTACACGAGGATATGTCACTGGACTGATGCCACAGGGCAACAATCCCACACATTTGACCCTGGCAGGAAGACTAAATGCGATTGAAAGCATTAATAAGTCCCACTGGACACCATTTGTCTCGCACTGCCCTCGCTGAAGGTCAGTCTGCTTTTATTGTTTTGTCATAAGGAAGTGCAGGAGAAGATTTTCAGGCGCTATTCAAAGTTACCGTACGGTTTCAGAAGACTGTGAACAACTTTTATGACACTTTGGGTGTTTACTTTGTCATTTCGGACATTCATTATATAGGACAGAGTGGCCAGGAGAAACAGCAGAAGCATAAATGAGGGAATATAAGCATCAAAATTAGACGTCTGAACCAATCAATGTCTTTTAGATGTCAAATGCGAAGCTGAATTAGTGATTGCAGACCCAATTTGACAAGGTGATTGAGTGGAACCGAACAATAATGAAGTGAATTAAATGGCGTGAGAAAGAGAGTTTATCACAGTTCATTCCTGATTAGTAATAATTCACAATTCGAAGATTCAATCCAAATGTTTTGTATGATATGATTAGATTAAAGTGAGATGGTGTGATACATATTTGTGGGATCAAACGTATCTTTAACATCCCTTTACTATGGACAGTCTATGACTATGGAGTCAAATAAAATGATAATGCACACCGTTCAGAAGTTTGATGTCAGTGAAATGTTTTTGAAAGAGTCTCTTCTGCTCACCAAGGCTGCATTTATTTGATCAAAAATACAGTAAAAATAGTGAATTATTATTCCAATGTAAAACAGCTGTTTTCTATGTGAATATATAGTATCAAAGCTGAATTTTCAGCATCATTACTCCAGGCTTCAGAGTCACATGATCCTTCAGAAATCATTCTAATATGATGATTTGATGATTTTTTCAGGATTCATTTAATTATGTTTTGTAACATTATGTCTTTACTGCGTCCTTGATAAACAAAAGTATTAATTTCTTTAAAAAAATCTTACTGATCCCAAAGTTTGAACGGCATATATATGTATACAGTATATGACTCTTTTACACAGTCTTTGTGAGTGTGGTGCATCTTTTTATTCATAATAAAGTCTGACTTCCAAATTGGAGAACTGTATTTCCGTGAGATGCAGGTGCATGACGTCATGTAAAATGGTGGCATGTTTTAGTGATAAACATTCACATTTAAACAAAAAAACAAAGGCATCATTTCCCCAAAGTTACCACATGATAAACCTGATTAGCAAATGTTTGAAAAGACACGGTAAACGCTCTTCTGTTCCACAGAACAGATCTAGGTGACAACATGAAATACTGATGAACAGACACACAATATAAGTGACGGCTGTCATTAAATTTTAATACAACATACATGCTATACAATTAAGTTCACTTCCAGAGAAGCTGCGATCTCCATTCACTCATGAGTTTAGCACATATCCCATATATCCCCGAATTGCTTAACAATAGAGTAGCAGGGCAGGATAGTCCATCTCTCTTTCCTCTCTCAATCACCCGCTCTGTCCGTCCCTGGAGCCTGTAATCTGGATAATCAGGTTCAGGTGGATTAATTAAACACATGACGGCACTGACCACACACAGAGATCTCAGAAACACCTTCCTGACGGAGAGAAAAAGGAGTTCACAAACACACACATGCAGATAAATATAAATGGTACAACTTTACTTGAAAGTGATTTGAGCTTTCAAAAGACGTGACGTAGGCGGAAGTACCGATCCAGTGTCTACAAAGCGAACATCAAAGTCAAACGGCCTTTACAAAAAAAGGTAAAACAACGATGTCAGTAAATTTTGAAGCTGGAGGAGAAAATGAGAATGAGTTTTTCGCCCTACCGCGGTACTTCCATGTACGTCACGTGTGACCTTTCCAACGTGATTAGGTAATGCGTGGCGCATCGCAGAGCAGTGCAAGACGAGCATTTGTGGTTAAAAAGTATATTTTTTTAGAAAATGACCGATGGTTTCTCTAGATAAGACCCTTATTCCTCGTCTGGGATCGTGTAGAGCTCTTTGAAGCTGCACTGAAACTGACATTTGGACCTTCAACCCGTTGAACCCCAGTGAAGTCCACTATATGGAGAAAAATCCTGGAATGTTTTCCTCAAAAACCTTCATTTCTTTTCCACTGAAGAAAGAAAGACATGAACATCTTGGATGACATGGAGGTGAGGAAATTATCTGAAGTGAACTAATGCTTTAAATAATTGCAGGTTAACAATATTATAAGTTTGCTTTTGAAAACTGGTTTCAAAGTGCAAGTTTTTGAAAGCGATACCGTTATCATGTCCGTGTAAACTACAAAAGCACAAATGTGTGAAAACGGTGACGTCAAACAAAGTGACATCGCCATCTACTGGCCTGGCAGCAGAATACAGCGTTTTTAGTTCATTTTGCATATCCGTGTGAACGGGGATCATTTTAATACTGGTGTCGTCTGACGT
The DNA here is from genome assembly GCA_039654765.1 of Mylopharyngodon piceus. Classification (NCBI taxonomy): domain Eukaryota; kingdom Metazoa; phylum Chordata; class Actinopteri; order Cypriniformes; family Xenocyprididae; genus Mylopharyngodon; species Mylopharyngodon piceus. Next base: position 31,327,357 of record CM077439.1, read on the forward strand.
GAAAAACGCAAAGGAAAAACTTTTCTGTTTTTAGTACATTGTTGTCGTGTAAACGTATACTCATCATGTTCACACAGCGCACACGACCCCTCAACACTTTATTTCTTTCAACATGGGGACAGGAAAGTAACTTGCGTTGCATATTTGGAAAAGTAACTCAGATATTTTGCTGTAAATTTAACAGTAATGTTTAAATTTAACTACTCAGCTCCCTCTTGATCATTCGTTTTGAGCATTAATCTGTCTCAATACATGCTGTTCAGGTCCTGCTGAATGATCAGGTCACTTGGGGTCCTTTTGTTTTCCACTCAACATTAAGACCTGCAGCTCATGAACGAGGACACACACAGCGCTTCATATTGACTCATCTATTCACTTCTGCTTAAGTGCATCTGTGTCCTCTACTCAATACAAGAGGCCTACAGCGGGACGTTAAATGTTCTTCTGTTCCTAGAGAAAAACTTATGGAGGATTCTCTGGTTGTCATGATGGAGAGCAGCTTTAGAGAACCAAGAGCTCTTCATTTCTGTACAGTCACACTCCATGAAACAGATGACATTTCCCATGTCCACAAGAGACCTTCTGCTCTGATTTCATTGGGATAAATGTGAAAAGGCCATTAAATGTGACATGATATTTGAAAGCAGATCATCTTGTGATAAACATTTTACTCATGTAAGTGTGCAGAGAAAATTACTAGTGAAATTTTCATTCTCTGAAGCTGGTCTGATATTCTGTCTGAAAAATACATTCTAAAAAATGCTGGGTTGTTTCAACCTAAAATTGTGTCAAATATCGACAAACTGTTAGTTAAACGGTTAATTTTAACCATTTAGTTAAAAATTTAACCCAACGCTTGGGTTTTTGACCCAACTTTGGGTTGAAACAACCCAGCATTTTTTTTAGAGTGCAGCTGATATTGTGTTGTTTTTATTTTAAGAATAACTTTAGATTGTGACTGAATTAGGTCAGTCTGTTCCCGAATGATTTTCATATGCCAATGACAGATGCTGAGTTTGCTCTATTGATAAGCTTTATCCAAATTTAGACAACTGTTCCGCATAATTATGATTATCTATAATTCCCAAACCTAATTTAGCTCGGAGAGCACGTCTGACGCACAGAGAGAAAGCTCTTAAACGGCACAGAACAGTTTTTCCTTTTCATAGACAGAAAGAAAACCACCTCATTTGATTGCAACATCACTAAAACAGTTATTGACCAGATTGACCTTTGCCCTTTTGTTAATCAAATGCATATGAAGAGGTTTGTCTAAATACGCAGCCAACCAACCATTTCAGCGGTAATTGTCTGTCAGTGCTGTTATTGATCAGGATGTCCTCCAGCTTTCTCTCGTGTAATGAATCTCTCCGTGTTCGTTCCATTATCTCAAAAGACTGACAGAATCAAATCTTGCTAACTGATATTCAGAAACGTCAGACTGGATTGTCAAACCATGCAAAGTGTGTGTATATATATATATATATACTGTATGTAACTAATACATTTACAATAAAACAGTAGACACACACACACATATATATATATATACACATTTAGATACATAATGTATTAGAATTTAAAGATTTATATTTTATAATGATATATACAAATACAAATAACTTTTTGTTAATTATTTGTTATTAATTTATAGTGTTTATTTTATACAAAGTATAGCATTAAATAAATTATAACATTTAAAATGTGTTCACTATATATATATATAGGTAAATATCTTTATAGAATTTAAATACTTTTATTTTATAATTAGATTATGATATAAACTTTATAAGAGTAATACAAAATATATGTACACATATGCATTGTTATTAAGCGTTTATTTTATTTAAAGTATAGCGTTATATACATTTTAATTAATATTTTAAATAATAGTGTTTATTTTGTTTATTTATGATTTATTTATGACTTTTTAAGATACATTCAGGGTGAAAGAAAATAATTAAACAAATAAAAAGTAAAAAAAAAATACAACAAATAAATAAAATTAATAACAATGATAAAAGACAAAGTAATAGTAGTAGTAAAATAAATATAAATACGTTCTCATCAGAAGATGACAATGGAAAACTGAGGCAGAATAGTGTTTATTTTAAAACATTTTATATTTTTGTCAGATTTATCTCAATTCTTGGAAAATATTTATTCTCAAATAGTGACACACACAAAAGGCTAATTGATTTAGCGCGTTGTGCCGTGATTACCCTTTGACCTCTGCTTGTTATAATGAGGGCTGCTGACGGACTGATGTGGGCAGGGCTGCTGTTCGTGCACGCGCGCGCGCGCTCCTGATGCTGATGCTGATGCTGGAGTCTCTCAGAGCTTCACCTGCAGTGAGCGGCGCTGGAGTCCCGGAGCAGCTCTCACTCTCACTGTCTGCATGTCCATGAAAGGCAGAGGATCCAAATACCAGAAAAGAGTGTCGTTTTCTGAGGATGAAGATGAGCAGTGCTGGAAAGAGGAGAACGGCGGTTTGGACGCACATCACCTGAAATCCGTCCAGACGGTCCGAGACTCTTCAGGATATTACCGCTACAACATGTGAGTGTTCACAACTCTACAAACTCACACACACGTCTCTGAGCTTCGAGGAAAACCAGTGAAATGACACGTAACGCGCGAAAAAGTAGAATAAATCATTTTAATAATATGAAAAGTCTAAGAAACACGATTTCAGTACATTTCTTTGAGTAAAATATTAGATATTATCACATAATCTTGATTTTTTTTCCCCCAAAATGAAAATACATTAAAGATGAATGTAGTTCATTGTCTTGCTCATCTCCCTCTGTAAGCTGTTTTCATTAATAACTTGATGTAGAAATGTCTTAAAATATGTTCTAATACAGTATAAGCTGAAATAAACCTTAAAGCGCCACCTAGTGGAAGATAATTTGTCTACTAAAGTCTGTCAGATAAAGTCTTTCAAAATCTCTGTCGATTATAAAATGTTCATATATTTTTTAAACTATAATAATGTAAACAAAAGCTGAAATAAACATCAACTATCTCAGTGTTTATTGTGTACAAATTATTTATAGCAATTTCTTTAAAACTATAAAATTTCCACCACAATGAGCAATTTGAGCTTAAATAGTTTTGTTTCAAAAGTGTGAGGGAAAACGAAGAAAAATCCAGGTAAATATCTCTTGAACAATATTTTCATCATTTCCAATCAAGATGCAAATTTGTCAAATTATGCAAAAAGGTTAGAAAATGTAATAGCCTACAAATAATGCTATAAAAAAAATAAGCCTTAGCAAGAAGACAAAGAAGCCATTTTACTCCAAAAATGTTTCAAATGTTGTTTCCACCACAAGATAATACTATTAAACATCATGCATGTCTACATTTACATTTACATGTATGCATTTGGCAGATGCTTTTATCCAATAATATCCAAGATCTGATTGGATGGGTCATGCATGACTTCCTCCATGTGCTTTATTTGAGACAAGACTCTTTCAATACTTTTAAAAGCATGCTATACTGATCCTACACACGCACTACATAGATATACGCACAAATATCAATTAGAAAATATAGCACAATAAGTTGCAAAATAATAAAGTTATATGTGGCCTCTAAAGAAGCACAATGTCAACCTTCACATCTTGATTTATAACCTCAGTGTCGACATTTGCTTTTCAGCATAGACATGAAAATTAATTCAGAGCTGGAAATGGTCTTTCAATACATCACTGAGTCAAAATGACCATTTGTGTGACGGATGCACATCATTAGCGGTGGATGTGCTGCTGTGAACATGCTGTCCAGACTCTGAAACACACACAGATGTGTTCTTTCTGAGTAAACAGAGCGGCAGGATGACCGATAGGCCTTCCTCAGTCTGAATGAACATACACACACACACACAGCAGGCACGTTTTAAAATTTTATGCATGTTTAACTCCACTTTTGCACCTGATTAACAACGAGCTGCATAATTTATATCTATCGATCCATTTTTCACAATAGTGGAGAGGGTGTTTTAATGAAAGGAGTAGAAATAGATTCAGCTCACATTTTCTCTCTCTCTAAATGTGATTCAACTCAACACTGAATTTCTGATTGTTTTATAAGGAAAACATTCCTGGCTCACCAAATGCATGTTCTGAGAACGTTTTGGGAACATTTTTTAGCTGGTTTATGATCTTAATTACTTTTTTAAACATAAATGCTTATGCTTAAATGCTTGACATTCATCATGTTGTAGACAAATATAAATTGAGCCATATGCACTTCTTTACAAAACTAATTCACTTAAACTGGCGTTCCTCAAGTAAGGTGAAGCTCAAGTAAACGCCAAGGTCATGTGTTTGATTCCCAGGGAATACATGAACTGATAAAATGTATACGCTGAATGCAGTGTAAGATAAAAGCTTCTGACAAATGCATAAAATGTCATTTAAACGTAAAAAATAATAATAATAAGTAAGCTCAAATGTACGAGAGTTTTTCTTTGTTTCACAGTTTTGTTCACTACACAATTCCTAAAATTCCATATGTGTTATGATGCCGTTGTGGGAAGTTAATTCATAGCTCACTCCTGAAGTCCGTTTGGGTTGTTTGCTGGAGTCCAGGGCATTTATTGGATGGTCATGGTAGAAGTGTCAGCATGGAGAGTTTGTGCACCTGATTTCGAGCTGAATGCTTCCGCTCTCGTGACGGGGTGTCTGGTGCTCCAGGGACCTGAGCTGTGTGAAATGAATTTCCCGCTCAAGTAAATCCGGAAGACCGGGTCCATCTCGCTTCAGAGAATAAATTTAGCCTTTAAATTAAACAAACTCATTCTATCAGGGCTGTACGATATATCGTTTTAGCATCGACACACGATGTGCGCATCAGCGTTGGTCACGTCGCAGGATGTGCGATGTCAAGTAGGGATCGTAGTTAGAAATGCATGTGATTTTCAGATTAATTGCAAAGTTTAACCATCATAAAGTGAAAGTTTATCATTTGCTTCTGTCAGTTTAAACATTCAAGCGATTTTAAACCATTTCAGTGGAAGAAAGAGAACTCATTTCAGAACTCGCATGCTGAACACTGAATTTCGTGCTCTTTCGCGACTATTTGTGCTTTAACAGACACGCAAAATCTCGCTGAGTATCCTCGTAAACGCAGTCACTTATGGCTTTTGTGAACGTAAATAGTTGAGAAAGAAAATGGATGTGTACCGTTGTATTGGATCCGAGCGTTCGCTCTTAAAGTGACAGCAGCCTAATAAACCTGCTGCTATCTGTGTCATGAATGTTAATCAAACAACAAAATACAAAGAGAAAATCACTTTTGTAGTTTTAAAAAAGATTAATTATATTTAATTTATACAGTGAGGACTATGTAGTGTTATTTTACATTTGATTATTCAATTTCTGTACCCGAATCCTGTTAGATTTACCTAAAAAATATAAAATTATTTCATTTGTATCTTTGTTCTATTGTATTTATCTTTCACTCCCCTACAAAATCACCCCAGTCATTCTAGAATTATTCATTCTTTCCAAATAGAGCTATTCAAGTCATCTGGTGAATTTGTTTTTCAAATCACAATATATATCACAGAAAAACAAAATATTGTGACAAAATGTCAGTTTTTTCCAATATTGTGCAGCCCTACATTCTGTTCATTTACTCAAACTTTGCTTTATTACCAGGAAAAGTAAATAAATAAGGCTTGTGCTGAAGTCATTTGAATAAATTCTGTACCAGAATCAATGCGGTTTCTTTTGGCTTTTCATTTCTGATTCTGTTTTCATGAGTTTTGCTGGCACTGTGTGCTTTTGTTGAAGGATTATATTGTGTTGAAGCAGATAAGTTTGTTTGTGGCGACAGTGTTGGTGGATTTTCTGACATTTTCATACAAGGGAGTTTAAAAGCACAAAATTACTGTCAAAAGTCATGGAAATTCATTGGTCAAAAGATGAGGAAACCCTCTCAGAATAAACGTTGGTAATGGGGAGAAAGTACCAAATTCCAAACTCCCAACCAATTCCCAAAATTTTTAGGATGTTTTTTGGACTTTGTATGATACAGACTGTAGAGAGGAAAGCATGTGATTGGACCTGCTGAATTCAAACCTACAGTTTTCACCATGATGTCAGGAGTTTGTCAACTATCCACAAGGCCACAGGCCCAATAAACGATTATGAAAACAAGATAATCGACGTAAAACGCTGTGCCGCTGCCGCATTCCATCCTGCACACCTTCCTTTCCTTCGTTCCTCCCTAAAAGCCAAAACTTAACATCCAAATCAGCTGAATAAATGAGTGTTGTAAAATGCAGTCTACTGTTGCTAAACTGCGGGATGTGCTTGATATTAGACGGTGTTATTAAAGGCGCATTAAGCTGCAAAACAAATACTGTTCCCCAGGCGGCTTTCTGTGCACACGCTCCGACTCCGAGACGGGGCCGAACGCGCATAAGTGAAGTATACTGTGGGCTTCAGATACACAAAATGTCAAAATGCCGTTTTTGGCAAGTATCCTCATAAACAAAGTCAATTATGTATTAAATGAATGTAAACAGTTGAGAAAGAAAACGCATGTGTAACAGTATATTGGATCCGTGCAGCTCTTAAAGTGACAGCAGCCTAATAAACCTGCTGCAGTCATTAATGTTAATCAAATAACAAAAGATAATAAAAAATAAAATAAAAAAATAATCATGATTATGATTTTTGCCATAATCGAGCAGTCCTATTCCACATCAGAATAAACACTTTGTGGACGAAACTTTCATTTACTGTTGCTGTTGTGTGTTCACCTCGAGAGCTTGCTAAATGTGAGTCAGCAGACGTCACTCCACCTGTTGTCTGAATGTGGCATCTGTTGCGTTTCATTAAAAAGCTATTAAAAGTCAGAGGGCGATCTCGCCTTCAGCAGGACCGTCCGGCCTGAATCACCTTCTGCTTTGCGTCCCTGTGGGATCACATCCCTGTTGATACAGCACTTGTCAGCTCTCTGTGAGACACTCAACTTGTTGGAGGTTTGTCAGAGAGTGATATGAGATTTAACCGAGCGGCTAGGTGCAGAGGAAGTCATTTCCACTCGGATGAGCTTGATGGATAGGGTCTGATTGGTAAAAATACTTGTTTTTCACTTTGCAGGAAATCCTCAGATACTTTCCCCCAACGCAGGATGACCCTACCACGGGAAAAGGGCCGCCGGCAGGCGATACGCGGTCCAGCGTTCATGTTCAACGCTCGGGGCAGCAGCCTCACGGCGGAGGAAGAACGCTTTCTAGACGCAGCGGAGTACGGCAATATCCCAGTGGTCCGAAAGATGCTGGAAGAATCGCCCACGCTCAACGTGAACTGCGTTGACTACATGGGACAGAACGGTCTGCAGTTGGCCGTCGGGAACGAACACCTGGAGGTCACCGAGCTGCTCCTGCGGCGAGACAACCTGGCCCGTGTCGGGGATGCGCTCCTGCTGGCCATTTCCAAAGGTTACATACGTATCGTGGAGGCCCTGCTGGGACATCCGTCCTTCGCAAGCGACGAACGACTGACCCGCAGCCCCTGCGAGCTGCAGGACGACGACTTCTACTCGTACGACGAGGACGGCACGCGGTTCTCACCCGATATCACGCCTATCATCTTGGCCGCCCACTGCCAGAAATACGAGGTGGTGCACATGCTGCTGATGAAGGGCGCCAGGATCGAGCGGCCGCACGACTACTTCTGCAAGTGCGCCGACTGCACGGAGAAGCAGAGGAAGGACTCGTTCAGCCACTCGCGCTCTAGGATAAATGCGTATCGTGGACTCGCCAGCCCGGCGTATCTCTCTCTGTCCAGCGAGGACCCTGTACTGACCGCGCTGGAGCTGAGCAACGAGCTCGCCAAACTCGCCAACATCGAAAAGGAGTTTAAGGTAGGATGACTGGACCAACATGGTATTTTTTGTTTGCACCATATTTTTTTGCGTTAATATCATGCATATTAGATCATGCATAGAATTAACTGTTCCTTAAACATTTTGCATAATAGTTTTATTGGCCATGTACACACAGCAGCGTTCTGGGGAGTCACAACCACTTTAAATGCAAGAGCGAATCTCCGAAATTAGAATACAGGAGTCACTCCTGAAAACATTGTGTTCGCAAGTGTTATGTTAGCAAGTTTTTCTTAATATTTGCTTTTAGTTTTTAATAAGTCTTTATAGTTTTTAGTTTATTTAGTTTGTTTTAGTAATTTTAGTACTTCATCTTAGAGGTCTGTGCAGGATCAATTTGTTTTAAGTCCCGCTCCCTCCCCGCACCTTTTACGTTTTGTCCTGTTCCCACCTGCAAAATCCTGCAGATCTACGAATATTTTTCATTCACGTTTCAGTATGATTCTGTCTCACTCCAGTATGGAAGCTTGTTTCTGCCACTAAATAAAAAAATATAAAAGGTAATTGCGACTTTTTATATTGGGATTCTGACTTCTTTTCTCAGAATTGCGTAATATAAACTGACAATTGCGAGAAATAAATTCAGAATTGTGAGTTATAAATTCACAATTGCAGGATATAAACTTGCAATTCTAACCTTTTTTCTCGCAATTCTGACTTTATAACTCGCAATTCTGACTTTATATCTCGCAATTCTGACTTTATATCATGCAATTCTGACTTTATATCTCGCAATTCTGACTTTATATCTTGCAATTCTGACTTTATAACACAATTGTGTTTATATCTCGCAATTCTGACTTTATAACTCACAATTCTGACTTTATAACTCACAATTCTGACTTTATAACTCGCAGTTGTGTTTATATCTCGCAATTCCGACTTTATAACTCACAATTCTGACTTTATAACTCACAATTCTGACTTTATAACTCGCAGTTGTGTTTATATCTCACAATTCTGACTTTATAACTCACAATTCTGACTTTATAACTCACAATTCTGACTTTATAACTCGCAGTTGTGTTTATATCTCACAATTCTGACTTTATAACTCACAATTCTGACTTTATATTTCGCAATTGCAAGAAAAAAGTCAGAATTGTGAGATAAAAAATTGCAATTATTTATTTTTTATTCAGTGGCGGAAACAAGCTTCCATACTCCAGTGTCGTTTGAACTCAATCTCGCGGGAAAACATAACTATTTTACGAGGTGGCAATTTCATATGTATATGTGTGATGTGAATTGTGCGAAAATGTGTAATTTTTAGAAAAAAGTAAGCATGAAGGTGGAGTGTTAGCAGTTCATGTGAAAACATATGAATTTTTGCCATGAAATTGTTTTGCCCATATTTTTTCCAATTCCCACAAATAAGGTGGCATATTTAAAGTGACACAGCACAAACCATGATATCCGATTCGTAAACATTTGACTCTTTTGAGTTGGTTTTGATGAATCAGTCAAACAGATCTCAGAAACGCTCGATTTGAATCAGAGCCGGTGACTCATTTTCTGGTTGTCCTATTCAGAATGAACCTGCGGTGTGAACGTGGCCTCTCTCGAGCTGCATTTTGTTGTATGTCAAACTTAAATTTCCTCCTCCATCCCGAACTCTCTCAGAATCAGAGTTCATCTTATATTTGCATCTCTTATCTTAACATTTATCTCCATTTTAACAACATTTTTAACTTCTGTTGCGTGTGTGTTTGTGTGTGCTGCCGCCGTCGACAGGATAAAAAGAACCGTAATAAAGAGACATCGCAGCACACTGGCTTCTTTCTGGTAAATATGTTTGACTACACAATTTTCACTAACTCAGACTAACAGTAACTAATTGTCATGCTTTTATGTCAAGGTTAGACTGTCTGTCAGCGTATCTGTTTGTCTGTCTGTCTGGACAACTGAATCGCTGTAGATTTCGATCAGTTCTTTTGATCTGTGCAGAGCCAGAGATTCACTCAGATAAACTGAGCTCTCTCTTCAGCTCTGTACAAGAGCCTTTATTTCAGACAGAATTATGAATTATGTTGTGTGTTATTTAGCTGCAGATCTCATGTGTATTTAAAGTTCACTGATTCACAAAAAACACTGATAGATATGTAATAATTCCTAAATGTGTGAACCAGCCTGTTTAGAACAGGTCATATTTCAGAAGAAATTGAAAGAAATTGAGATAATTTGTAAGAACATAATTTTTTTTTTGCATTGTTTTCATGATAGTTAAGCACATCTCATTACTTTAATGCAAATGTCAGTGCTGCAATATGTTTAACAAATATCTATTGTGATTTTCAAGTGTTTATTCATGATGTAAGTATTTGTATTTTTTATTTAAATCATCGTAAAGGTGATCCAACATAATACTGATTTAAATTTATGAAAATCAAATATATATATAATTTTGATTTTGGAGTGAAATGTGACCTTTTTGTGAGATTCACCTAAAAATTGCTTTAGTTCTTGTATACTTTACCTTATTCTTAGTGAGCAAATAAATGTCCCATTCTCCCATGATCCTCTTTGATAACCGTCATGATGTCTGGTGTCTGATTCTCATGTAACATATGGTCAGTTATATTGCTTTTCTCATGCTGATAAGAGGTTTGTTGTCGTCCTGGTGGTGTGAGAAGGTATAATGAATCCCACAGAGAACAATAAAGCACACAGCATGTCATGTTTTAAACAGAACCTCAGCAGCAGTGCATGCTGGGAGATCACACTGATATGACGTCTATCTGATGGAGGACTGCACGCTGTTTGGTTATGCTTATTCCATCCTGACAATGATGTTTTTAAATGAAGCAAAGAAGTGTTCGGTATTGACTTTTCCATGTGGTAAAAGATTTACGGTTCTGTGGTTTAATAATTCAGTCCAGGATGATTCACATAAACAACTCGACTCTCATGAAACAGCTAGTCATGTCAAGTGAATCAATCTAGAGTTCTAGAAAACAGTTCATTGCTATTGGAAACAGTTCAGACTCCATCACTTAATTCATTTCAGAGATGTATTCATTTCAATGTACTTGATTTTGATGAAAGGTTAATATTTTTTTTCTTTGAAATAATATGCACCAGTGAATCATTTACATTAAGCCCAGTAATGTTTATAAATAGGGTTAGTTTTGATTTCATGTTCACTTTGACTTTGTAATTGTATTTCATTACAGTTGAATTTTAAATGGCTGGTAATTTTAAAGTATTTTAGATGACCAAAGTGATTACTTTGAATTTTAATGTCATTTATTTCATTTAAACATTAATATAAACTGTGACGGGCATTTAATGATTCTCAGACTCTGACAGTCTGCAAAATCATCCTAAGCTTCAGTTCAGTTTCATAACCCTTGCAGAATGTGCAACATTTTAATTTTAACACAATAAGAGGGATCATAAAAATTGCATGTTATTTTTATTTAGTACTGTCCTGAATAAGCTATTTCACATAACAGATGTTTACATACACTCCACAAGACAAAATGACTGAATTTATAAAAATTGCCTCATTCAAAAATGTACATACTCTTAAATCTGAGCTGTCTGTCATTACTGGATGATCCACGACTGTTTTCATGCTTTGTGATAGTTGTTTGCGAGTCCCTTGTAATTGTAAAAAAGGTAATTGCTAGTTTTTATCTCACAATTCTGACTTTTTTCCTTGCAATTGCGAGATTTAAACTCACGATTGTGTTTTAGAAAATCAGAATTGGGAGATTTAAACTCATAATTTCAAGTTATAAAGTCAGAATTGCATGATAAAAACTTGAAATTCTTTTATCAATTTTATCAATTCTGACGAGTTTATATTTCAGAATTCTGACTTCTCAATATTGCGAGTTTATATCTCACAATTCTGACTTTATAACTCACAATTGCAACTTTATATCACGCAATTCTGAGGAAAAAGTCAAAACTTGCAATTACCTTGTTTTTGTGTAACACTTATTAGTATTCCAAAGTATTCTAAAGAAGTTAGATTAAGTTACAAAACTTGGGTAATCTAACGAAATATGTTACTTTTTAAAGCATGTATTTTGTAATCTGTAGTGAAATACATTTTAAAAGTGACCTACCCATCCCTGTATAGAACCTTTTTGGCATAAAGCGTTCTTTAGAACTGAGTCAAGAGCCCTAGAGTCCACTGAACCTTTTTTCTGAGAGTGCATGTCAAACAAGTGTCATTTATTGAAAAGAAATATAGCGTAAGCACACTTTACAAGCAAAACATTTTACAAAAATCTGTCCTATGTAACAAAATCAAGGATTGTGTTTGTTTTTGGTTTGTGGATGATTCCAAAATACCAACTGATTCAAACACATTGAGACTTCAAACATGATGAATCAAGTGATGTTAGTGAAGAGAAACAATGACCTTACATTAATAAATATGTATACATGTCCAAATACGTTGTGTTCAAATCAGGTTTTGCCTCTTCCCTGCTGTTTCTGTTTGAACACGTGGAAAATGTTCTAGAATTACAGCAATGTTTTGATATCAACAGTCAGTTCTCTGAAAGAATAATTTACTATTCCAGGACAGACAGTTTTTCTAAAGAACGTTGATTTAGCCAAAACCAAAAATAATTGCAGTGTGATCACGATTAGAAACTGAACCATCTCCCTTGTGGAAAAAATAGCAAATCTTGACAGAATTTTGTAGATTAGAAAATTTCATTTGATCTCTTTCCAAGAGAACTGTCACAGCTGAGAGGTGTTGTGTTGGAGTCTGATGGATTCTGACACTCTTCAGTCAGGTGTTGCAGTGAGTCTGAAAGACCTCTGTGGACGATGAGCTCCTGTTTTACAGCATTTAAAGAGGAGCTATTCTGCTTTTCTCCATGTTCATCTGTCTTTAGTGTGTAAAATTGCTGTTTGAGTTCCAGTGTCAGTGTTTCTGAACTCCTGAAACGCCTCCATCTTGAGTTTTCTTCACAATATTCCTCATTTAAATAATTCATACGCAGAATAAAGGGGCGGGGCCTGGTTGAGTTAGTTAGTAGTGTGTTGAAACTGGCGGTTATGGTAAGGGGCGGGATGTTTCCCAAATGACCAATCACAACACACCGCTCCAGCCGACCAATCAGAGCACATCGTGCTTTTCAGAAGGAGGGGCTTCATAGAGACAGGAACTAAACAGAGCGTTACTGACAGACTGGGAAGAGAGGAGCTGAACAATGGAGAATATGAGGAAAATAATCAACGTTCAATCTAGTAGAGCCCAAAAACAACATCAAGACTGTGTAAAAGGGCATAATAGGTGCTCTCTTCTCTGCTCTTTCTCTCCCTCTCTACAGAATGACTACAGGAAGCTGTCTATGCAGTGTAAAGACTTTGTGGTTGGAGTTTTGGATCTGTGCAGGGACACGGAGGAGGTGGAGGCCATCTTGAACGGAGATATATCCGCCGAGCTGGAGGAAGGCCAGCATCATCGCTCCCTGCTCAGTCGAGTCAAACTGGCCATTAAATACGAGGTTAAGAAGGCAAGTGTCCATATAATGATGCCAATGCATACATAACACTGCACTGTTTAGATACTTTTTACAGGAAAATGAAATGTTACTGATTTTGAATATGATTTTTGACAGAAATGGGTGTGATTAAGTTGTTGTATTACCATTACTGATCAAAAGTTTGGAATAATTCATTTTTGTCTACGTATCTTTAACATCCCTTTACTATGGACAGTCTATGACTATGGAGTGAAATAAAATGATAATGCACACCGTTCAGAAGTTTGATGTCAGTGAAATATTTTTGAAAGAGTCTCTTCTGCTCACCAAGGCTGCATTTATTTGATCAAAAATACAGTAAAAACAGTGAAATATTATTATAATGTAGTTTTCTATGTGAACATATAGTAAAGTGTAATTTATTCCTGTGATCAAAGCTGAATTTTCAGCATCATTACTCCAGTTTTCAGTGTCACATGATCCTCCAGAAATCATTCTAATATGATGATTTATCATGATTTCCCAAAAATTATGAAGTGACAAAACAGCTGTTTTAAATAGTAATAATATTTGACTATTTTTACTGTATTTTTGATCAAATAAATGCAGCCTTGGTGAGCAGAAGAGACTCTTTAAAAACATCCAAACTTTTCACCTGTGGTGTTTTTGTGTGCGTGTTATTTTTGTGTTTATTTTGCTGCAGTACTTGTATGTGCTTTCAAAGTTCATCAATGCACAAAAAAAACGCAAACTTTAATGTTGCATAATTGGGTGAATCTCTTATTAACCAATGAATGCATCGCTGGAGATTGCTGACCTCAATATGCATTTATAAATTGTAATCAGTGTTTATGAAAAGCTCATCTGCTGAAGCATTATTTAGGAAAGACGAGGACAGGCGTTTGTCAAAGCTGCTTTGATTTATCTGTCTCTAGGTTCTTCTGTGGACACAATTTACCTTGGCTAAGATAATTGGGTGAAGGATGTCTATGAATGAATTTCACTGAGAATATAAATGACAAGAAGCAGAGAGAAGCAGATAAAGAGGGCTGCAATTAATCACATGTATTTTATTGTTGAAAGTGTGGCTAATCCTCTGTGCCGACTTAGTTTTGTTTAATCACCGGACACACACACCGTCCGCTCCTCCAAACACACTAACACACTCTCAGGGACGTAATCCGATGAAGTGTTAATCAGGCTAACAGCAGCTTCAGCCGTAGCGCAGCCACCCTGACATAAAGTGTCATTTAAAGATGAGATTTCAAGAGCCCTAAACGCTCCCAGGAGGACGTGGAGTTGGAGGCTCTGGGCTTGTGTTAGGAAATGAGTTCAGAGTCAGCCGTCCGCATTACGACGATTAATTCGATGGTCGCTTTCATGCCTGAGAAGTGTTAAATTAAAAGTCACACAGTGGACATGAAGCTTCGCTTGTTTACTTTCAGCGATGGGAATGGCTCTGCTGGTGGGTTGAATCGTCACTTCAGAAAAGAAACATTTGTTTGGGCAAATCTTCAAGTTCTTCATAGGTTTTAAGGAATAGTAAACAAGTGGTGATTTAGTGACCACTCGTTTGGCCATGATGCAAAATATGATGTACATGAGTAGCATTTGCCTATATATATATAAAATATATAAAATATCTGTTTTCGTCTAAATAAGTGGAGATATGAAGCGAGGTACTGGACAGAAGTGATGTGCACCGAGAGACGGAAACCGTTCCTGCAGCTTCAGGTGTAATGGGCCTCTCTGGTGAAGTTTCAGTGATTGTATGGTGAGGTAGTTGCTGTTACCCAGCAGACAGATATAAACCTGTGCACCTTGATTCACGGCCAGTCAGACTGGAGCTTTTCCAGGCTGTTGAGAGAGCTTGTGCCAGCGTAACCTGAGAGGAAGTCGACACCTCAGGGACCTTTTCAAGGGTCTGTGTCACCGCTGTGTTCTGATTCATCAGCAGAAACACCAAACCCCAACGGCTGCTCTTGACAAGACCAATGCATCTTATTTCCTCACACACACTCACACAGTGAATCATCTCAGACCATCTACCAAAATCAAAAATGTGCTCCATGACCTTGCTGTGATATTATTCTGGAAACAGCAGCAGTTAAACCACACGTTTGAGGTAACAGGAGTGAACATTTCAGAAAAATGATTACTAACCCAAATCAAAAGTCTCATGAGCCGCCTCTATGATCTCTAGTAATGACTCACCTTCCCTTTAAGCTCTGCTATGAGTTAAACATCCATTCACCAATAAATCTTCTTTCCTCCATTTTCTTGTACCTGTCATGCTCTCTCTCGCTAGACGAAACTTTAGCACTTACGTCAGCGCAGACATTTAGACTTTAACAACCATCAGCCGCCTCTAAAGGTGTAGAAGGATGGTTGTGAGTGGAGAGAGATGTTTTGACAGTGATAGTTGTGTTGTGTTGAGCCGGTTTGTCGCTGAAGGCCACACTCACTCACTCCAGAGATCAGATGGGAAAGTCTCGCTCTCGCTGTAGCTCTAGGGCAGCTGTTTACAAATGGACCGCCGCAGGCCGCAGACTCGCTGATGATGTTATCAGACACAGTTTAGTGAATTACAATAATGTCTGGTGATTCTTCTCATGGGATTTAAACTCTTTTGGCTCAGTTATGTATGCAGAGTGCCAGTGTGATGCTGTTTTTATATATATAGTATAGCAAAAAGATTAATATTGTGAAATATTATTTACATTATTATGACATGGGCAGTTTACATGCTACATGGTAGTACCATGGTACAGGTCCAAAAAATAAAAAAAAAACATTGTAATACTATGGTACATTTTGTAATTGTTTTGTTTTGTTTACAGCAAACTAGTCATAAAGTGTTCAGATAATGCATGAATAGTTATGAAATATGCTAAATACGGGTTAAATGAAACAGAATGCATTAAAATTGACGGTCCCTGTTTTCAAGATATTTCATTCTCTCTCTCTCCATCACTTCTCAGTAATATAATTTTGGCCTGTTATTCATAGCTGTTCTTTCATCCTGAGCTCACATTCTTTCATATAATTATGTGGATGTATTTTCAAGTCATTTATTCTGAGCCTCATAATTTATGGCAGGAAGGGGTTTATAGGACAGCCGTGAAATTAACACCTGTTGTTCTCTGGGGATTGAAATTAATTAGCCTACTACCTTAATACAGAGCGGCAGGCACACGGGAGGTGGCGGTTTGTGTGTACGTGGCCCAGAAAACACGTGTTGGATTGGACACTGGGGTGAACTTTGGTTGGAAAATAACTAAAAGAAGCTTGTGATATAGCCTCTCACAGGTACCTTTAAAATCTGATTGCAGCCATAACTTCAACCACACACTCTCTGCTTCACTCGCTCTTTATTGATGGACAGAGTGCGTTCTGACTAAAAACGTAATCAGCAAGATGTCTTTTGCCGATATTATATGGCTATCCTGAGCAAAAACAGCAGAAAATGTTATAAGTCAGTTTAATGCTTTTAAGAGCCTCTAAAACATCTACTGTAATAAGCAGTTATTTTAGTATCACTGATGTAGTTTTTATTAATTATAATCATGACATTATTTCAATCATGACGACTCTCGGAATAGTTTTAGAATGTTATTGACTATGTTAATGTATTTGGTCTTGGTGGACTAGATCTGCCGCTGTTGATTTTTGCTTCTGCTGCTGCTTCAGAGCAAGTGTGGTCTTGCCACTGCTAATAGATTCACAGACATGCTGCTGTGAGCATGTGAGATCTGCTGTAAGATCTAGGCAGGTGGAGCTGGGGAGGTGGAGGGGTTCAGAGGAACTCTGATCGTACGCTGCAAGACTAGATTACAGCAAACTCTGAACCAGACTATTTAAATGTTGAGCAAGCAATCTCATTGGCTGCAGGATCAGCAGAGGCCAATCAGTTTGTGCCGTGAGGTAATGATGTGATTGCTTGCAGATTGCATGTAAAGGACCTGTCAGCCTGCGCCCTCTAGAGTTTCATGACTGAAATAGATATACTTTATATATATATATATATAAAATAAAATAAATTATTTAAAGTAACAAAAATGTTTTAATGGTTTTAGTTTAGTTAACTTTAATAACCCTGATGACATATTTGCAATTTATATACTGTATTACAAAAATATATATTTTGTCAGAATACACAGCTTGAATGGTCATCAATGAAGAAAGATCTGCTGAATAACTGGAGCACTGCTATAACGGTCTCTCTTTACTGTCCTTCCGGTCTTCCTGCTGACAGGAATAATGCATGCTCTCTAAGTTAATTTTTCAGTGATTCCACATAACATAATAATGACCAGAACCCCTTTCTGCACCATCCGCTCCAGATGAGTTATGTGTGTGCTGGGATGTCTCCATGTTTTGTTGCTATGGTGCCGTGTTGAGCAAACTTCACAAGATACCATCGTCTCACGCAAAGTCATCGCTTCAAACAAGGACATATTTCAGTGTTTATGGCTGTGCCAGACGTTGTTTGAAGTTTGCATAATCCAATTCAATGTCACATGATCTTTCAGAAATCATTCTAAAATGCTGATTTGCTGCACATTTCTTATTATTATCAATGTTGAAAACAGTTGTGCTGCTTCATATTTTTGTGGTAAACATGATACTTTTTTCAGGCTTCTTTGATGAATAGAAAGTACAAAAAATACAGCATTTATTTGAAACGGAAATCTTTTTTAACATTATAAATGTCTTTACTGTCACTTTTGATCAATATTAATGCATCTTTGCTAAATAAAAATATTAATTAAAAAGAAAAATAACTGACTTTTGAACTGTAGAGTAAATTTTAACGATCTGTCTGTCTCTCTTCAGTTTGTGGCTCATCCGAACTGTCAGCAGCAGTTGTTGACGATCTGGTATGAGAATCTGTCTGGTCTTCGGGAGCAAACCACTGCCGTCAAGTGTCTGGTGGTTTTGGTCGTGGCGCTGGGACTCCCTCTGCTGGCTGTGGGGTATTGGTTCGCCCCGTGCAGTAAGGTAAGATGCTTTTAAAAGTTTGAACCTCACAAAACCTATCAAGAATCTATCAAATAGTCGCTAAATACTGGCTTATATACAATAAGCGCATATATATATATATATATACACACACTATATTTTAGTTCAATACAATTTACTAAATATTTACTTTTAAATTATGCACCATTTATCATCTGTAATACTATGGTGTAACCACTAGATGGCTGTTTAGCCCTAAATATGAACAGGGCTGTGTATTCCCTATTGCTGGGAACATTGTTTTCAGACATAATAACTTTTATTAGGTTTTGCATTTGGATATATATTTAGACATTATTAAATATAAATTTTTAGCTTTATTGGTCTTGTAAAAAGGCTTTACATTGCCAAAGCACTGACTCTGATCCAATGGTGTTGAGAATTTGTCAAATTTACAGCCAACAATGAGAAGTGAATCAGGCAGTGATTGACAGCGCTCTGATCCTCCTCATATACCTCCTACTCTTTATTTATCAATGCATTTTAGTTGTATTTTCTGCAGTTGTCAACTTTTGTTGCTATATATGCCCTATTTAAGATCCATGCAAAGCTACAATGTAAAATATGATTATTTTTGAAGTTGTAAATTAAAAAAAAAAGCTTATTAGAGTACTTAATGTGTTACTTGTTGTTTCCATGTGATTGTTTGTGAAATTCACTAGCAATTCCTGAGTGAAAATTGTTTAGAAAAGTAAATCCTACATCATTTTTTTCAGTGTAGTGAGTCTGTGTTTGTGTTTAAACATATTTGTTGATCTTTTCCATGTTTTCTCAGCTTGGTAAAATGCTACGCAGTCCTTTTATGAAGTTTGTTGCTCATGCGGCCTCCTTTATCATCTTCCTGTGTCTGCTGGTGTTCAATGCGTCCGATCGGTTTGAAGGCATCACCACCCTTCCCAACGTCACCGTAACCGACTACCCGCTGCAGATCTTCAGAGTCAAGACCACACAGTTCTCGTGGACAGAAATACTGATCATGGTCTGGGTAGCAGGTAATGCACCACTTTTATAATTAGTATTATTTCATGTATATGATCATAATATCCTTCTGTACAACTAGATTTAGACATTTGATGAGAAATTTACTGACTAGGAGAAACAATTGAGATATTGATGATATCTCATTTGTGACTGTTCTTTCATATATAAAATGGTCAGTTTTAGTAATATAGGATATTTAATTAAGAGACGAATACATTTCTTTCCTGCACTGTCAGAAATAGAGTTCCTCACTCGAGGACCAAAGCAGGATGATCAATGAACCTTTCAATCGTTTTGTCCTGAAGAGACTGACAGAGAGAGAGAGTCAGTGATCTGTGAAGTGACTGAAAATCATGTGTTTTCTTAAACGCTCATTTCCTCCCTGACCAGTTCTGGGCAATAACTTACTAAACGCTACTAACATTACTACAGTTTTTAGTTGCATGACCGACCATTGCTCATCTGTTTCCAAAACAGTGAAGCTTTTTCTAACCTGCTTTGGAAGAGTAGTGTAACCATTTGTTATATATTTTCCACCAGTTATATATTAAAATGTATTCCTCCTTAAGCAGCCTTTATGAGTTTATGTATTGTTTTAGTAACTTGTAGTGAGGCTTACTACTTTTGTTTTTTAAAGGGCATCTTGACTGTAGTGAATCTAGTATCTTATCGTTCAGGAAGGCACAGTTTCACACTCTCTTCAAGAAACAAAAAAGCAAGCAAACAATCTCTGTTCAGCATATTATTTTTTAGCCATTCACAGCGAGGCGTTCATTCATCATCGTCATATTGTGAAATAGATCTAGTAATGCGAGGCTTTTCACAGGTAATGCATCATTGAGAGGGCTAACCACAGATTGAATTGAGTTTAGAACATTTTCCCATTTGGTTTGTGGTTCAGAGAGTTCAGCCACACTGAGCGCACCTCATTACATCTGATGTAAGAAAATGTTTGGCTGAGATGCTGAAGTAGAGGAAGTCCTTAGCTGCTGAAACAGATGCGTGTTGCACATGATGTTTGCGTCTGTTACTTGTGGTTTTAAGAAGAAAGCAGTAAGATTAGAGATTTTTTTGGACTGTTTTCATCTTCCAGGTTTGAGTCAGAATCACAGGATTTTGCTGCAGTGCCTCTTAATTATTCATGACACTATGTGACTTGTTCTCTTGCATGGTGCAAAAATCCACAGGTGTTGTTTGGTTTCCACCGTGATAGTAGCAGAGTGACAGGCTTTCAGTAAATGACGACACATTTGAAATGTTAGCGTGAAAAGTCCATCCTCACTGTTGAGTGCGATCAAACCTGCTTGGATTGTGGAAGTGACCATGCGTGGAGTCCGTTAGTGGTGTTATTTTTTAAAGCCAAGTACACACTACAAGTCTGAAGATTGTCACCCTGCTGTGAACACTTAAAGAAGGCATGAAGTGATGTATGTGAAACGCTTCTGGAACAAGAACAAATGTAGGGCGGGGCTTGATTTTGTCTGTGGGGAATTGATTGGATGGTTGTGGTTTGTTATTGGTGGATCTCAAGTGAGTGACAGGTTGTCCCGCCCTCGTCATCAGAGAAGAGAAGAGAAGAGAAGAGAAGAGAAGAGAAGAGAAGAGATGGAGAAGTTATTCTGATTCAAGATTACCAGGAACATGAATTTAACACAATAATGATGTGCACCAATAAATCATTTATAACAAACACTGCAATATTCCATAACAAAATAAGAATTGTCAATTTTGATTTCATTTAAAGACTCACAGTTCCTTGTTTTCTGTCGTATTGGTGCGATACAACTGGATGGTGAGAATGAAATGGTCAGAATGTTTGTACATTATTAGTTCAGGATGTTTGTTCAAAGTGTGCGTTTGGAGTGTTCGTTCGAAGTGTGTGTTTGGAATGTTCGTTCGAAGTGTGTGTTTGGAATGTTCGTTCGAAGTGTGTGTTTGGAATGTTCGTTCAAAGTGTGTGTTCGGAATGTTCGTTCGAAGTGTGTGTTCGAATGTTGGTTCGAAGTGTGTGTTTGGAATGTTCGTTCAAGTGTGTGTTTGGAATGTTCATTCGAAGTGTGTGTTTGGAATGTTTGTTCAATGTGTGTGTTTGGAATGTTCATTCAAAGTGTGTGTTCAGAATGTTCGTTTGAAGTGTGTGTTCAGAATGTTCATTCGAAGTGTGTGTTCGGAATGTTCCTTCAAAATGTGTGTTTGGAATGTGTGTGTTTGGAATGTTCATTCAAAGTGTGTGTTTGGAATGTTTGTTCAAAGTGTGTGTTTGGAATGTGTGTGTTTGGAATGTTCATTCAAAGTGTGTGTTTGGAATGTTCATTCAAAGTGTGTGTTTGGAATGTTTGTTCAAAGTGTGTGTTTGGAATGTGTGTGTTTGGAATGTTCATTCAAAGTGTGTGTTCGGAATGTTCCTTCAAAATGTGTGTTTGGAATGTGTGTGTTTGGAATGTTCATTCAAAGTGTGTGTTTGGAATGTTCATTCAAAGTGTGTGTTTGGAATGTTTGTTCAATGTGTGTGTTTGGAATGTTCATTCAAAGTGTGTGTTCAGAATGTTCGTTTGAAGTGTGTGTTCGGAATGTTCGTTCAATGTGTGTGTTTGGAATGTTCATTCAAAGTGTGTGTTTGGAATGTTCATTCAAAGTGTGTGTTTGGAATGTTTGTTCAAAGTGTGTGTTTGGAATGTGTGTGTTTGGAATGTTCATTCAAAGTGTGTGTTTGGAATGTTCATTCGAAGTGTGTGTTCGGAATGTTCGTTCGAAGTGTGTGTTTGGAATGTTCGTTCAAGTGTGTGTTTGGAATGTTCATTCAAAGTGTGAGTTCGGAATGTTCGTTCGAAGTGTGAGTTCGGAATGTTCGTTCGAAGTGTGTGAAGTGTGTGTTCGGAATGTTCGTTCGAAGTGTGTGTTCGAAATGTTCGTTCGAAGTGTGCGTTCGGAATGTTTGTTCGAAGTGTGTGTTTGGAATGTTCGTTCAAAGTGTGTGTTTGGAATGTTCGTTCAAAGTGTGTGTTTGGAATGTTCGTTCAAGTGTGTGTTTGGAATGTTCGTTCAAAGTGTGTGTTCGGAATGTTCATTTGAAGTGTGTGTTCGGAATGTTCGTTTGAAGTGTGTGTTCGGAATGTTCGTTCGAAGTGTGTGTTCGAATGTTGGTTCGAAGTGTGTGTTTGGAATGTTCATTCAAAGTGTGTGTTTGGAATGTTTGTTCAAAGTGTGTGTTCGGAATGTTCATTTGAAGTGTGTGTTCGGAATGTTCATTTGAAGTGTGTGTTCGGAATGTTCGTTTGAAGTGTGTGTTCGGAATGTTCGTTCGAAGTGTGTGTTCGAATGTTGGTTCGAAGTGTGTGTTTGGAATGTTCGTTCAAGTGTGTGTTTGGAATGTTCGTTCAAAGTGTGTGTTCGGAATGTTCATTTGAAGTGTGTGTTCGGAATGTTCGTTCGAAGTGTGTGTTCGGAATGTGTGTGTTTGGAATGTTCATTCAAAGTGTGTGTTTGGAATGTTCATTCAAAGTGTGTGTTTGGAATGTGTGTGTTTGGAATGTTCATTCAAAGTGTGTGTTTGGAATGTTCATTCAAAGTGTGTGTTCGGAATGTTCGTTCGAAGTGTGTGTTCGAATGTTGGTTCGAAGTGTGTGTTTGGAATGTTCATTCAAAGTGTGTGTTTGGAATGTTCGTTCAAAGTGTGTGTTTGGAATGTTCATTTGAAGTGTGTGTTCGGAATGTTCGTTCGAAGTGTGTGTTCGGAATGTTGGTTCGAAGTGTGTGTTTGGAATGTTCGTTCGAAGTGTGTGTTTGGAATGTTCGTTCGAAGTGTGTGTTTGGAATGTTCGTTCAAAGTGTGTGTTCGGAATGTGTGTGTTTGGAATGTTCATTCAAAGTGTGTGTTTGGAATGTTCATTCGAAGTGTGTGTTTGGAATGTTTGTTCAATGTGTGTGTTTGGAATGTAAGTGTGTGTTTGGAATGTTCATTCAAAGTGTGTGTTTGGAATGTTCATTCGAAGTGTGTGTTCGGAATGTTCCTTCAAAATGTGTGTTTGGAATGTGTGTGTTTGGAATGTTCATTCAAAGTGTGTGTTTGGAATGTTCATTCAAAGTGTGTGTTTGGAATGTGTGTGTTTGGAATGTTCGTTCAAAGTGTGTGTTCGGAATGTTCATTTGAAGTGTGTGTTCGGAATGTTCGTTCGAAGTGTGTGTTCGGAATGTGTGTGTTTGGAATGTTCATTCAAAGTGTGTGTTTGGAATGTTCATTCAAAGTGTGTGTTTGGAATGTGTGTGTTTGGAATGTTCGTTCAAAGTGTGTGTTCGGAATGTGTGTGTTTGGAATGTTCATTCAAAGTGTGTGTTTGGAATGTTCATTCGAAGTGTGTGTTTGGAATGTTTGTTCAATGTGTGTGTTTGGAATGTTCATTCAAAGTGTGTGTTTGGAATGTTCATTCAAAGTGTGTGTTTGGAATGTTCATTCAAAGTGTGTGTTTGGAATGTTTGTTCAATGTGTGTGTTTGGAATGTTCATTCAAAGTGTGTGTTCAGAATGTTCGTTTGAAGTGTGTGTTCGGAATGTTCGTTTGAAGTGTGTGTTCGGAATGTTCGTTTGAAGTGTGTGTTCGGAATGTTCGTTTGAAGTGTGTGTTCGGAATGTTCGTTTGAAGTGTGTGTTCGGAATGTTCGTTTGAAGTGTGTGTTCGGAATGTTCGTTCGAAGTGTGTGTTCGAAATGTTCGTTCGAAGTGTGCGTTCGGAATGTTTGTTCGAAGTGTGTGTTTGGAATGTTCGTTCAAAGTGTGTGTTTGGAATGTTCGTTCAAAGTGTGTGTTTGGAATGTTCGTTCAAGTGTGTGTTTGGAATGTTCGTTCAAAGTGTGTGTTCGGAATGTTCATTTGAAGTGTGTGTTCGGAATGTTCGTTTGAAGTGTGTGTTCGGAATGTTCGTTCGAAGTGTGTGTTCGAATGTTGGTTCGAAGTGTGTGTTTGGAATGTTCATTCAAAGTGTGTGTTTGGAATGTTTGTTCAAAGTGTGTGTTCGGAATGTTCATTTGAAGTGTGTGTTCGGAATGTTCATTTGAAGTGTGTGTTCGGAATGTTCGTTTGAAGTGTGTGTTCGGAATGTTCGTTCGAAGTGTGTGTTCGAAATGTTCGTTCGAAGTGTGCGTTCGGAATGTTTGTTCAAAGTGTGTGTTTGGAATGTTCGTTCAAAGTGTGTGTTTGGAATGTTCATTCAAAGTGTGTGTTTGGAATGTTCATTCAAAGTGTGTGTTTGGAATGTGTGTGTTTGGAATGTTCATTCAAAGTGTGTGTTTGGAATGTTCATTCAAAGTGTGTGTTTGGAATGTGTGTGTTTGGAATGTTCATTCAAAGTGTGTGTTCGGAATGTTCCTTCAAAATGTGTGTTCAGAATGTTCGTTTGAAGTGTGTGTTCGAATGTTGGTTCGAAGTGTGTGTTTGGAATGTTCATTCAAAGTGTGTGTTTGGAATGTTTGTTCAAAGTGTGTGTTCGGAATGTTCGTTTGAAGTGTGTGTTCGGAATGTTCGTTTGAAGTGTGTGTTCGGAATGTTCGTTTGAAGTGTGTGTTCGGAATGTTCGTTTGAAGTGTGTGTTCGGAATGTTCGTTTGAAGTGTGTGTTCGGAATGTTCGTTCGAAGTGTGTGTTTGGAATGTTCGTTCGAAGTGTGTGTTTGGAATGTTCGTTCAAAGTGTGTGTTTGGAATGTGTGTGTTTGGAATGTTCATTCAAAGTGTGTGTTTGGAATGTTTGTTCAAAGTGTGTGTTTGGAATGTGTGTGTTTGGAATGTTCATTCAAAGTGTGTGTTCGGAATGTTCCTTCAAAATGTGTGTTCAGAATGTTCGTTCAAAGTGTGTGTTTGGAATGTTCCTTCAAAATGTGTGTTTGGAATGTGTGTGTTCGGAATGTTCGTTTGAAGTGTGTGTTCAGAATGTTCGTTTGAAGTGTGTGTTCGGAATGTTCGTTTGAAGTGTGTGTTCGGAATGTTCGTTCGAAGTGTGTGTTCGAAATGTTCGTTCGAAGTGTGCGTTCGGAATGTTTGTTCGAAGTGTGTGTTTGGAAAGTGTGTGTTTGGAATGTTCGTTCGAAGTGTGTGTTTGGAATGTTCGTTCAAGTGTGTGTTTGGAATGTTCGTTCAAAGTGTGTGTTCGGAATGTTCATTTGAAGTGTGTGTTCGGAATGTTCGTTTGAAGTGTGTGTTCGGAATGTTCGTTCGAAGTGTGTGTTCGAATGTTGGTTCGAAGTGTGTGTTTGGAATGTTCATTCAAAGTGTGTGTTTGGAATGTTTGTTCAAAGTGTGTGTTTGGAATGTTCATTCAAAGTGTGAGTTCGGAATGTTCGTTTGAAGTGTGTGTTCGGAATGTTCGTTTGAAGTGTGTGTTCAGAATGTTCGTTTGAAGTGTGTGTTCAGAATGTTCGTTTGAAGTGTGTGTTCGGAATGTTCGTTTGAAGTGTGTGTTCGGAATGTTCGTTTGAAGTGTGTGTTCGAATGTTGGTTCGAAGTGTGTGTTTGGAATGTTCATTCAAAGTGTGTGTTTGGAATGTTTGTTCAATGTGTGTGTTTGGAATGTTCATTCAAAGTGTGTGTTCAGAATGTTCGTTTGAAGTGTGTGTTCAGAATGTTCGTTTGAAGTGTGTGTTCA
This sequence comes from Mylopharyngodon piceus, assembly GCA_039654765.1. Classification (NCBI taxonomy): domain Eukaryota; kingdom Metazoa; phylum Chordata; class Actinopteri; order Cypriniformes; family Xenocyprididae; genus Mylopharyngodon; species Mylopharyngodon piceus. The sequence goes on from CM077439.1 coordinate 31,353,355, forward strand.
GAATGTTCGTTTGAAGTGTGTGTTCGGAATGTTCGTTTGAAGTGTGTGTTCGGAATGTTCGTTTGAAGTGTGTGTTCGGAATGTTCGTTTGAAGTGTGTGTTCAGAATGTTCGTTTGAAGTGTGTGTTCGGAATGTTCGTTCAGAATGTGATTATCACGCTCGTACGAGTGTAACATGAGGAGTGTGTGGAAGGTTGATTATGTCGTGGTGATGGTTGAGGCTCAGTCTGACCCTTCTGAACACACACCCTGACCTTCCTCTTCAGCTCAAGCTCCTGTCACTGTTCTCAGTCCGGTCGCTTCTCTCATGGGAGTCTGGTGAAGTAATTTATAGTTTTGGAGATTAAATCACCTCTCTATATCCCAGCATGGTTTCAGTGTCTGATTGAATTGAGTGAAGTATTACTTGGATTTCCTTCGGCAGTCTTCTAACCTAGATTAAAATTAAAGTATAAGGCAAATGAAGTTCATTTAACAGAATTCGCTGAGGCTCCATCATACTGTAATTCTGCAGCTCTTTGATTGTCTGAATAATTCTCTCTCTGTCTCTTTATCTCTCCCTCATCTCTTATGTCCTCATATCTCAATATGAAAACTAGAAAATAACATTTAATATCTTCAGTCATTTTGCTTCTCCAGTAAATGTATCTTGATTTAAGAATGTTTAAATATTTGTAGTGAAAAACAAGACAGAAATACTAGGAAGAACATCATGTTTTGCAGCGTTCACTTTACATTTGGTCAGTTTGAAGAGATGTTTGAATTGATTGAGTTTAGCGTTCATCATCAAGAAACAGTTTAGTTTCTTTCTATTTTTAACCACCTCATACACCACTGCTGTGGACGGTGACAGCTGATAATGATAACTCATGGCTGACCATCACTGTGTTCCTCCAGGAATGATGTGGTCGGAGTGTAAAGAGCTGTGGACGGAGGGACCGAGGGAATACGTCATGCAGCTCTGGAACGTTCTGGATTTCGGCATGCTCTCCATCTTCATCGCAGCGTTCACCGCCCGGTTTTTCGCCTTCATGCAGGCCATGAAAGCCCAGGAGTATGTGGATGAGAATATCCACGCTGCAGACCTGTCGCTGGTCACGCTGCCGCCGGACGTCAGATATTACACCTACGGTGAGGAGAATCTGCAGTGATTCTGTGTCTTAAATCACTGTGATTAAATGACTGAATTTTTCTACATGAAAGGATCTGCTGATTGCTGTGCACACCATAGTCATTTAGAAAATAAATGATTGATCAAGACTGAGTTAAAGAATTTAACCTTTGATTAACCTCTTACTATAATTAGACAGCTATCACTAACTTCAGCTAAAACCATATTACTTGAAGCAAAATAAACGTTAACTGAAATAATTTCTGAATTATTTTATTTCAGCTAGTTGACAAGCCAAAACTAAAACTTTATTTGTATTTTTTGTCATTTTTATTTAAGATTATTCAAAAATTAAAATAATTTTTTTTTTAAATTGATATTATTTGTATTTATTTTTTAATGATTTTTTTTAAAAAAAAAATTTATTTTTATTTTTTACTTATTCTAATCATTGTAAAGAATTTACTAAATTTCTAATTTACTAAATACTAAACATTAAATTTGTTAATAATTTTTCACTTTTATTTTTTTATTTTAACAAATTTTTAATTTAAAAATATTAAAACTATAAAAGTATCTCAGTGACACTAAAATAACACTGGTACTAAATCATGTGATCTCTGCCTTTGTCCAAAAGTGAAAGATGAATTACATGATTTCTTTAAATCGTGACAACGATAGATGATATTTCAGCCAGCCTGATTAATTAGCTAACATTAGAGACAGCTAACTCCTGTACCGTCCGTTCATCACGTGTGGTTTGTGGTTCTTTCAGCGAGAGACAAGTGGCTCCCGTCGGATCCTCAGCTGATCTCCGAGGGTCTGTACGCCATCGCCGTGGTCCTGAGCTTCTCTCGGATCGCCTACATCCTGCCGGCCAACGAGAGCTTCGGGCCGCTGCAGATCTCGCTGGGACGAACGGTGAAGGACATCTTCAAGTTCATGGTCCTCTTCATCATGGTCTTCCTCGCATTCATGATCGGCATGTTCATCCTCTACTCCTACTATCTGGGGGCAAAGGTTAACCCCGCCTTCACCACGTGAGTGACATGCACTGAATAAATGATTATTCCAAATTAATTAATAAAACTAAGATTATTGGAATGTTTTACGAGAAAATTCTATTTCAGTCTTTCTACTTTCTTGTTTCTTGTACTTTCTAAATTTCTTGTTTTTCAAGATTCAAGATTTTCAATTCAATGTGTCACATGCTGTTTCTTTGTAATTATTTGGGAAATGTTCTAGCAATTTGTAAATGAAAATTGTAAATCCTACAGTGGTTTTTGTCAGTGTCCATGTTCTGAAACTTATTGCTTGAGGAAACATTACTTCACACAAATTGTACAATTAGGGATGTGCATAACTACATATTTTTAAAACTCAGTAGCAGAGGTATAAATAGTTAAGGTCATGTCATAGGACACGTTTAATTGTTTTAATTGTTTTTGATTTTTAAAAATGTTTAATTTTTTTATATCTTTAAAAAAAGAATACTTTTTGTAAAGAATTTTTTATTTTATTTTTCAATTAAAATTCTTCAAACATTAAAATAAAAAATACATTTTTTTATATTTTTAAATTTTAATTATTTTTATTTTAAAATTAAGATTAAGATATTCATAAAATTAAAATTAAAATATTTTTTTTAAAAAAATGTATATTATTGGAATTGATTTTGTAATGATTTTTGGATTTAATGGATTTAAGTGGATTTTAATTATTATAATTATCTTTTAAATCTTTTAAAAAATGAAAAAAAGAATATTTTATATTTTCATTATTTTTATTTTAAAATTAATTAAAATATTTTATATATATTTTTAAATTGATATTATTTGTATTTATTTTGTAATGATTAAAAAAAGTGGGGTTTTTTTTGTTGAAATTTTATTTTTTACTTATTCTAATTATTGTAAAGAATTATTATTGTAAAGTACTAAATACAAATTTAGTGAAGAATTTTTCACTTTTATGTTTGTATTTTAAAATAAAAAAATTAAACTTAATTTAAAAAAATCATTACAATAAATACAAATAATATATATATTACATTTATATTATTTGTATTTATTGTAATGATTTTTTTAAATTTATTTTTTATCGAATAAACAAAGAATGTTTTTATTTTAAAATTAAGATTATCTAAAAAAAAATAAATTTAATTACATTTTTTTTTTTTAAATTAAGATTATAAATGGCTTAATTCAAGTGAATTCCTGTTTTTTCAATGAATTTTTTTAGATCAGCTTTTTAGAGTATGTTCCTCATCCTGCCACAGTAATTGTGTATATTTGTGTAAGCCGGTCATCCGCTGAACTCAAAGACAGGAGCTGCGGTCAGTCAGTCAGATACAGTAGTGGAAGTGTCAGTGCTGAAGATGAACTAGAGAGAGCTGGAGCTCATTTCACAGCAGAGTGAGTCTTGAGCGAGAGATGAGGTTTGTTTCACAGCGAGCGAGAAGAGAGGAAACAAGTCTGACAAGTCAGTGTGTGTGTGTGTGTGTGTGTGTGTGCGCGTGTGCTTTAACAACAAAGTTTCCTCCAGCACATCATTCTTGTGTCCGTGTGAGAGAATGTTCGTTTTCACAGCTGATCTCCAGGGAGGAAAAATAGATTTGCATTGCTGTCATTTTCCTTCTCTAGTCTCCAGACATTTACCATCCCAGAAGATTTCATCCCATTGTCTGATTTAATGTAAAAGTGCTGCATGTGCTGAAGTGTTGAACGTTACACTAATGCAGTGTGTCCATTTTACTGTAGTACTTCCTGTAATTGGGTGTGTTTTTTCAAAGCAAAATTAATGAACCAGAAGTTTTTTACTCACACCGTCCGCTAAACAAGTTCATATTTAAAGTCAACATGAGACAGTGTTGTAATTGTCAACTAAAACTTGTTCAGTCTCCTGTTTGACTCTGCAGCGTCACATCACTGTGTTTCTGAAGCTTCTCGCCGACTCTGAACTCTTGTCTGTGTTCACAGGGTTGAGGAGAGTTTTAAAACGCTCTTCTGGTCCATATTCGGGCTGTCTGAAGTGTCCTCTGTGGTTTTGAAATACGATCATAAATTTATCGAGAACATCGGCTATGTGCTGTACGGGATCTACAACGTTACCATGGTGGTGGTTCTGCTCAACATGCTCATCGCCATGATCAACAGCTCGTACCAGGAGATAGAGGTGAGTTACTGTCCCACGCACTGAAGATCAAGATTAGTTCAGATTACTTCAGATTGAGATCACCAGCGCCGATACTTGAGCCAAAACGAAACTTAAGAACAAGTTCATCATTTATCATACATTCTTAAAAATGAAGGTTCCACTTAACAAAAATATCTTGTAAGAAAGTTTTGCTAATGTTCCCATTAAGTTATTTCTAAATGTTAAAAACAAACTTAACCAGTAAACGAGGTAAGCGGCCGAAGCTTATATAAATCATATATAAACTATTAGTTTTCAATCATATTTCATTTGGTCGGGATATCACTGTTAAAGTTCTGTCATTATTTATCATTAGCAAGCACAAGCTTTGCTTAAGAAATTATTAAGATACATTTCTATAGCTCTGACTCATTTTAAATTGTCATTTTGACACATTTCTGAACTGTCTCATACTGACATTATCTGAGTAGGTGAATGAAATACGGCAGAAAAGCCGCTCATTCAAGGACGTGTGTTTATTGCATGCGGGGAGAAAATATATGAGATGAAATTAGACTCAAAATGATTAACGAATGCATGCACAATTATCCATGAACTTGATATTGTCTTTTCTGAGTCAATCTCATTTGATTCATTTGGATTTTGAGACGTACTTTTCACCGTTTTCAAGCATTTCACAACACACACACACACACTCACGTGTCACCTGATCCACAAACGCACATCTTCTTTGTTGCATGCGCAAATTATGATACACTAATATAAAAGAAAACATTTGTATTTGTATGTCAGAAAAATGTCTCTATTTGTACAAATTGCTGCACATATTTCATTCTGAATTTTGCACACGCATGTTGAAAGGCATTTGGTTGTGGATCGTAAAACATATCTGCAACATTTATCAAGTTCATGGAAAATTGTGCACGCATTCATGAATCATTTTGAGTCTAAATTCAACCCATATAATGTGTCCAAAATGCATGTGCACAGTTCAGTTGAACTATAAAGTTTAATTTAATGCTGTTAAACTGAATGTTTGAAGTAAATTGTTTGCTGAAATAAACACAGCATTAACAACGTTTTGAGAACATTATCAAAGACCAGATAACTTTGAACGAACGTTCTGTTGACATTACTGGAAGAACATTTGGTTATAACTTTGAGAGAACGTTCTGAGAACATTCCCTGTTCGCTAGGAATGACAAAGAAGAACCATTTTCAGTTCCCCTTTCAGTGATCAGTTCTTAAAAGAACCATTTTTCTTAGTGCAAAGAACATTTTAAAACTCTAAAGAACCTTTTCTTCGATGGAAAGTTTCCATGTATGTTAAAAATTCTTCATGGAACCACAGATGCCAGTAAAGAACCTTTATTTTCAGGAGTTACAGATCGTTAAAGGCTTCTTTGCCAAAAATACGTCTGGAATCAGATCAAGCTTGTCCTCTGTGTTTCCAGCGATCCTCTGGGAGGAGAGAGTCAGAGCGGTGTGTCTGAAGCTCTTGATAACACTGCTGTTACAGCGACTGTAATCGCTCAGAAGGACAGCAGCTCTCGCTGAGCAATCACACTTGTGCAAATGAGCCGTACTTCAGATTTCGAGAGGAGAGCCAAAAATGAAACTCTTACTCAAACCTGTTACAGCTAAAACAACAAAACAATCCAGAAAAACTAACTAGTCAACCTCACAAACGGACTGGTCAGCTGTTAAAATGACGAGTACACCATCCTCAGATTCTGAAGTGCTTCAGAGCAATTTGATTTACATAAAAATCATTTTAATCAATTTAATTTTTAAATACATTTTTATTTATTGTTTAAACAATTTTTCGTTTTTTTTTTTTTTAATTATTTTTTATTGGTTTAAAAAAAATTAAGTTGAATAAAAAAATAAAATTACATTAAACATCAATCACATTTTTTATTTTAAAATCTCAAAAAATTAAGATTATAGGCATCTTAATTCAAGTAAATTCCTTTTTTTTAACAGTGAATTTGTCTTGTTTATTGACTTCTTAAAGGGTTAGTTCACCCAAAAATGAATTTCTGTCATTAATTATTCACCCTCATGTCGTTCCACACCCATAAGACCTTCGTTCATCTTCAGAACACAAATTAAGATATTTTTGATGAAATCCGAGAGGTTTATGACTCGTCCATAGACAGCAATATAATCAACACTTTCAAGGTCCAGAAAGGAACTAAAGACGTCATGTGACTGCAGTGGTTCAACCTTAATGTTATGAACAGACGAGAATACTTTTTGTGCGCAAAAACAAAACAAAAATAACCACTTTATTCAACAATTTTTCCTCTTCTCTGTCAGTCTGTTACGCAGATGGCGCAGTGCTGCGTTTCCATGTTTACGTCCGAACGCGACTCATTATTGGCCGGCTCCTGCATCAACATCACACGCATGCATCGTGCTGATCATGTGAACAGTGTCGGCCAATACTGAGCCGGCATTCAGACGTACAACCTGGAAGCTTCAACGAAAACAACGTATGAGAATGACACAGAAGAGATTGTTGAATAAAGTTGTTATTTTTGTTTTGTTTTTGCGCACAAAAAGTATTCTCGTCTCTTCATAACATTAAGGTTGAACCACTGCAGTCACATGACTGTTTTAATGATGTCTTTAGTACCTTTCTGGGCCTTGAAAGTGTTGATTATATTGCTGTCTATGGACGAGTCATAAACCTCTCGGATTTCATCAAAAATATCTTAATTTGTGTTCTGAAGATGAAAGAAGGTCTTACAGGTGTGGAACGACATGAGGGTGAGTAATTAATGACAGAAATGTCATTTTTGGGTGAACTAACACTTTAAATGTAAACCCTTTTATGTTTGTGCAAGATATATACGGAATACAGCAGCCCCACGGGCCGGCCCTGATGAGATGAGATCTTCCTCATGTTATGAGGTGTTTGATCTCTCGTATGGGATGGTGATTAATAGTTTTATAGAGTATGTAACTGTCTGTTTCTCACAGGACGATGCAGATGTGGAGTGGAAGTTCGCCCGCTCTAAACTCTGGCTGTCGTATTTTGACAATGGAAAGACTCTCCCGCCTCCGTTCAGCATCGTTCCCAGCCCGAAGTCCTTCTATCTGTGTGTCAAGAGACTGATCAACCTGCTCCGCTGTCGCCGCCGCCGCCTGAAGAAAGACGTGGAGCTGGGCATGGACAACTCCAAATCCAGAGTGAGTGTGTGTGTGTGTGTGTGTGTGTGACAGTTCTTCATTCAGATTTAAAGGATGAAGCTCCTCTCCTCTCATCCGTCCTGCTCTCTCTCTGTGATAATTCACTCAAGACGATTAATTTTCCATCAATCTTCCTCTATTCTCAATAAGACTTTTTGTCCAGTGAGAATAAGCCACAATGATCTATCTGTCCAATAAAGAGCACGTAATGCCTCTCTATGTCATTAACTTATTGACATTTCCCAAGCAAAACAGGTTTTTAGTGTTTCCACGAACAAAAGACAGATTCTTCTGTCCGTGTTTAGCCTGTGGAGAGAATCGATGCCGTTTCAATGCAGCACGAGGAAGAGCGGGAACAAACTCTGATGAAGAGCTGAAGGATGATCATTGTGTCCTCAGGGCAGATATCACTTCATCTCCTGAGAGAGCGAGAGTAACCGCATTATTGTGACTCATCTGTGGCCGAGGCCTCGTCTAATTCCTCTGATCCGCCGGCGTCTCTCGTGGGCCGCTGTGATCGACTGACACACACGAGCAGGACGTCTACAGGAGCCGAGGAACGGGCTGGTCTGGAGCTGTTTTCAGACCTCAGGTGTTGAATCGGTCGTGTGAGCGTCAGGTTGAGGCGTTCCAGCTGTTATAATGAGTTCAGTTAGAAACATCAGATTGTGATTTATTTTATTTGAACCACCACAGGCCGTCTGTACAGCAACTACTGAGAAACAGCTTTATTTTAGTATCATTTATATACTGTTATAGTATCATTTTGAATGAGCTTTTTTCAGTTTTATTTTAAATGTAATTTATTTTTTTAATAATTTTATGATGTACTTTTGTCATTTTCTATATATAATATATTTATATATAGCTTTAATATAGAATAATAAAGGGTTATTATTGCTAAAACTATTAAAAATTTCTGTTTACTGAAATAAATTATGAGTTAAATTATAACCACATATTTGAATATCATTTATATACTGTTATTATATTATATTATTTTGAATTAGCTTTTTTTTTAGTTTTATTTTATTTATATTTTTTATATATAACTTTAATACAGAATAATAAAGGGTTATTAACGTTAACTGAAGCTAAGGATATTAAAACATTTCTGTTTACTGAAATAAAGCTGAAATAAAATAAAATATAAATATTAGTCAAAAAACTTAAACTAAATGAATATTAGAAATGTTGTCTTGGTAATAAACTGAAATAAGTTTAAGGTGAAGCTTTAAAATTATTAACTGGAAGAAAATGAAAACTAAAACTGAAATAAAAATAAATTAAACCTAAATAGCAATATTTAAAAAAAATAAATAAATGAATGAAATAAAAAGACTAAGGAAGTGACAAAAGCCCATAATGAAATTACAAAAAAAAATTACTACAAACTACAGTGACATGAAAACTAAAAATATAAAAATAAAAGCTAATTAAAAATATGAACTAAAATAAAACTGGAACTATATATATATATATATATATATGTGTGTGTGTGTGTGTGTGTGTTTCATGTGATATTTATATTTTATTTTTGTTCAGCTTTATTCCAGTTGTTTAGTAGTTTTAGTTCAGGATAACAGCAGCTCTGAGAAAGTCTGGTGATTTCAGTGGTGTGTTTCGCCCTCTGGTGGACAAAAGTTACATATGATCATTTTATTTTACATTTGATAATGTTATGAATTGCTGAATGTTTATTTGAACACTTCAGACTGCTGACAGAGACCCGAGAAACTTCAAGCACATCATTTGTGTCTTTATTCTACTGTTTTTGTTTTCTATTTCTTTTGATTTATTTGTTTGTTCACTTTTTTATTATTAACTGTTTATTTAATTATTTGAATTGATTTGCTTTCATTGCATTGCTTTGGTTTGTTAATATTTAAATGTATATTTAAAAATTTAATATTAAGGCTCCACCCTCAGGACAAGCGGTTTGGGTATGGAATGGATGAATGGATATTCAATATTAATATTATATTGATTACACAACTGTTAAATGTATGATATTAATGAATAAATAAATTACTAGCATATTAGGATTGGTTGTGGTATCAAAATTGGTATCAAGCGTTGTGAAATTTTTGATATGAACTACTGAAAAGTTCCTAATCAGCTGTAAAACCCCTATGAGTTAATCACTATTTCAATAATCAATAATTGTCAATGTTTGCAGCTGAACCTCTTCACTCAGTCCAGCATGAAGATGACAGATTCACACAGCTTCAACAGCATCTTAAATCAACCCACACGCTATCAGGCAAGAACGCCGTCGTCTCTCTCTCTCTCTCACACACACACACACACACACACACACACTTTCGCTCATATGATGAATCAGCACTGCAGATTTCACTCTTATCACTCTCTCTGATCTCTCTTTTGTCTGATTCTCTGCACACAGCAAATCATGAAACGTCTTATCAAACGCTACGTTCTGAAAGCACAAGTGGACAAAGAGAACGATGAAGTGAATGAAGGTGACGTGTGATTTACTGAGATTCTTGGGTTTCTGTAACTGCTAAAAACAGAAACCAACTGGATTCCTAAAATCAAATGATGATGATTATGATGTAATAATAATAATACTCAGAAATTGACCTTTATGTACAGTTGAGTCTCACAAAAACGTCCAGGTCATATTTCACCTCAAAATACATGATTTTGAACAATAGATTGTACATTTTAGCCCCACATGTTCCTGACGGTTTGTGTTGGTATTCTGATGTTTGTGTAATCTGCAGGCGAGCTGAAGGAGATAAAGCAGGACATCTCCAGCCTGAGATATGAGCTGCTGGAGGAGAAGTCTCAGGCCACAGAAGAGCTTTCAATCCTCATTCAGAAACTCAGTGACAAACTCAACCCACGACCTGTCCATCCGCACTGACCCCTGCAGGTCAACTCGTGTTTTATGTTAAATATATCCCACTTTATTATGCAGAGATCAGAAATAAGCCATTTATACACTCCAACATGTCCATTTTCAAGTTTGTGTCAGGACTAGCTGTTCTCTGAACAGTGGCAGATGACGGGATAAATGACACACTTCACCTTTAATTTAATTCATAGTTTTCACGTGACGTAACGCCCACCTGGAGGACAAAACAAGGATTTCCTCCATTGACCGCCAGTCATTTTTATCAGGCTTGTACTAAGTACTAATGTAGAAAGACAGTGATATTAAAAGACCAAATTCCATATAAACCTTATGATGATGCATAGGCACAGAGACAAGCAGAAGAACTCAGAATATAAAAGCAACACACCGTTTTTCCATAGAAAACCATTATAAGGAAAACGCTTAACCATTTAGAGCGTTGCATTCTGGGATCAACTGCTCGTCTGTATATAGTATGCATCAGAGTCCTGCACGGGTCCTGTTTGATAAACCCGCACCCGCAGTTATTAACAGCACACCCGACCCGATATCCGACAAAAACAATAATTTTAGCCGCACCCGACCCGACCCGACCCGTTTGACATAAAAACCACGACCCGACCCGCACCTGCATTAAATCTCCTACATGAGGTAGACAAAAATCATTTTCTCATGTAGCCTAACACAAGCAATAAAACCAACATTAGGCATTCTGTGTCGCTGCATTTAATTAAACATTGCGTCAAACAACACAAGTCAAAATAATAAAACAAAGAATGTTTTAGTTGGCCTATTTTTTATATTTTATCAGATTCACTCGGCATTTAAACGCGGTTGTCTCTTCTGAAACTGAGCATTGTTTACCTGTCCTCTGGTAATAAAATATTCTAAAACTTTTATTCAAATTGTGAATAGCCTATATTAAATACACAAAGCGAGCAAAGCGCGCTCCCTTTAATATAAATCACTATAGCTTTCAATCGGATGCCGCGCGATTGGCTACAATGCTCAGCGCTGCAAATCGTGCTGTAAGCCTTTAACGGTCTTCAGACAGAGCGTGAACACAAATAAGCACGGGACCATTTGAAAGCAGCTGTCAAATGCACCGAATTGAGTTGGAATAGTCTTGGCTATTGGACCCGCAGTCCACCCGTGCCTACCGCGCGTCCGACCCGCGCCCGCACCCGACATGTAAATATTATTCCACCCGTTACATTAAATTTGGCGGGTCACCCGTCGGGTACCTGCGGGTATCCGTCCGCGTGCAGGACTCTGGTATGCATCATTAATAAGCTGTATACTGAAGTTCTTCATGTTAGCTCCACGCTTTAATGATGATTGGCCTGGTCTGTTTTGATTGACAGCTCCATGTAGGCTCCACCCATTTTAACAATAACTGCAAGTGCAATATTCAGTGTGAGTGTGAGTGACTCTCACTGTCTGTTTCTGTTCGTTTCACCTTCAGTACGTGTAGGAGGACTGAAATAATGCTTGTACATCTGGAGTCAAAGATTCTGGATATTTAAATCAACATACTTATTTAAAGGTTACTTTTTTTGTCTTATCGTTTATTTATGTTCAGGTGTTATTTATTGCACATATCTGTGTGTATTGAAAACCATGCGTTTTATATACAATAGTCATTCTGAATATAGAGTAATGTACAGTATTTCTGAACCAACTTTAGGCAGGGATATTTGTTGCACACTGTCTTTATCCGTTCATTCCTTGGGAACCTGTATTAGTGTAATTGTGAAGCTACAAAGTAGATGAAATATTAGTGGTCCAGAGTCTCTTTAAAGTGCCCCTTTTATGCTTTTTCAGATATTTCCTTTCATGTAGGGTGTAATAGAGCTGTTTGTGAATGTAAAAGACCGGCAAAGTTTCAAAGTAAATGGAGTTTTTGTCTCCTAAAAGAAAGAATCGATTCTGAACTGAAACGAGTCGTCAGTAAAACGTCAGATTCAGATATGATAATGAGCGTCTGGTTTCCGACCAATCACAGCAGACTGGGCCGTCTGACCAATCAGAGCAGAGCAGCCCTCAGAAAGGCGGGGTTTAGAGAGACCGAATCTTCGAACGAACCGTTTCAGACACAGTGAGAAAAGAGCTGATACTGCAATGGATATTATGAGAAAATGAAAGTGTTTTTGATCTTGGATGAATGTAAACCTGTTTTAGGAGACATTAGGAGCTTTAAAATAGCATAAAGGGGGACTTTAAGATGGAGAGACTTCTAGCACAAACCTATGCAGGGTAAATGTCTGTATGTTCTGTCATGATCTGACAAATTATTACTAATATTATTTCTTGTTAACAGTCACTTCAGTTGTTGCTGCATCTAGAAGTTAGTTAACTTTTTATTGTATTTGTATTTGATTATTATTCAGGACTTGTTAACAATCTTATTTCATTTATCAAACCTATAATATTTCCTTGTGTGCAGTGCAAAAGGAAGACTTTCTGGCACTTTTCCATACAGCAACTGAATGATGATTTGAACTGAAAGAACATAGAATCATGGACTGTGTGTGAGAAGTTTCATCTGTGAGTGCATTATTCCTTTAAGATGTTTTTTGTTTGTTTGTTTGTTTGTTTGTTTCACTGGTTTTGTGATGTCAGATCAGAAATGAGCTTGTGAAGATCATATTTCATGTATTTGTACAGTGTAAAAACCCAAACTCAAACAAAGCTGCTGAGCTGCAGAAACATGAATGTTGAGAATCAATGCGATCAGCTGTAGTCAAGGGTTTTTGAGTGCAATTTTGGTCCATAGATGGCGCCATTTCATTTCACAAAGTGCAAGTCTGCGTTCTTCTATAATTCAAGGCTGAATTATGTATGTATAGCCATATGAAAGTCAGTAGATGGTATATTTCATGTTAGACAGTATATCTGCAACAGTTTATATGTAGGATCAGAGGTTTGCTCTGGCAGGGCTACTCTAACAAAATATGTGTGAAAATATGTGCAATTCAGATGTTTTTGCTTGGATTTTCATTTATGTATATTTAGACATTTAAGCTATGCATTTTCATATAATTATTATCAATTAACTAATTTTAGAGAGAAACCTAAGAAATATGACATGTATAAATATTGCTGTAATACACTAGCATTGAGACTCTAAATTTGACATTTTTAATGTTTTCTATATAAAATCTATTGAAGAAAACAAATGTGTTGTATTTCCTTCGTCCTGAGCACATCACACAGCTCTATGAGCAAAACTCAAAATCAGTGTTTCACTATTCACAACCCATTCTGCTTTCTAATGTGTATTTCTGAAAATATATTGAGTGTTTTATATCAGAATGGAGTCAGATCTGAAGAAAAAAAGAACTGTCACATCAGGATTTGGAGGCTCTTCAACAAAATCCTTGACCACACTGCAAAAAATGCTTTTCTTACGTTTCTTAGTTTTTGTCTTGTTTCTAGTCCAGATATCTAAAAATTATTACATCAAGAAGCATTTTCTAGACGAGTAAAAATTATTGTCTTGTTTTCAGAAAAAAAAAAAAGTCAAAATTAAGTGCGTTTTTCCTTAAAACAAGCAAAATAATCTGCCAGTGGGGTAAGCAAAATAATCTTATTTCAAACCGAAAACAAGAGTAGACCTAAATCTTACACATTTCATGGTTACTGTTTACTATTTTTTGTGTGTGTGTGTGAATTGGATTAAAACATAATAATTAGTAATTACAATACAAAAACATTATTTAGGTCAAGTCAATTCATTTTATATGAAATGCTCTTTTTACAATGCCTTTACAAGGCTTTCCTGATTGTAAAACTGCTTTTTTTAAAGCATGCTAAAATAAACTCAGGGACTTTTATTATGACTTGACTCTACGCACGGCGCGTGTTTTCCGTTTCTGGCTCGTATCGCAGCCGTCAGTATTCGCGCCTGTTGCAACTTGCAAGTCTCACAGAAAGTGTTTATTGTAATGTACTGTAAAGCAGCAGAATACGGAGACAGAAGGACGCAATTTATGTGTCTTTATTTTACAGTTGCTAATCAAAGAACACACGAGCTGGATCTGGCTAACTCTGAGAGGTAAGCTCTTTGTTGTATAAGAACACCCTCTAGTGGCCACACTCCAAATGACATTAAACTTAAAGGGGACATATATGAAAATCTGACTTTTTCCGTGTTTCAGTGCTATAATCGGGTCCCTTGTGCATATACTAAACCAGAAATCGTGGGAGGGGGGAAACAGTAATTTTGTTTTGGTAAGCTTTTCTCTTCAAGCATGTGAAAAAACGAGCCGTTCAGATTTCACTCCCCTATAGTGACAAAGGAAGGGGATCTTAATATAATATTTCCGCCCCCTGAATCTGTATGCTGTATGCATTTCGGAGGCTGCGTCCTCCGGGGGTCGCATTTGAACGCTGTATAAGTCATTAAGGATGTCTTATTTAAGAAAAGTAATCGTAATAAAATTGATGGTTCCTCATGAGGTATAAAATACTGTATTTTCTTTCTTACTTTGCAATCCTACGGTTATTTTTCTTAAATGAGACTGCCTCAATGACGCATGCAGCCTTCAAATGCGACCTCCGGAGGATGCAGCCTTTGAAATGAGACGCAGCTTGTATGTTTCCACCCAAGGCGCCGCCATTTTGTTTTCGCAAGCAGCAACGGTGTTCCAGTAACGCTGTCTTGTACAGTTTAGCTACAGACCTGATCAAACACACTTGAATGTCTTCAGGATCACTAAGGCAATGTGAAGAAAGGTGAGTTGGGTCGGAGCAAAACTCTGCAGGACAGTAGCACTCAAGAACGATATGTCTCAGCTATGTAGACATCACTGATCTGTTAACGGCTATAATAGTAAATTATAGTGAAATTACTATTAAATTAGTAAAGTATGAGTCTCCATAAACTCCTGGCATCTGAGCCAAATAAATTCGTATACCAGTATGTGCAAATCATTTTACACCAGACTGCTTTGCACATGAGGGTCAGTGATGTTTGCAAATTGTCTTCTGAATGTGTTTCGTTAGCACATTGCTAATGTACTGTTAAATGTGGCTAAAGTTACCATTGTTTCTTACTGTATATACAGAGACTAGAGCCATGTTGCTATTTTCATTTTTAACCCGAAAATGCTTGCAGTCTGTATAATTTATAAACGGATCTTCATTCTTATTGAGTCTCTCCAACAGCGTGTAGCTTTAGCCACGTTAGCCGTGCAGCATGCTATCAAACTCATTCAGAATCGAATGTTAGCAAACATCCACAAAATACAAGCCATACCTACATGATCTGATATGCTGCATCATGAACAGTTTGTAATGATCCATTTTGAGAGTTATATTTGCTGTGTGAACTTCTCCTGTATTGTTTATGCCTCAGTGTATTGGAATTGTGAGCTTGGGGGCGGTGAGCATGAGCTTATTTGCATTTAAAGATACACTCACCAAATCACTGCATTTTTTCTCCCACCCAAAATAGGCAGTTAAAACATGGTATAAACTTCACAGACACATTCTGGGGACACCAGAGAGCTTTCCCTATCCGATCCTTTTTTTTTTCCCTCGTTCTAAAAAAAAATTCTGTTAACACAGCGTCATCTCAAGAAATATCTGCGTACACACGAAACCACTGAAACCGACTCAAAACGATGTAGTATACATGCCAGACCAGTATGTGGCGCTGTAATTCTGAGAATAAGACTTGGAGCATGTGCATAAACCTTGCACACCGTATACAAACTTCTGTAAAGCTTAGTAATAAAGCTTTAGTTTAGTAAAGCTAATAGGCTCAGTAGCTTCTGCAGCACGAACACAAGCATGTAGTCTGTACTGTTGTTGTTGTTGCTGTTACGTGACGTAGCGGTGATCTGGCAGACCCCAGTAATAGAGACCATTTCTGCAATTGGCATGCAGGGGAAATTCTTCAGAGTCTTGACTCAGGTCTTTTGTTCTTCTGTAAGTGCCTTTTCCCTGGAAGATGATGTAAAACCAGCCAAAGGCTGCCAGATAGTGGTCTCCGCCCTGGCAGTCGGGATGAAGGGTGAAGACTGCAGATCTATCGTCTGCTGACAGGTCAGTGACTCTGCGGTAGGAATTTCCCTTAATGATGTAAAACTGGTCAATTTCGTCAGCAAAGTAATGGTCTCCATTTTGGCAGGCAGGGTGCAGAGCATAAATGGTGAGGTCCCCCGCTTCTTTGAAATTATATTTTGAATTGAAATTAATTAAAGAGTGAGGCATGCGGGATATGGACCGGCATGACCGGTTCACTCAGCCCTGTCAATCCAAAGTTTCTTCCTCTCAGGCTCCTGGAGCCCAGGTTGCAGGAGGCTGTTCTCAACGGTGAGTAGAAAGGATTCTTCATCTTCTGAGTCAGCGAGGAGATGAATCTTTGTGCTGAAGGAGAGAAATTCTGATTAAATGGCTGTTTTTGCGTGACTTAAATAGGCAGTCGGCCCTGCCCTTTCTGGCAAGCTGAAAGGCCATTTGTCTGTGAAAAGCACACGTGAACCAATCAGGCTTCAGTATTTGGAGAAAACGGGTGAAGTTTATTTATATAGCACACTCCATACACAATGGTAATTCAAAGTGCTTTACAAGACTCATAACATAATCACAACAAATACATAAGAAAAACAATGAATGAACTCATTATTTGTATATAGCCTATTAATGTGCTAACGATACTATTTATTAACTATGAATTAACTAATAGTTTGCAAATGATTTATAATTATTTTATTAATGTATTAGTGTTACCAAAAAGGGTGTAAGACACAAAGTAATGGATAAAAAAATATGATGTTCAAAAAGATCAATACAAAATGGTTAATAGAATTATATAATGCACAGGTGAAACCCATAAGTTTTACACAGAAAGCAAATGAAAAAATTACAAGCTTTTTATGACTTCATCAAACACTTTAGTAGAATTCGACTGCACATCTATAAGGACAACTAATTTACTATATAAAGTAGCCTTTTTTGATATATGGCATGCAGTTATTTTTAAAGCAGCATTTTGTAAGTTTTTTTTTTTAAATTGCTATAATGAGTAATGTATTTCATACTGTAATTGAACTCCTGTATATATATATATATATATATAGCACTATACTGTAGCACAGCAGTCTGTCTGTAATAGTTGTGACTTGCCGTTTTCTTTAGCACTAGCATTTACAGGGTTAATGAGGAGAGTTCAGGAAGTGCGTATGAGAAAATATAAGTGCTGCGTAAGCTGCTGTGCCTGTTGTTGTTGTTCTGTGTTCTGCATTAAAGCTTTCAATGAAAAGCTCCTTTCTTTGTCATTCTCAAGACATTACAATAGGAGAGAGTGGGGACGAGTTACTCAGCAACTGTTTTTACAAATAAATGTGAATTGAATTGGATATAAAAAAAAGTAAAAGTTTTTTTTTTGTTTTTTTTTTTAAATACTAAAATACTTGGTTTAAATGCAAACCAGCAGGTTTTTTCTTTTTCTTTTTTGTAATGTTACAGTTGGAATTAGCATAGCACACTACTCGGTATTATAATGTTGCGTTTGAAACGTGTGATGGGACCCTCGCTCTGGGTCGCTCATGGTACTACATACCAGGAATGACCCAGATGCCGTTCAGGTGATTTATCTACGGTTTCTGTCAAACAGTGATCTTAAGGCTCTGAATAACATAGGGTTCATGTTCCTGTTATCCATGTTCACAGTCATAACGGTTCCATCACTTGTGTAGGCATACTGTCTTCGCCACTCTGCTCGCTTTTCTGGACTTCCTGCACGGCGGGTCAAACAAGCAGCCAGGTGCACAGTAGCTGTTTTACCATAAAACATGAGTATAAATGATGTCACAAATATGTACATGTACAGGGGGATCTCTCTAAATGCATTTACCATATTTTGTGGGACAATATATGGAATAACAACACGGTCTATTTCCATGCCTCTATTCATCCAAAACTGGTGAAAAAAGGCCCATGCTTCTTCCTCAGGGGTCACAGGGGATAGAAGGATCCCAGGGATGTTGTGGCGAGATGCTCGCATGCTATTCCAGCGATCTGGCAAAGGGTTTGGCTCATAGAAAAGCACATTGCTCGTATTGTAAAACTCTCTGTTTCTCACTTGAATGTTCCCTTGAGCAATTGCAAATGCAGTGTGAGAATCAATGGCGCAGTTCCACGGAGAGTAAAGAATGGTGTCACGGATGTTAGGTGTGGGCACCAGGCCACCTGCTGGCATAAATTGGTCGACAATTGTGCCATGACCAACAAACACAATGTCTATGTGACCTCCGCCAGGCCTTGTCAAATCCTCAGGAATGGGACCCAAATTCTCCAGAAAAAATCTGAGAAGATTTACAAATTCAATCTGACGAGTTACTCCCTGAAGCCAGGAGACAACTGTGCTGTCTGTACATGTTCCCATGATATACGCCATTACGTTCTGTCCATTTTCATTCATGCTGAGAGAATATCCCCCCAAGTTCTTGATGAGATTCCTCATTCGGAACAATTTTTGGATGATTTCGCTGTAATGAGAAAAGTTGTACTGTGAGTCAGTCAGTTACCTTCAGACCTTCATTATTGCTTGCGTTTTCAATATTGCAGTACTGTACAATCTCAGACAAATATAAGATGTATTGGCTTTGGCTAAGATAAATTAGTAGAAATTAAAATTTGTAGAAAATAAAATATCATACTGCATTGCATCCAGCTGTTCCTTTAGCTTTTGTCGGCCTTCCAGTATTTCCCTGGCTGAATCCCGTAAGAACTTGCTGGCCTCCGTGACCCGATTGCCTTTTACTAATTCTTCACACTTCACAATCAGGTCGTACAGACACATGCCAAAACCAATCACTCCCAGTACCTGGAAAGACAGTCACAATCACAAAATCACTGTCTAACATATAAGAGCAATGCAGTGAATATTTAATATTGTTCTCTTGAAGAGTCACTTCAAGAGAATTTCAACTTTGCAAAATGGAATGTTTGAGAAAAGAAAGCTGATACCCTTGATCCTGCTTTAACAGCAGCTTTAATGCCAATTTGTCCAATGTCCTTCACCATTTCTTTAGCAGATACCTTCAGGCTACTCGTGATCACAGCGGAACGAACGAGGCCCAGAGCTTGGCAAATAAAGCGCGAGGCCTCGGCTGGAGCCACTCCACCTGGTGTTATGTGACGAAAGAACGTGGCCCTGTTGAAACCTCTGAGAAAGTCCAGGGGTACATGAGTTTTATTCCTTCTGGCCAGAGCCCACATAAGTTGAGTGGTCACCTCACACTCCAACTCATCAGCATGACCCCTGAGCTGTGTTCCTCCACACCTGTCCCTCAGATCTCGCAGTTGCTTCTGAATGCGCGTCCCAACCTCCTCATCTTCTTTAATTAATTCTATAGCTTTATTAAAGGTACTGCTGGACATACCTGCCTCTACCAATGTGGAAGTGACGCTGACTACAGTGCCTGCTGCAGCGGCAACCAATAGAGGGCTGGCCAGACCTCCTGTCAAGATAGTGGCAAGCACTGCTCCAGTTATTGAGGCCACAGATGTAGCAGCTCCAACCACCTGAGCAATGTTGCTGTCCTGATGAACTTTTTCCAGCTCTTGCGCCAGTTCCAACAGCTTTCTTGCACATTCCTTTCGGTTTTCCAGCCAGCGCAAGAGTGAATCACATAAAAGATCTGCTGCCTCCATGATTAGAGCAGGAACTGTGAGAAGAGAAAATGACATATATTTCTTCAAATGGCACAATATATCATCTAAAGATTACAGTAATGCACGCCTGATGTCAACACTTTAGAACACTGGTCTGTCATTAATGAATAACTGCACAGGAACAAATGAGTAACGCATTATTAACATTCTAGTAACTTCTATTAACTAACAAGAAACTCTTATTAACGAATTAGTAAGTAATGGTGCTCAGTTGAATGTGGTAGTTCATTATTAGCTAATCAATAACTACAACTTTTTTCATACCTTTTTTTCTCACCAGGGGTGGGCTTGCTTATTAACAAAAAATTAAGGCTCTATTTTAGGCAAATGTAAAGGCCCTTTCACATCAAAAGTGAAATAAATAAACCTCAGGCTGAAGGAAACGCAAATTCACTCCTGTACAGTAGAGGGCGCCGCTCTAACAAACCTTTCGGCTGTGCTGCCATTCTGGACGGTAGAAGAATAGGAACACTGTAAAAAGTAATCTAATGACTTAAAGGTGCAATATGTAAGAATTTTGCAGTAAAATATCCAAAAACCACTAGGTCAGTGTTATATATTTTGTTCACTTGAGTACTTACAATATCCCAAATGTTTCCAACTATTTGTAAATCGTGAGAAAATTGCAATTTTAACCAAGGGTCCGGGACGTGTGAGGAGTCGCCTGTCAATTGCGTCATACCCGCGTTACCCTCGGTTTCCGGTTTTATTTTGTTGAAACCATGGAAACACCAAAGACGCTTTTATATATTACATGTTTTAATAGACAAGGGAACAACTGTTTTGATATATTTATAGACAGAAAACGAATTGTTGTTATATAGCTCAACACGTTTAGTCTTATTGCTTAAATCTAATTTTCTTGATTTTTTGCGAGTACCATGCTTTACCATGCCTCAGAGAAAAACACTATTTTGTGAAGTAGCTAACATAGCATAATCAGATGCAGCTTTATTTTTAGTAACAGTAATACAGCATTTTCTCCATCATACAATACGTTTTAAAATTAATTGCATGCCATTTATCAACACAAGCCATCCAGCATTTAATATGATATTCTAAAATCGATCTATCTTACTGCAGTGTGTAACAGTGTCTCACAGCAGCCGCCGAGCGAACGCACAGAGTAACGTTATAACATCATTTTCAACACACTCAAATGTATCTAATATGATAAACAGAGCTGTGTTACCTCATACTCATGACCGGAAAAGCGGAAGTGGCGCCGGCGACTGTGTCATAATAAAAGTCCCGCTGCTCGTGAGGCGTGTGTTGCGCAATCGCTCCAGCGGCCTCGTTCAGCTCCCACAACACTCGGTCCTGCTCTGCTTCATACTACAGGAATGTTAATAATCACATCCATGAACATGATTTCTTCCCGAGTCCTATCCCTATTCTTTTGCACCGTCCGTTGAGGTAAAGACCACATGTCCCAAGATTCCGTGCTCAAACTTGCCGTCATCAAGCTACGCCTTTGTTTTGAATAGGCCTCTAGCGACCTCTAGGAGAGAAATCTTACATACTGCACCTTTAACTTAAATAATGAGGAAACCTGTTGCTTTAAAATTAAGTAAACTTCACGTAATTGAGAATATTAAGTTATGTGGAATTGTCAAGTTCACATTACTTAAATTTTTCAATTACTCATGGTTTATTTAATAATTTTAATGGTTAATGGTGTTTAATGGTTGAATTGGATCATCGAAGGTCAGCAGCAAAGACATTGGCTAATAAAGTGAGATTACATTTGTTTTATTTAATTATTGCAGGTTTGCATAATTTTAGTTAGCATTTAGTTAGCATTTCATTGTTTTTATTAATTTTGAGAAAAACTGAATCTGTTTTTGTGCAGCTGAGATGAGTAAATGCATGCTCATTTAGTCTAGAACTACAATGTTCACACACACACACGACGCCTCTGCACACACTTACGATTTCTCTCAACATGGCGACAGGAGAGCTGTCAGTCAATAAATAGGAAAACAAAGTAACTTATTTGAAAAAGTAACTCAGATATTTTGTTGTAAATTTGAAAAGTAATTTACTTTATTAGTTACTTAGTTTTTAAGCCAGTTTAACATAATTTAAGTTGAAATGAATTTGTACAACCAAGTTGATTCTACTATTCTATTCTACTAATTATTTAGAGAATAAACGAGTAGTCAAACACTACAAAAAAGAATTCAAATCAGCTAAGGGTGGATATACAAAATACTGTGATGTGTGAAATTTGGGAAAATCCAGCTAAAGTCCTTAAGATTCTTGAAATTCTTGAAAAAAACAAACAGCAGACCAGATATAGGCCTTTTAGGGAAGACTTAAGCACTTTCACTGAGATCACAAAACAATCAATCACAAACTTTCGTTGCTTTCCTTTCATTTTTAAAACGTTTATACATTGAATGTTATTAATGATGAATAAATATATGAAAAATGTACTTACATGTCTGCTGTTTAAGTAACTCTATGAATCACAGCAGCCAATCCTTAACTTACAAGTACAAGTTTGTGTTGCAATGTCCTCTGAATATTTTTGAGAGTAGGAGGATGTCCGTGCTGGGAGGAGAAAGGTCAGAAAAACTGTGTAGGGACTTTTTTTTAGAGCTAGATCTAATACAGAAACCGAAACTGTTCTGTGCTGTTTTGCCTGTGTTCTTTGAGCCCTAATTGGTTTCTGATTTAATTCACCCATTCGTACTTTCTTACTTTCGTTTATGGTTATGTGACTTTGTTTCTGTGACTTCTCCAGCGATCTCCTGCATGTTAGGTTGTTAAATAAAGACTTATCCATCATCCTGCGCTCATTACAGCCACTCGCACGTGACACTAACAACATCCACAATAAAATATGTGCAAACATCTGCTTGTCTGCAGACTGTGAGTTCTGTGCACATGTGGCTGGTCTTCTGCAGATGCAGTGATTGCATATTAATAAGGAATAACAAGATTTAATATGAAAAAGATTCTAAGTGATTAACGCTATATAAAGTTGAAAGTTGAATAATATAAATGAATATAAATTTATATAAATTAATGTACAGTATATGACAAAAATAAAAAACTAAATATAGGCCTAAAATCAAAACATTAATATACATTAACCAAATCATTGACAGAATTTCCTATCATTTATGACAGAATGCTTTCCCGCCATTTCTGGAATCTCTACACAGTTCATGTTTTCGCTGTTATGGAAAAAATGAAATTATAGGCCTACTTTAAATTTGAAAAACCGCCAGTAGATGGCAACAAGTCACTGTCTTAATAAGTGAGACATTAATTAATTCATTAAGTAATTCAACTGATTACTTCAAAATGGCTGATTTTGAGCAAGTGACTATCTTTGTGAATGTGTCATTGAATCATTGACTCGGGCGATTCGTTAAAAATCACTGAATCGTTTAGGAACGAAACACCACTGTGTTGATCAGAGACGCAAACATTCTGCTGTGACTCTGGAGTTATTTTGGAACAAAGCACTCAATTTTGACAAATGTACATCACATAATATTAGCTTAAACTTAGCCTATGTTTTAATTTATTAACTATTTATTTTTTAATTATATACCATTGGATAAAGTACAAAACAGTGATGATCTTAATAGGACTAATGAGCATCCAGCTCAAGGCTGTGCCGGTAGACGGACATGGTATTTTTAAACTGTCCAACCTAAAACCGGACAATGGACACCCTATTTAACATTTTTATTTTGAACAGTGCAAATATTGCTGTTTCCAGCCTCGTCATGTTCAGCTTCGTTAAAAAGCGTCGTGCAGAATTACTGCTTGGGCTCGACTTCTGTGAACAGTAAACCCCGCCTTCTTTGATTTGATTGGCCATCTCCAGCATTTTAACATTGACGAGCGCTGTTGGACCGCTGCACTGAACCAGAGCTTGCTAAATAGATGAATCATGTTGGCCGCATGGGCATTCGCTTGGGCCGATGTAATACGTAAATGTAGGCCTTGGGCCGGCCCACATTGTTCAGCAGCCCATCAGGAAAACGTCCCCGGTGCTCCAGATGGCCAGTGCGTCCCTGGGTACAGTGGGTAGGGGGCGCTATTACACATCTGCTGAAAAAGTACAGAATCTCCAGATCAAAACTCAGGCAAAGCAGCAGAAACAAGCATTTGAAGCATTGCTGACATCATCATCTTTTCTTTTCTTTTATCTATTTATAAAGCACATTTTAAAACAACTCATGGTTGACCCAAAGTGCTGTACAATACACATTTACTCAGAATAATAAGACAATACAGACAATAAATAAGTAAATTATAACTGGTTGAAAGCTAGTGAAATGTTTCTTAAGCAAAAACTTAAAGCTATGTAGGGAGGAGGCAGTTCTAATTGAAACTGGTAAGTTATTCCAGAGACTAGGAGCAGAAACAGTGAAAGCTCAATCAGTGTTTGGATCTTCAACCTAAAGTCTCTGAGGAGTACCTGACAATTTCTATCCTTATTATTTATTTTTATGATGTAATTTTTGAATGAATGTTTTCATGTATTCCTACTTCATATATTAACCTTCATCATACAGTGTGTGTATGTGTGTGTATACATATATATATAAAATATAATATATATAATATAATATAATATAATTATGCTTTTTTTCTCAGTTGGTCAAAACAAAAGTGGCAGATTTGTTACTTACTCCTTCTGATAACATTTTCCAGTGAAAATTTGTATTTTGGTCATACTTCCAAGACGTAGAATCTGTGATTCTGAAGTACAGTATGCACCGGTGTGGTCACTGACAGCAAACATTAAATTCATCTGTGCTGAGGAGCCGTGCCAATGCACAACACACGTAAAAATGATAATTTCGCAAATAACTGCAATT
Organism: Mylopharyngodon piceus; assembly: GCA_039654765.1. Classification (NCBI taxonomy): domain Eukaryota; kingdom Metazoa; phylum Chordata; class Actinopteri; order Cypriniformes; family Xenocyprididae; genus Mylopharyngodon; species Mylopharyngodon piceus. The sequence goes on from CM077439.1 coordinate 31,378,235, forward strand.
GCAGGTTTCAAACAGAGATGGCGAGAATGAGGCAAAACTTACGGACTGCAGCTTTAAGTATATCTGCCTTCCATACATATTTTGTATTTCCTTGCTTACAAAGTTACACAACAAATACATACCTGTTTTAAAAAGTATGGTAACAAAGTGGCATGTAATATTTCTGAGTACTTTAGAAGGCTTTTTTAAATGAAATATTCTTAAATCATGTAAAAATGACCTATACCAATGAGCACATGAACACAAATACAGGTCTTCAAATGAGCTCCGAATGCACTGGTTCTGACGGGCAGCTTCAGTCTGAGAGAGAGATATCTGACTGCTGCCTTAAATACAACTCCAAAGAGGCAAAACACACCCGCAGTGTTGCCAACTACTTTCAAAAGAAAATAAGCTAAAGCCTGCCCAAAAAGTCGCTAAAGGTCGCTAGATGACGTCATGCGTCAATTAGCATATTCGTGACGTCATCACGTCGTACTTGCATTCTGCCTGCTTGTTTTTTTCTCTCCTAATTCGTGCTCATATACTGAATTTTGATATAATAGCTATAATATAACCGAATGTCCAATAAAGCTGTTCTCATTTCCTATATATATATTTTTTTTTGTCAGACAACAGAACGAGTATGATATAGTGAATACATCTTTTGTGTAAATTATCTTAATTCAGTGAGTTCGGAAGCTGGATGAACCTAAGCTCTGTGATATAGTGAGTGTAAGTGATAAACAATAAGAATGGAAATCACTGAACAGACGCAGAGAGAGGTGTGACTACAGCGGGAAAGCAAGACCTCGTGATCTCTGTGTTTCAATATTGTTTCCTCTCGCCCTCTTCTCCCTTCTTCACTGATATTGTCTGAGCTATGAATTTTGACAAATGTTTTCACAATCAATTCAGCTTTTTCCTTCTCTGTAACAGCCGTATTCCCATTGATTGTTAATGTTGGATACCTATACTGTCTCCTAATCCCATTCATTTTCCTGGGAAGAAGGAATAGATAGAGATTTATTTTCTTCTTGTCTTCCTATTCCTTAAGATATTCTCAGTCCGTTTCACAATTGAATGGATTTCTAATGATTTGAGAGAATTGGAATTGTCAAGTCCTTGCAAGGCATTAAAACAAAATAGTACAATATTAAAAATGAATGTCATCATAGATATAGTTTTGTAATATATCCTGTTATTCAAGGACGTCTGAAATTTGTACTCATTATCCCTGGGAGACAGTATGAAATTTGATCCATGGCAGAGATTTCGAGATGTTCTATGTGAAAAATAACTTCTGCATTGTGTAGGAAATAAGAAGAAAAATAACGTTGGTGGTCAACTTTTATTTACTATTACCAGATTGAGATGGAAGTCTAAATTTATAACAGAATACATTATGCTGATGCATTTGTGAGGATTATTTAATTATAGTATTTTTGGATATAATTCAGAGTAGTTTACTGCTGCACAAGAAGAAATTGCTTGCTTTTTTCCCACAAAGAAGAACTTGCTTTATTAAAATAAAAATGAGGAACTGCTACTGTCAACCGGATGATAAAATTAAGAGACGTTTGAAAGAGGTGATTGAAATGCAAATCAGATTGCTTATATACAATTGTGGTCGGAATTTACATGCGGCTAACTCTTGAGTGTTCATTTTTTAGATTAAACCAGACCATATCTTCTGGGACGGCTGCCAATATAAAGAACAACTATGCTCTGCACTAAGCGAGGGACAGAGAAGACGCCACATGGCTGCAGAGAGAAGAAGACGATGGACCGGCCGTTCCACCCCTGAGAGAGAAAACTGATAGTGTATCTCAGAGGGGCTGGATTTAAAGAAACCACAGTGCATCGATAGCTGCATTGAGAGGCAGAGAGAGACACAACTGCATAACAAGCAGTTAATCAATGAGGGTTTCTGAGACGATGACCCACTGCAGAGAACCACCAAAACGTTTGGCCATGGCTTTACCCTCATTCAAGTGGGGAGCGAGACCATAATAAATTGCCATTTTTGAAAGGTAATGTCAGATGTGTTGGCCTACCTGAAGGACATCACTGGACCCCTGCTGGACCCCCTGCAGTTTGCTTATCGAGCAAACAGGTCTGTGGGTGATGCAGTCAATATGGGTCTGCATTATATCCTACAACATCTGGACAAACCTGACAGACAGGCAGCAGCTAGTGAGGCTGGGAAAACTCACATCCAGGACCCGCACCATCAGCACTGGAGCTCCTCAGGGCTGTGTCCTCTCCCCACTGCTCTTCTCGCTCTACACAAATGACTGACCTCTAAAGACCCCTCTGTCAAGCTCCTGAAGTTCGCAGACGACACCACAGTCATCGGCCTCATCCGGGACGGAGACGAGTCTGCTGACAGACTGGAGGTCGAACAGCTGGCTGTCTGGTGCAGTCACAATAACCTGGAGCTGAACACGCTCAAAACAGTAGAGATGATCGTGGACTTCAGGAGAAACCCCCCTGCATCATGAACAGCACTGTGGAGGCAGTGGAGTCATTCAGGTTCCTGGGCACCACCATCTCTCAGGACCTGAAGTGGGACAATCACATTGACTGTGAAAAAGGCTCAGCAGAGACCGTTCTTCCTTCGCCAGCTGAGGAAGTTCAACCTGCCACAGGTGCTGCTGACACAGTTTACTCAGCTGTTATTGAATCAGTTCTGTGCACTTCTATAACTGTTTGGTTTGGGTCAGCCAGCAAATCAGATATAAGAAGACTGCAACGGATTGTTAGGACAGCTGAAAGGATAATTGATGTGCACCTGCCCAACCTTCAGGACTTGTTTTAGTATTCACTTTCAGTACTTGAGAGTAAAAATTAGTTGTGTGTGTGTGTATATATATATATGTATGTATTCTATTCACCCTGCCGTATATACAGTACAAATCTGTATGTCTTCTGTTCCAGATGTATACCACATTAGTATTATTATTTATTTTATTTTACTTATTTATTATTATTTTCTTAGTTTTACTTCTTTAAATGTTCTTTCTGTTCTCATGTCGTATGTTTATGTGTACCATGAGCTCCTGTAGAAAACCACAACAAATTCCTTGTGTGTTCGTGCACACCTGGCGAATAAAGCTCATTCTGATTCTGATTCTGTAAAGAATTAGATAGATACACAAATAATGTACAATTAAAAGATGCTTATTTTAAATGAATTGTGCAGCTGTTAATGGGGCAAGAAGATATGATAGATACGACAGAACCATGATAATATGAAATGCTTCAAAACAGAGCGGCACAAAGCGTTTATGCACAACCCGTGTGCAGAATGATTCAAGCGAATAAGGCTGCACTGGTGCGAGCTCCGCGGCAGACTTCTTCCCGGCAGTCAAAGCGGCGTTACGTCACAAAAGTGCAGACTCAGAGGAAGACCGCGAGTGTTTAGGGTGTCATTCGGGACTAGAGTCACAGAGCGCTGCGCAAGCACGCATTGAAAAGTTCACGGCATAAAGCAAAGAAATGTCGAGCACACAGATCCTAGCATATATCCAACACTTTATTGATCTTTTGTTTTTTTACAGTTTTAAATTCCAGTTACTGTGTGTTTGATGCCAATTCATAGTCCTTGTGCTGTGTGATCTAACAGACACCCGGTAGAACGTAGGGAGAAACAGCAATAAACTCCAGCAAAATAAAGTCATTTTATGCAAATCCACAGCCCTTTATCTACAGATCAAGCATTATAATGGGAACATGTCATATAGGAGAGAGTTTTACCGTGCTGACTGTCGTAACCGAATGCGGCGCGCTGTTTGAATGCTGAACGGAGAATGATTGACAGCCGCAGCGGAGGGAAGAAGAGTTTCCGAGAACTTTAATTTAACGGTGTAAATGTTCTTCTGGCCCTCACATTAAGCTATGAAATGGCTTCAAATGACTTTGAAAATACTGCAAGAAAAATTAATTGGTGCTTGTCTATTTCTTTTGGTACATGTGCCATAGGCCTATAAAAGAGCGCAATAAGCGCGCTCTGAAACAACCGCGATTAGATCAATAATCAGACGATTGTTTAATTATCGCGACAGGCCTATGCCCATGGTAACTACACGGGAAACAGCAGCAGGGAAACAAGAGGTGAACAGACAATAATGGAGACACAGGCAGGGATCATGAGTTAGCAAAATTTCAATTTAATTAATTCTTGAAATCATTTGAAAGCAAGCAATTATTTTTTTTTTTTTCTGACATTCTGTTATGAACACACACATGGCAACATCATTTATTTTTTCGGAAGTTGCGCAGGTTTTGAACATTTCGGCTCCTCTTTCACGGGTGTGCACAGATTCACAGATGTTTTGAATTCTGCTACTTCCTGATTATCATAGGTGCCGTTAACGGAGGTCGTGCGTTGGCCTATTTCATTGTTCTTGTAATGTCGGATGAGCTGACCAGAGCACAGGAATTGAACCACAAAGGATTTGCTTAAAATATCAATGGTGCAAGAATGGTTGGGTGGAACCTGTATCTCCATACTCAGCGAGTGCAGGGCCTTATCAACAGTGGCTATCGTTTCAGACTTTGAGCGACTCTGGTCATATTTCAAAGAACCTTTTCCAATCATTTTAACTATAGTTGTAATTCCACCAGAGGCTGATAGCTCTAATGCCCCTCCGGCTGTATGCGTAATGCCCTTTAGAACAGATCTTGTTTTGTCCCTGCCTTCATCCACCTTCACCACATATTTGGCTGACTCACAGTTCTTGTTGTCAGCTATGATCTGTTTTATCAGTTCTAACTTGCCTGGACTTTTCCCTCCATGGTTTTCACAATGATCAATTTGAAAACGCTGCCCAGTTATGTCATAGTTTACAGAGAGAACTTGCATGTTTTTGTTTTTTTTTAAATCGTCTTTGGTCTTAGAAGTGATACCATTTTGATCTTTAGCAATGTAGTGACTTTTACAAATCCTTATTGGGTAAAAAGGAATCAGGCCCTTCTTTATATCTGCCCATGTTTTCCACTCTAAAATTTCAAATTGATCTTTATTCACAAGAAACTGACGTCCATCATTATTAGCAGCTTGGCTCAATGCATCTGAACTTTTAACTGCCTTTAACGTAAACTTATTACATCCCCCAAATCCAAGAATGTAATTTTCTACATTTTCATGAAGAACTGCAGCTACATCTTCAGGTGGATCTTTTGATGCAACAAACATCAAGTTATGGTCGAAGTCGAGAATGATCTGGTCCTCCTCATCTTCCACAGCTGAAGGCTTGCTGAGAGATGATCCACGAGCATAACGCTGATGGTGATTAGAAGGGTCTGCAAGACAAATCCAAAAGAAATACACAAACCCAAGACTGATTACTTATTGATTATTAACAATAATTATAAATAAGTATAGCTTCACACATGGATTAGTTTAGGAGCTCTGCAGTGAGCAGAATGATGAAACACAAGAACCGAAGGAGAACACACCAGTGCTTTCAATGTTAGGAAGATCCTCTGAATTCACCCCAGCATACAGCAGACGGATCTGGAGCAGAGCAAAGATGATGACCACGCTGAAACCCATCATCACCTTCCGTCACAATATCTGTGAAGTGATGAGAAGATGAGGCTGATGTACTTACATTGTTATTAACTCTTTCTCCACCAGCATTTCTGATCATTTTCGCAAAAGTTTCGTGGCCCCAAGAATATTTTGTTATATGAACATACAATATATCAAAAGAAAGAAGAGAGCCTCTGCTTTTAAACAAGAAGAATCATTTCTATCACAAATTTGAAAGAACGTTTCTAATATAAAATGAGAAACAAGACACACACGTCTTACCTGTGAACGATCACCTGTAAATGTAGAGCTGATGAGACTTCGAAGATGTTCTTCAGAGCTCCCTGACACCCGTCCAGCACACGCACTCTTATATATCACAGCCCTGATGCAAATACAGCTGTGCACATTATCATACGTGATCAGAGTTTTTTGTTTGCTAACAAGCCACATTTTCAAAACTCAAACTGTGTCTGTTCAAATGACTTTGACCAAACTGTTTCATTGTTTTCACACAAAATGCATTCAATGAGCACGTTTTCCAAAATCCATGAACACCTTTGTCATTCATACTTTACACCATGTGCAAAACGCTATATATTTGCAGCACAGTTTTCAAATGTTAACACTGCTTTCAAAACCGATGAAAGCACATTCAGATCAGAATGATGGCAAACTCATTACTGCAGGAATTACATTGAAATATGAAATACTGAAATATAAAATCTTAGCAGAATATTTGCAATGAAATTAAATAATAATTATTACAAGCACAACTACTGTAATTGCAATTTCAGCTGAAAGCCAACAGGTGTCTATTTTTTTCTACCGAGTCTACCAATACTAAAAGTACTTTTTCTAAACTCTTAACACACCTACATCACACAATTAGCCAAATAGTCCATTTTCTGCCCAAAACCATATTTTGTTAAATACAAAAAACCTTTTTTTACATATACTAACTCTATCAAAACACAAAACACACATTCTGTCAAACACTAGCACTAGTTTTCTACCAAACATGAACATACAGTGAAATACTGCATTACTGTCATGTTTCAGTTCTACCTGTAGAAAATATGAATCCATTGTTTTTATAATTCAGTTTCCTTTTACTGTAAGCCATTCTACATGTTTGGTTGAGTGTTGAATGTGTGTATTCTTGGCAACAGAAGTGAATGAGTCATTACTTTATAGAAATGTACAGTAGAAAAGAAGAAGAATTGCTCAGGGCAGCTCCTGGTCAAATGAGTCCCCTGAGCAGAACTTCAGTTGGTTGAAATCTCTATCTGGGAACGGGGCGGGGTGTTGATGGTGCCCTACACAGACCACATATTCTGCCTATATGGAACAGTGGTAGTGCAATCGTTGTAGTATGAAGCTTTTACTGAAATGAAATTGTGAAATTGTTCCCATTGCTCAACAAATTCAACATACGTGGCCTTTGATTATGAAAGCCTTTTTTCCACCACAGAATAAAAAAGCATAAAAGGTAATTGTGACTTTTCTTACAATTATGATTTTTTTCTTGCAATTGCAAGTTCACATCTCATAATTCTGACCTTTTTCTTAAAATTGTGAGACATAAACTAGGAATTGAGAGAAAAAAGTCAGAACTGTGAGATAAAAAGTCACAATTTTATTTTGTGTCCCATGGCAGAAATAAGCTTTCCACATGTGTAAGGGGGAAAAGCATACAGACGCACAGTTCAGCATACATTCTTCCTCCTCTCCCCTTCCTCTCCTTTCATCCTTGTCCTGATCCATATACTCCTCTGCTCCTTCATCTATTCCTCTCCCTCACCCAGACATTATTTTTTCTTTCCGCTCCTCTGTGTTGTATCAGGACCGATACTGGTATCGGTGCCTCCATGTAGTTTATAATAAACAATAAAGGCATCCACGAGGCAAAGTTTTTATATTAGAGGTTTGGAATTGAGTAGATTTATTTATTACTTATTTATTAATCTTTGTAAGGCAGAGAGGATGACACATCTGAACCAAATATACACTCTACAACAAGATGGTTATTTAAAGGTTCTTTACACGTAGTAACACGTCCTGAAGAAACCATTATATGCTGAAACTGTTAGAGTTCAGGGTTATTTATTCCAACCTTTTTGTTTTCCAAATCTGTAGCTGTCAAAGCTCCTCATTGCTGGTTTTCTGGAGCTCAGCCATTCAAATACACAGACTGTCAGCACACTCTCAACAGGTAAATCATTTCTTTCTTATGTCTATATATATTTTAAGTTTAAAAATTGCAGATGATTTCCTACCAATCATGTCTTTTTCTCTTTTTAATTTAACAGTACATGTAAGCGTGATCAGCTCTGTTCAGTTAAGGATACTCATCTTCTTTTCTCTACAAAGTAAGTAATAGAGATATTGAATTTATGACCCATATTGTTTTAAATGATCACTTTGTGCATGAACATATACTAAAAACGCTAAAGCTGTCCCATTACTTTATATCACTTTTTCCTTTTAACATGGTAAAGGGCTTACATACTGCCCATTTTTGCTAATTTTGGCCTTCATAAACATAATTGTTTTTACATAAACATTGTAACTCTAAACTCAACTGTGTATTTCAGATGCCGTCACATCCCACAACCTCATCATCTGCAGAAACTGAGAATGAAGGACGTAAAGACATCATACTGTGAAGATATTTCACTGGAACTTGGTTTTCATTACTTCTATATCATGTTCACTGTCATTTGTTATTTATTAATTTATTCAGGTAATAACTGTTGTTAGAGCACTGTCATTTTTGCCACAATTTGCCATGTCAATAAAAAATAAGTACCTACTTGACACAACATGCTGGTTTTTTTAATGTAAGACCCAAATAGAGGCAACAAGACATTATAAGACCAGGCAAGATAAAAATAATATTAATAAGTAATATATAAAAATAATATTAATATGAAGATGCTAATATTCTAATATTGATGAAAATAAGCTATTATTTATAACACCATTAAGGTCCAATACAGCACTTTCAAAGCATGGTTCTTATAAAAAGGGTTTTATTTAGCACCAAAAAGATGTCTTTAGGGTCTTAAGATTCAGGAATATATTTTGGAAATGTATTCTAGGTGCAGGACAGCCAATTGACGGAGACATATGTTCAAATCCTCTTTCACACACAGTTTATTTCAGTGTAGAAATAAAGATGTTTATCTCTCTGCCGCTCTGGCCTAAATGTTTTCACTATCAACATGCAAAGTGATGAATTTGAATTCTACCTGCAATTGCACTGCCGGTTATATCACTGCAATTCCCGTTATCTTGGTACTGGTAGACTTTTCAGCAACTTCTCCTTAGCTTAGCTAGGCGAGTTATATAGACATTCAATACTCTTATTGTTATCATTAAAAAAAATGTGTGTTAAAACAAAACAGGTTTAAAGTTCATTGTAGGAGCTGATGAAGTAGCTGGCAGTTTTATGGTTGAGCTTTGAAAGAGCTGAAATAACAGAGGAAGTACTGGAATATGTGTTTTAAATAATGTTTGTTCTGTGTAAATGTTGGTTTGTATGTTATTCTTTTCTTTTCTTTGGTTGATATGGATCTAAGGGTCTGAAATAAAGAATGAAATGAAAAAATGAAACGAGGAACAGACTTACAGATCTCCAGTACTAGATTGAGTAAACTCGTTCTCTCAGTTTAATTGAGTAATGGGGTCTTGTATATTTGAGTTCACTTAACTTGCTGCTCACATAGACTGTACTGAAATTGCCAAACGGACTTAAAGGGTTAGTTCACCCAGGGGCGCCTGCAGGATTTTATCTCAGGGCACGCACACAACTAGCGCCTTAACAAGGTGGTCTCGGCCCGATTGCAAGCGAACTCTCGGGGGCGGTTTGCTTGTGGTGTGACAGAAATCCAACCCAATGGACCAACGACCCAAGCAATATCATATTTCAGTGGGAAATGTCTTATATAAAATGCAGCAGTGTTTGATTCAGTGAGTGAGAACATTAGTTACTGCAGTTGAAAACCAAAAAGCACCTCTTCATCTTAAAATGTTGTGTAATCGCACTTAGGGTTGCCAACTTCTGGAAAGGAAAATAAGGGACAATCGTGGTTCTTAAAAGGGACACTCAACATATTTGTACTGTACCACACAGTGTTTGTCATTTCAGTATCTGCAGTCAAGTTTGTGAATAAAATAAAATGTTCTCAGACATAAACACATTTGGGTAATTTCGTGTTTCGTTTTTTTCTCCTGAAGAAAGACAAGCATAAATGAAGAAGAAAGCCAAAATATTAATTGTAATGGATGTATATTTACTAAGTTTTCCAATATTTTGTAGAGGGGTGTCAGAATTACAATTTGGAGTCAGATTACAGGGGGGTAAAATGACTTTATAACAACATCATTATTTTATTTTTAGACAGAGATTGGTAGGCCTGTTAGTTAAATCTGTTGACTTTATCAATCTTTGTTGCATTATATGCCAGCAGTTCAAAAATGGCAATATCTTAATATCCTTTTAGATTCTAGTTCTTAAAAAACTTTTCTTTTCTTAATTTTTAAGGCCCAATATGGTTAATTTCAAGTGATCTCAATGCGCCTCCATGAGTAAATTGGTACACATTTTCAATGGACGCGCATTTTTCTAAAGAACATGTTGAAACTGGAAATGTATGTCTTTTTTGTCTATCAACACAACTGATGATGAACTGCCTCTCCTCTCGCTCAGATATTGCGTGTGCGCGCTCAAACTGTGTCCCGCGCGCTCGCGAATCTCTCTGTGCTCTTGCAGAAATTCATTTGCTTCTGGATTAAACGCTGTCAAAAGTTATTAACTAATCAGAAGAGACGACTGATCCATGAAAATGCTACGTGGCTGAGAGTGAACTGCGCCTGGAATTCTTTCAACAAAGAGGATATTTAATTTCTTTACAATTTAATAATATTAATCAAATGTAACCTAGTCTAACTGCATCACATTACAGGTCAAACCCCAATTTATCTAAACAAACAAACAAAAAGGTTCTTAAAGTTTGTGTACTTGTTGAAATTTATATAAAAAATAGGTAACATTTTAAAATAAGGTTTTTATTTGTTAACATTAGTTAATGTATTATCTAACATGAACTAACAATGTGCAATACATTACTGTAATTATTAATCTTTGTTAACTTTAGTTAAAATACAGCTGTTTGTTGGCTGTGCATTTACTAATGTTAACAAATACAACTTTTGATTTTAATAATGTATTAGTAAATGTTGAAATTAACAAAGATTAATAAATGCTGTAGAAGTGCAGTTCATTATTAGTTCATGTTAACTAATGCAGTTAAATAATGTTAATGAAACCTTATTGTAAAGTATTACCAAAAAATATCTTCTGATTTAAGACAGAACAAGATCAGGTCAGATCATCATTCCTAAATACTTAAAATGTGGAGATCAAATATACCACCTATAGTGAATTTCTTTTGAGGTCTGGTATAAAACATGACATACAAAAATACTTTAGCTATAAGCTCTTATGTATGCACGATTAACCAAAAGAACGCGATCTTATTCCTAAATGACAATGATTCGGCTATGTCTATTAAACCTTGGAAATTACGATCATACCGGAATATTTAAACCTGCTTTTGCATTGCCGCTGAAAGCAGTGTCATGTAAGCTATTTAAACAGCTTCACAAAGTGTTTTCAACAACACACTATTGCTACTTCTGTGTTGTAAACATTAAATAATAACGCAAGTATTGCAATAACAATTTATAGTCCAAATATACACGGATTTCAGCAATCAAAACGTGTAAATGACTTTTGAAACTGATGTTATTACACTGTTCTGCCAGTAGGTGGTGACCAGTGACTGTTAAAATGTATTTGATGTATCAGCAGTGTTGGGGAGTAGTTAACTACATGTAGCGACGCTACTAGTTTAACTACATTTTTCAGTAGCTTGTCAGTAGTTCAGCTACTTTTAAAACAGTGTAGCTTTTCCAGTAGTTAACTACTTTTTCCAGCAAGTAGCGGTGTAGCGCGACCAAAAGCTACTTTCCCTTTTGCGATCTGACGAGCCTGCGATGCATTGAAGCAGCACAGCGTCTTACTAGATCACGAACTAAAATCGTGCATTACTGCCATCTATTGTTATATCACGCATCTTGCGGCTTTACTGAATAAAAACTCTGGCGTTTCTTCCGGTGATTCTAACTAACTTAAACACCCCTGATTGGCCATTGCATTCAAGAGATCAACTGCCATCTATTGTTATATCACGCATCTTGCGGCTTTACAGTTCACCGAGAAGAGTTCGTCTGATGATTATGTAAGGAGTGGGTTTACGCTTCACACGAATCGATTAGTAAAGGTTACGCTTAATTTATAAACAAATGATTAAAACGCTGTCTGTGTCGAAGACTTCAAGCACACAGGTGAATAGCCTTTTTTAAATTGATTGTCCTGCTTTATTGCAGTCTATATCAAATGTATGCAAACTATTTTATGACAGTGGTGACCGCCATAATCTAATCTGTCCCGCCATAGTTTTATAATGAACCTAATTTACAATGTTTTGCGTCATTGCATTGCTAAAGCATCCGTCAGTTGAACAGAAAACAAAATCGCGATATAGCTTAGTGCGCTTATCACACGGCAAAGGCTGATCTAATAAAATTGCGCTGGTTTCAGAATGTTCACGCATGATTCGCGTCTCAAAGCTTCACCGCTGCATGTGCTGTGAGTTTAACATGCATTTTTCTGTGTATCCAATTTAAGTTGCATATATTTTGTTCTTGCATTGGTGCAGGCCCAGTACCAGAATCAAATCACTGAGGGTGCTTCTAAAGTTAGTCAGGATGCTGTAGTAAAGTGCAGATGTAATGTGTAAGCAACGGCTCCACCATAACAAGAATAGCAATGTACAGTGAGACATTTAAGATTTTTTTAAGTCATTAATTTTACAAATAATTGGAATAGAATTTAAAAAATATTGATACAAAAATTCAAATATTTTTCTAGTCTGCACATTGCTTATTATTATTATTGCATATTTTTGTCCCGTGTTATGGTTATGGTAGCAATTTTGAGCGTGAATCCTGCATTTATATGTAGATATCACTTCTGAAACTGCAGAGTGTAATTGGTCGTCGGTCCTCTCATAGCATGAAAAACAAAACTTATATTAAAATTCTGATTGTATTATATAAAGCGTGCAAAGAGCGCTTCCTTTATAATCACTAAAAAGTCATAACTCATCTCAATTATAGCTGTCTACACTGCACAATGAGTCTCTTACATCGTGTCTACACTTTGTTAATGAGAGGCTTCGCGAGCATGCAAACTCAGTGCTGAATAAAAACTCTGGCGTTTCTTCCGGTGATTCTAACTAACTTAAACACCCCTGATTGGCCATTGCATTCAAGAGATCAACAGTTGTGTCTGTGATTGGCTACGTTGCTCACCGCTGCAAAATCATGTTGTAAATAGAAACGTTTGAAATTCTCCAGAGTGCAAACACAAATACGCACTGGAGCATTTGCCAAATCTGTTTCGCCAATATGATATTATTACAGTATCGTTTGAGGGTGCTTAGGTACGTAGAACCGGGCCTGCATTGGTGTGAGATTTGTAGCAGTTTTGCACTTTGACAGTCAGTGTGAGATATATAGGCTACATTTGAGTATTGTTTCTTTTGATATACATTACAAAATAAAACAGTACGCTTTGAAATCATAATTGTAGTGCATTGCTTTAAACCCCAAACATTTTACTTAAACAGTTTAACAGTTATTCAGTTATTTGTAATAGGCTATGTCATTTAAAAAAAAAAAAAATCAAAGTAGTTTCAATGTAGCTAGCTACTTTTTGTTACTACTTTTGATAGTAACTTGTAGTGTAGCTAACTACATTTTCAGAAGGGTAGCTTGACTGTAGTTTAACTACTTTAATTTATGAGTAGCTTGTAGTTTGTCAAACTACAGTTTCAGACTAGCTTCCCCAACACTGTGTATCAGAATCATTAATTCAAGAGATTCGTTTAAAAACACTGGACGAAACATGTCTTCATTAATTTCAAACGATATTGTAATGAATTCATTTAAATTAATTTTTAATAGGCTAATTTATAACATTTTACACATTTCTAAATACACTGATTTATAACAATTTGTTTTAAATTAATGTTTAATTTAATGTTTTGGTCCATGATATTGGCTAATATGATGGTTTTGGATAAATCGTTCAGTGGAGTTTGACCTGTAATGGGATGCAGTTAGACAAACAAGCTTATTAATATAGAAACCATCCAAGATATGGCCTACATTTTGATTAATATTATTAAATATTATTAAATTGTAAAATTGTATTGTATTATTAAATTGTAAAGAAATTAAATATCCATCTTTGTTGAAAGAATTCCAGGCGCAGTTCACTCTCAGCCAATAAGATTCCACGTAGCATTTTCATGGATCAGTCGTCTCTTCTGATTGGTTGATAACTTTTGACGTTTAATCCAGAGGCAAATAGAGTACCTCAGGGATGACATGTTTTTGTAGGCAAAACCCGGAAGCGAATTAGCATTTTAGGACTTCCGGTTCCATCGCCCCAAAGTCAATGGGTTTTTTGAATGGGTTTTTACTAAATCGCCTGAAATAAGGTCTGTGGTTAACAAAGCCTCTAAATATTTTCATGTTTTGATCTATGACATAAAACACACCAGTTATAACCCGCTTGTGATTTTTTAAACCTTTATTGTGTCTTAAAAATGCCGGTTGCTAACAAATTGCTAAAAGGGACTACTTCCTTTGGCGGGGACTTTAGACGTCATCATGACAAACAGGACATTTGGACAGCATTTCTCATGAAAAAGTGGCTAAGTATTCATACACAGCGCAGATCATAATCAGCGAGCATGTTTTTAAATAAAGTTGTTTTCTAAATAAAGTTTGAGGAAGCTTGGTGGTGCTGACGTTGATCCGCGACCGTGGTGTGCTGTAGTCCGTTTATAGCCTACTGTTAGCTTTTTATATCTGACCACTTTATTTAGGCTTCAAAATGTATAAATGTTGTGTTAACTTGTAAAGATTATCTTGATAGACAAAACGTGTAAGTGTCATAACCCTTTGTTAAACACAGAGCTTATTTTTTGCGATTTTCCAAAAGTCTATGGGAAAAATGCATAGGCTTTCGATCGAGGGAACCCGTGCGCCGCTAACTTCCGGGTTGGCCTACAAAAACACGTCATCCCTGAGGTACTCTGTTAATTTCTGCAAGAGTACCGAGAGATTCATGAGCGCGCAGGACACAGTTTGAGCGTGCACAAGCAATATCTGAGTGAGAGGAGAGGCAGTTCATAAGAGAGCACTGTATATTTGAGAGCACGCGTCCAGTTTTGTGTGAGAACAAAGGAAATCCGCGCGCGAGCGGAGAGATTTGCGCTCGCACATTGCATTGATGTGCTCTCCCGTCACATTAATGTGCTCTCGACATTTGTCAGTAAAATAACTCCATATCCTTGAGCTTAGGAAAGGCGCTATATAAATTAAACTTATCATTGTAAGGAGAAAATGCAACATTGTAACAAATTAAGTCCCTGTTTTGGAACAACGCAATCGATGTACAGGTGTGACAACACCCTTAGAGAAAAGCTTCAAAGATTTAAGAGGCTTCATTTCTCTATCCCTACTCAATAGTTTTAGGCCTTTTTGCAAATGTTTCAATCGAATTTAGCTGTTTTTACTAATTTTGAGCATGTTTTTAAACATTAACCATCTGTAACGTCATTTTTCATGTGTGGAAAAAGTGACGAAACTAAATTAGCCAATCAGATTTCTTTTCACCCATATCCCCCACGCCCACCCATGCACACACATACACACATCTGACTTTACAACACACAAATGCACACCTTTAATCTCATTCTCTCTTGCTTTCTTAATATGCCACGAGTGTACACAGATAGATTTTAATAATCAATTTAAAGCTGCAGTCCATAACTTTGTTTAGTTAAAAATGATCCAAAATCAATTTTTGAGCAAGTACATAACCAGCCAGTGTGCAAAACGATCTCCTTACCTTAGCTCGATTCACAACGGTAAGCTTGTAATAATGTTTTATAATAAATCGGTACTGGTGGATTTCCGCGGGAAATTCGAGCATGCCGCCGTTCGTCTTTGCGTCATTACGTCACGTCTGAAAACAGAAAGGAAGGAGTCCCTGCTAGTAGCTATATCATGTGAGGATGCTGCTTGTAGCGGATCATTTATAGCCTTTTCTCACAGCAGCTGCAATAATTAAACTCATCATTTTGATGGCGGATTATAATCCAGAAAGGTCCAAATGACAATCATCAGTGACAACTGGAGATTCAGCCGTAGTCAAAAGCAAAAGACTTCAGACTGTGGAGTGGCTACAGAAACTGAAATCTACAGGTAACACTAATACACACTGAATACACACAGTCACGCAATGCTGTTGTTGATAACATTATTAATAATAATAATAATTTGCATGGTTTGATGTGATCTGAGCTAAGCGATCGTTAGATTTAATCATCATTGGCAGCACGATTTATTGTAGGCTAATGCTTTTCCCTCAGTTGATCAGAACAAAAGTGGCAGACATGTTACTTATTTGTTCAGATGATATTTTCCGGTGAAAATTCTTATTTTGGTCATACTTCAAGACTACAGTCTGTGATTTTGAAGTACAGCATCCACATCGGTGTGGTCACTGACAGCAAACATTAGATTCATCCGCGCTAAGGAGTCGTGCCAATGCACAACGCACGTAACGATAATAATTCTGCATATAACTGCAATTGCAGGTTTCAAACAGAGATGGCGACAAAGAGGCAAAACTACGGACTGCAGCTTTAAAAATTATGGAAAAAAATAAAAACGGCATTAATTAGTGCCGTTTCTTGGTACTCATTCTGACGTAGAACACAGAAGCGCTGGACGTAAATAGCGTGTGTGAATGAGAACGGACAACCGGATGTTGTGTGCTTCTATAGCTGTAACTTGGCAGCCACAAACATGCCACGAAAGTGGAATATTGAGAAAGAAAATGACCAGTATTCTTTTTTTTCTCCTTTGTTTTTCTTCCCATAGGACAAAACTCATGCCAGGAGAACCAGCTGATGATGTCGATTGTCCTCCATCTGTTTTTCTTCTCAAGTCATGTTTGATCTCACAAGTCTCCATGAGATCTCGTCTCACTGTGAAAATAGGCTTGTTTGAGATGAGCAAAATCTGCCTGTTAGAAATGTGTCTGAGTGTGGACCACCTTCCTCTGATGTCATGCTGACATATGTCAAAAATTATGTGTGAATATTCCCAATCTCTCTGACAGTACGATCTTTGTACGGGATATGCGATTGCTCTATGATGCGCAACACATTATGTAATCACGTTGGAAAGGTCACGCGTGACATAGGCGAAAGTACTGATCCAGTGTTTACAAAATGAACGTGCAAAGACTAAGTCAAATGATGAAGATGGAGTTTTTCTAAAGTGTTTACGTAATGTGTGGCGCATCACAGAGCGGTGCAAGATGAGCGTTTGTGGTTAAAAAGTATATATATATATATATATATATATATATATTTTTTTTTTTTTTTTTTTTTTTTAGAAAATGGCCAATGGTTTCTCTAGATAAGACTCTTATTCCTCGTCTGGGATCGTGTAGAGCTCTTTGAAGCTGCACTGAAACTGACATTTGGACCTTCAACCCGTTGTAGTAGAGTGTTGTTGATGCCGTCATTTTACACCGGACTGCTTCACAAACGAGGGTCAATTCAACGCTGGATTTGCACAAAAGATTAACATGACGGCACATGCTAGTGGATGAGTTGAATCAACTCCACAGCAGCTACATAAATTTATCCACTAACCATTCAGAAACGTCCCAAAAGTTGTAACTTCTTCCTGAGTCTCTCCATCAGTGTCGACTCCGGTTTGAACAATGTAAGGCTGAACACCGTTACTGACAATCCTCATTTTGGCTGCGTGAGATTCTCCAGCTTTGTTGTTGTTGAGCGACCGAAGCGCGAGCTGTTAAAGCTCCGCCCTCTTCTGGAAAGGGGGCCGGGAGCAGCAGCTCATTTGCATTTAAAGGGACACACACAAAAACGGCGTGTTTTTGCTCACACCCAAATAGGGGCAAATTTGACAAGCTATAATAAATGATCTGTGGGGTATTTTGAGCTGAAACTTCACAGACACATTCTGGAGACACCAGAGACTTATATTACATCTTGTGAAAGGGGCATTATAGGTCCCCTTTAAATGGAGAAAAATCCTGGAATGTTTTCCTTCAAAACTGCATTTTCTCATTAGGTGAAGAAAGTCATATCTTGGATAGTCTCGTGTAGCCAGAGCTTCAGATTGACGGCAGAAGGTCTGGACTCTATCGCAGCTTTCATTGGCCAAGGACCGCCCAAGAGGACATTTGACTGACATGTAACGCAACCAATCACAGTTCATTTTGTTCCACGTCATGTTTAGGGGCGTGAAAATGTAAAGTCGATGTCCCTCCGATAACAGACCAGTGTGCATCTAATAAATTATTCATTCAAGAATGTTGTGCAAGTTTACTGCAACAATGGAGCCACGAACTTCACATACTTTTGAAAATTCAGCATTTAGTTGGTCCTGGTAAGCGCTCGTCACAGTTGTAAACATGACAGCTTTCTTCTTCCACGAGGGGGTTTGGTGTCACAACATTTGTTTCCAGGCGGACCGCTAAAGAACGGGACACATGCGTCTCCCGGACATCCTGTAGAATTCAACCAACCAGATGACGACTTCGAAAATCCTGAAGTGTTTCCAGTTAAGTGTGCCATATGCATCAGACGTTCAGCCAGCGGTCCGGGGGCGTGACATCTGAGGCTGAGACTGGATGGCCTGGGGTTGATTAAATAATAAGGAGATTTTTTGGGTAACTGTTCTTTTGAAGATTTTTTTTTTTAATATGTTAAAAAAAAAAAAAAAAGTAATATATTTCAGAATTCCAAAGAACAATTTTACAGTGAGGACATGTCAGATCAGGACTACCCAGATATCAAGCAACCATTGAAAAAATGCTAAATCATGTTAATGCATCAATGTTAATTGCATGGAATCAACATTACTTCTGCACCAGCAACTAATGTTGAAAAATTGCTGGAATTGTTGAAAAAAACTCAATGGTAGTGGCACTGAATGAATGTTAGGAGGGTTTTGAAGCATAGAAGCTGGTCCGAGCTGGTTTATGCTGGTCCTGAGCTGGTTTATGCTGGTCCTGAGCTGGAGCTAGTTGCTTAGGATATTTGGTTCAACATCATGTTTCTCGGAAAATAAAACACAAGAACTACAGCTGGCTTCCAGCCACAGCCTTAGATTACATCAACTGAAGATAAAAGCATACTTTAAATCTCGGATGATTAAACAACCTGACCCATGACTTCTAGCAGTTGTTTATGAACACTTGTGCATTGATAAAGAAAGAGATTGATAGAAACAGATCAGCTGAAGATGTGTGTTTGCATGATCAAGTGACACTAATTAAATCAGGAGTATATCTCTGTGAAAAAAGTCAGAAGCGCGAGATGTAAACTCGCAATTCTGAGGGGGAAAAAGTCAGAAATGTGAGATTAAAAAGTCGCAATTACCTTTTTTAGGTTTTATGAATCAAGCTTCCATAATTATGCGATGGCCGTGGAGTGTAATTATTCAACTAGCCGAAAGGGGTCAGGATCAGTGGTTGTTTCAGCGGTAGCGTGGCCGAGCGGTCTAAGGCGCTGGATTAAGGCTCCAGTCTCTTCGGGGGCGTGGGTTCGAATCCCACCGCTGCCACATCTTTTTCATTCATTTATACATGAACTGAAATTAATTGAATTACACTGTATTACATGAATCCTTATGATGGACGCATTATGTTCTCTTTAATTTAAATTGCTGTTTTCATTTTGTCAGACAGGTGTTTTGATTGTGGACTGACTAATATAATATTCATAAAAATAGCCTACCATTCCAAATAGACTCAGTGACCACCTCGACCACTCAAACTATCAAAGCAGTATTACCACAACAATAACTAATTAAATGTAAGTGAGATGTATTTTATTTTTACTAAATTACCATTTATGTTTTTAAACTTCACTGCTTTTTTATTTAAATCTAGTTTTAGTTTGTTATTTAGTTTTATCAGTTATTTATTTTATATACTCAAATCAAATGTATTTATTTTAATCATTTTTATTTTTATCAAATGTATTAGCAAATTTATTATTTCTTCAAATAAAATATTTATTTTATTTATTTTAATTTGTTTTCATTTAATCAAATGTTTTATTTTTATTTAAATAAAAAAAATCAAATTATTTTAATTAAATACCATTATCCATTATTTATTTAAATCAAATCTCATTTTAATCAGTTTATTAATTATTTTGATTTAAATCGCGTTTTAGTTATTTAGTTTTATACATTTTTATTTTATACAATTAAAACAATTTTTATTTTAATCATTTTCATTTTAATCAAATGTATTAGTTTGTTATTTATTTAAATAAAGTGTATTGTTTTAATCAGTTTTATTTATTTTAATAAAATGTTTTTTATATATGTTTTTATTGTTTTAGATATTTTTAAATCAAATTATTTTAATCAAAAACCTTTATTCCTTATTATTTATTTAAATTACATTTCATTTTAACGAATTTATTTATTTATTATTTTATTTAAATCTTGTTTTAGTTATTTAGTTTTGTTATTTTTTGTTATATATTTAAATCAAACTTTATTTTAATCAAATGCATTTATTTCTTAGTTTATTATTTTATTTATTTATTTAATCATTTTATTCATTTTTATTTAAATAAAAATATTTTAATCAATTTATTTTAATTTAATTAATTCATTTTTAATTGATTTAAATAAAAAAAAAAATTGCAGTTGCAGTGTCTGTCCTTTAGATGGCGCCTAAGATTCGTGTTTTTCTTTTGCTTCTTCTCCTGTTTCCTGTGCGTGGTATAAACTTCCGGGTCGTCTTTCATTCTGTAACGCGCAGCAGCGGTTCGGCTGATTTTGGAGGTTCTGCTGGACCGAGTTCGGCCGGTTTCGGTACCGCGATGGCGGCGCTTCATCCCGGTGACCCGCAGCTGGTGTCGATGATCGTCAATCACCTGAAGACGGAGGGACTGTTCGATCAGTTCAGGAGGGACTGTCTGGCGGACGTGGATACAAAGGCAAAACACACACATTTACTTCAGTACCACGATTTTACCACAGTAATAGCATGGTATTATCTGAAGTGCCTAGTACCTGATGTTACCGTCCAATACTCTCACAGAACTAATCATGTATTTATCGATAATCGATGACGAGAGTCCCGTGATCAACCCCTCAGTGTTTAATTCGCGCACTTTTATAAACTGTCAGTTTAGCAGTTTCTCGGTTTTTGTTGTAATTATTGTTATGTCTGGAAGCTCTCATTGCTTGCTGTGAAAAATGAATTAATAACCTGTAACAGTGACCGAGAGAATTTATTTATAACGCTACATAAATGAGAATATGGAGGAAAAACGGCTCAGTTTTATTCAGAGACTCAAACAGAGCAGAAATATGTAATTTGCTGCAGATTCTGATATTTATATGGACAAAAAGTGATGAAATTCTGAAGCTTGTAAATGTAAATCAGTGAGATCTTCATAACAGTGTAGCAGATACTGACCTAAAATGCTTAGAAATATCAATATCTGCAAATAATGTCTTAGTTTTATGATCAAAAAAAGTTTATAGTTTAATTTGTGGTGTTTTTCTTCCTCTCAGCCGGCGTATTTACACTTACGGCAGCGAGTGGACAACTTCGTGTCCAACCATCTGGCCAATCACACATGGAGTCCACAGCTGAACAAGAACCAGCTGAGAAACAGCATCAGACAGCTGGTCCAGCAGTACGTTCTCTCTCTCTCTCTCTGTTTATCTCTCTGTCTCTCTCTCATGTCCTCCTTCTGTCTGTGTGGATCAGGTCCGGTATGCTGGAGCAGGGAGTGGACAGGATCGTGGCTCAGGTCGTTGATCCGAAGGTCCATCACACCTTTCGGCCGCAGGTGGAGCGCATCGTCCGGAAGTTTCTGTCTCCAAACAGCCACGTGGAGGAGGACGAACTTCCTCCTGTAGCTCCGCCCCCTCCTGTGGAAAACCAGGAACCGGAACTGCTGACCGCAGATGATGGAATTGATGCCGGTGAGTGTCTCACATGTTAGTATAACACAAATGTTTGAGACGGTTTTCCTCAGTTTCTCTGATCTGTGCTGTTGTTCTCCAGCTGCGAGTTCCAGCGCTGATGTTCAGATCCAGACCAGTGTTACCGACCCGATCCATGATCCCGCAGAGGACGAGACGATGGACATCAGCCTCCCTGAGGAAGAGGAGGAGCGCGGCGCAGAGATGAAGGACGAACCGCAGGAGGAGCCTGGGAAAGACGGAGGAGAAGCAGAAGAAGAGGAGAAGGACGCGGAGATGGAGGAGGTGAAGGAGGAGGGAGACGCGGGGAAAGAGAACAGCAGTAAATCCTCAGGGAAGACGAGAGAGGAGAACCGGGAAACAGACGCGCAGAAACCCTGCAGTGTCAAACAGAAGACCAGAGAGCGGCTGAGAGAGGGTACGACAACACACCGGTCTCAAACACTGATGTTCTTCCTCAGTGTTTCTGTCTTGAACATGTACTGGAGAAGCAAAATGACTGAAGATATTATTAAAAAAATTGATCAAAATTAAGTGAATTTATGCCTAAAAACAAGAAATCTGCCATTTTCAGATCACTGGTACAATTATATATCGATTTATAGTATAATTTTCTCAGGTTCTTGTTTTAATACTTTTGTGTGTTCATTCATATTTCCTACAGTTTGCAAACAATTTCATATATCTTTGTGGAAACCACGATACATTTTATTTTTTCAGGATTCTTTGATGAATAGAAAGTTCAAAAGAACAGCATTTATTTTAAATAGATTCTTTTGTGACATTATAAATGTCTTTACTGTCACTTTTGATCAATTTAATGCATCCTTGATGAATAAAGGTGTCAATGTTTTTATATTACCCCAAACTTTTGAATGGTAGTGCATCACGGTTTCCACAAAAATCTGCACTGATAATAATCATAAATGTTTCCTGAGCAGCAAATCATCATTAGAATGATTTCTGAAGGATCATGTGACACTGAAGACTGGAGTAATGATGCTGAAAATTCAGCTTTGATCACAGGAATAAATTACACTTTACTATATATTCAGCTGTAATAATATTTCACTATTTTTACTGTATTTTTGATCAAATAAATGCAGCCTTGGTGAGCAGAAAAGTGAGCAAAAGTTGTAATGATTCCAAAATTTTGACCTTTTTGAGTGTGTGTTTGTGTTTTGTTAGAGTACTCGTTGGAGGACTCAGATCTGGAGGGTCTCAGTGACATCACCGTGAGTTCTGTCCACACCAGCGATCTGTCCTCCTTCGAGGGCGACAGCGATGAGGACGAGCCTCCGTCTGAGTCCACAGAGGAGGGAGAGATCAGCTCTGAGGGTGAGAAGCACATCACATGATCAGCCACTGCGTCTGTCTGTCACTGCAGCGCTCACACGTGTGTGTGTGTGTGTGTAGATGAGGGAGGACGGAAGACGGGTGACGACTCTGAGGGCAGCAGGGAGAAAAAGCCTCGTGGTGTGAGACAGGGATACATACACAAACCCTTCCTGTACTCGCGCTACTACAGCGACTCTGATGACGAGGTGACGGTGGAGCAGCGCAGACGATCGGTGGTAAGATCATTCTGAGCAAGATTATTAGAGTTCACTAAAACCATAAAAACATTGTTACTTGAAATAAAAGAACGTTAACTGAAAAATATTTTAACTAGTTGGCAAATCAAGATTTTTTATTGTCGTTTAGTTTAACGTGATGGACTAAAATAACTAAAATTAAAACTGAAATAAAAATTAATGAAAACTATATAGACATTTTTAAAAAAAAAACAAATAAAAACGTCAAAAACATACAACAAAATTACTAAAACTTTAACGAAATTGAAATGAAACCAGAAAATAATCTTTATTAGTGCATTGTTAATGTCTTGATAATTGTTTTTATATTTTTATCAACAATATGTTTTAATTAAAATGTAGCTGTTTTAATAATCTTCATAATGTACAACTTTCATCTGGTCTTTGTTGTCGAAATAAAAAACTCATAAATTTGTTCGCAGGCCAAAGAGAAAGAGGAGCGTCTGCTGAAGCGGCAGCAGAACCGTGAGCGAATGGAGGAGAAACGCCGGCTGAGAGCAGCTCAGAATGAGGAACAGGGTACCTGCTCTCACATGTGTGTGTTGGTTTGTGTTAATGATCTGATCTCTGACCAGACTTTCTCCTTGCAGATCGGAAGAAACAGGCGGATCAGAGACCCCGAGCCAAAGAGGCTCGAAAAGAGAAGAAGTTCCTGGAGAAGAAAGTGGCTCTGAGCAGACAGAGAAAGAGAGACTCCAGGTCTGTGGGGATTCGTGAAGAATAAAATTCTTCCTAATGTCTATTTTCCTATTACTTTCTAACTTAAGAATAAGGTTAAGTATATTCTGTATTACCAAAAACATTTCTTAAGAATGTTTCTTACAACAAAACTTGTAAGGAATTTTCTTAAAAATCATTGTGAAAAACCTCTTAAAGTTAGGACAACCTCCAATTCATCTTAATTCCCCAAAGTTGAGATGTTTATTTAATTTATTAGGTTGTTTAAAATATAAAAAATTACACATAAAACTGAACACTAGCTGCATATAATACACATTACGATTACTAGAGATGTGCATATGTGCCGAAAGCTGCAGAGAATTGACTTGAAAAGTAACTAAAATAAAATAAGTTTTAGTATTTTTATTTCATTTCAGTTGATGGCGCTAAAAAAGACAAAGCGAAATGAATGCAACAGATGGCTCCATCTCTTTAAAATTAACTATTAAAAATATACAGCGCACTTAAAAACTTAATTATGACATAAAAAGTCAAAATTTTGAGAAGTCGAAGTTGAATGGTAGAAATGTGATGCTTTCTTTACAGCTGTGTTTACGAACGTCATCCGTGTTCGTCACAAGCATATGCGCGCTTCGGTCAGAGTGGAATAAATGCGTTTAAAGTGTTTACAAACCAGTTTATTGTGATTAAAACCAGTTTACTATGATTTTGAGCTTAAATGCATCAATTTGATGGAAGTATTGTGTTTACATGAGGTAAAAGTTTAATCACAATATAATCGAATTATGAGGGTGCATGTAAACATAGTACTTGACTTTTTGTTTTAGAAAAGAGGACGACAGGAAGAAAAGCGACACTGAGGGTGATTCAGCCAACAAAGATGTAAGTTTCTCTCATTCTCCAGCTCTGTCCGTCTGTCAGTCAGGAGTGAACAGCTCTGTCTGTCTCTGCAGGTGAAGGCGGTGAGTCTGAAGTCAGGACGACGGCTGTCTGATCTGGAAGAGCAGCGTAAGAAGAAGGCAGACGGTGAGGAGAAACTCCCTGACAAAAACCGCGTTCACTCCTTCATCCTGGACCTGGAGCTGGGAACGGAGGAACGTCAGAGGACGGTCGGGAAAGCTGTTCGGAAAGACTCGCACTCCAAAGAGAAGGAGCGCAAGGATAAAGAGAAGGAAAAAGAGCGCAGCGGCGGCCCTGATGAACGACTCAAGCACAAACTCAGGAAGACTGGAGACGCCGCTGGAGACACTGAGAAAGACGGAGGGGCTGCGAGAGGAGGAGCAGCTGATGAGAAGAAGGGGGCAAAGGTCAAGCCGGACAGGAAGAGTTCTGTGTCATCCCGAGAAATCAAGACGGAAGCTGTGGATGAAGGGAACCTAAAGAAAGGAAAGGCGGCCGTGAACGAGAAGGAGAAACCGAAGGTGAGCGGCAAGAGCCTTCGGCGTCTGGACTCCACCGGCTCTTCAGAGGAGAGGTCAGAGGTCGAGACAGGTTCAGAGGTCAGCCGGAAGAAAGACAAGCACCCTAAAGAGATTCTGAAGAGGTCAAAGAGTCATCCAGAGGCTAAACCAGGAGAGAAGCTCAAGGTGAGGTCGGACAGGAAGGATTCATCCGCAGACAAGACTCAACCGCAGAAATCCATCTCGGAAACCGAGAGCGACATCCGAAAGGTGGAGGCAGGGCCAAAGGTCAGGTCCCTATCTGAGAAACACAAGTCTAAATCCCAGAATCCTGCTGCGGGCAAATCGGACAAAAAAAGTGAAACCAAGACTAAAGCAGGAAGCACAGAACAGAAGAAAGAGGAAAGGAAAACGTCGGAGGAGAAAGCAAAGGTTGCGAAGAAAACAGCTGAGAAAAAGGTGCCGAAAGATTCCGAGAGGAAGTCGGGAGAAAAGGAGAGTTCTGCCGCACTGGAACCCGCAGCCGTCTCCAGTACCACACCTCTACCGGACGACCCTTACGGCGCCCTGAGCGACGTCACTCCCGAATCAGAGGATGAGGACGTGGTGGTCAAAGAGCCCCGCCCACTATCAGCAGAAGCCGACGCCCTCTTGAGCCTGATGGACGTCTGCACCTCTGCCTCGGAGCTGGCAGCCCGGCGGGAAACGGAGGCTGACATGAAGATGAAGGAAGCGGCGCTTACGCTGCTCTCCATGGATCCGGATATTGCATGCTCCTCGGATCTAATCTCCGATTCTCAGGTTGCCATGGAGACGCTTCCTACAGGCACAGGAAGTGCGTTGTATTACGCTGTGACTGAGACGAACAGTGAGTCCACCAGCGGCTCCTCGTCCCAGGATGCAGGTAGTGTATCGTCTACGATAATAGATTGTTGTTGTAAGGATCTGACATTAAACTACCATTAAAATCTACCATTAAAAACCTGCACTTCACACACTTTCACTGCACACTTTTTGATGCCGCCTAGTGGAATGCAATTAGAATGACCTCAAAATTGATACGGGGGCTAAAACGCATTTTTGTCTTATATTTTGTCTTATAACGGGTTTTTGTCCTATGTTTTTATGTGATATAGTTAAGCAATATCACACAAGCAAGCATGCTTTTTTCCTGAATATCAGCAAAATCGCAAATGTGTTACAATTTAGTGTGTGTTCACACTTGGCAGGTTTGATTCTGATGCGACTGGACTTCTAGTGCAGTTCATTTGAATAAGTGTGAACACTGCCATCTGAACCAAACAAGCGGACCGAGACCCACATTTTCAGGGGGTCTCAATTCGCTTTCAGACAAACTCTGGTGCGGTTTGACTGAAATATGAACGCAACACAGACCAAAGATGTCTAAACGAACCAAAAAACAGGATGCGATGTCACAAGATGTTACCCTAAAAAGACAGAAAGATTTGAAAAAATTGCCCTAATCGTGTAATCATTATTATCGACACTATCTAGAGAAATATCTAGCTTTTATTTTTTGTCAGTATCGCACACTCTAATGCACACATAAACACACACATCATCATGCATGTGAATAATAAAACTTCATAATAACTGATTTCATTTACTAGCTGCATCTGCCACCACAGTGGAACCCATGGAGACGGAGCCTCTCAGGTTGCAGGAAGTGACATCAGAGGTAAGGTCATGACATCATATCCTCTACAGTCTCAGATTATTGGGCTCGAATGAAATAAGCAAGTTAACTGCACAGCTGCAGTGCATGCTGCTTTAACGCTTATGGGCTTAGAACAATCATGAGGTTTTGCTTCAATTATACATGTATTGGGTTATTTGTTCATGAAATCATTCTTCATGTAGAAGCAGCAGTATTTTAAATGCATCCACTATATTGGCAATTAAGAACGTGATCACGCTGTTCTGCAGCCGCCTGCTAAGTTGTTTGCCTTTCAAACTTGCCTAATGCATCAGATTCATCCTGTAGGTTTTTCTGATTGCTGGTGTGTCCGTGTATCTCCTATAATGTGTTGGTGCTTTTCTTTCAGGCTGGTGATGAAAGAGACAAAGAGAGAGACTCACAAATGCTTACAGCAGATGCAGCTAAATCCGCGTTGACTGTCACTGTAGACGCAGCTGATCCAACGCAGACCCTCACTGCAGACATTAATGAGTCCACGCAGACCCTCACTGCAGACGCAGCTGAGCCAACGCAGACCCTCACTGCAGACGCAGCTGAGCCAACGCAGACCCTCACTGCAGACGCAGCTGAGCCAACGCAGACCCTCACTGCAGACGCAGCTGAGCCAACGCAGACCCTCACTGCCGACGTTAATGAGTCCACGCAGACCCTCACTGCAGATGCAGCTGAGCCAACGCAGACCCTCACTGCAGACGTTAATGAGTCCACGCAGACCCTCACTGCAGACACAGCTGAATCCACACTGACAGTCACTGCAGACGCAGCTGAGCCAGCGCAGACCCTCATTGCAGACGCAGATGAGCCAATGCAGACCCACACTGCAGACACAGTCGAGTCCATGCAGACCCTCACTGCAGACACAGTCGAGTCCATGCAGACCCTCACTGCAGGCTCTTCTGAATCCACATTGACAGTCACTGCAGGCGCAGCTGAGCCAACGCAGACCCTCACTGCAGACGCAGCTGAGCCAATGCAGACCCTCGCTGCAGCTGAATCCACATTGACAGACACTGCAGACGCAGCTGAGCCAATGCAGACCCTCGCTGCAGCTGAATCCACATTGACACTCACTCCAGAAGCAGCTGAGCCAGCGCAGACCCTCACTGCAGACCCAGCTGAGCCAGAGCAGACCCTCACTGCAGGTGCAGCCTTGTCAGTGCAGACTTTCGCTGCAGATGCTGCCGAGCCCCTGCAGACCATCATTATAGACACTCCTGAGACAGTACAAACCCTCAGTGCAGACATGGCTGAGTCATTTGCGCAGGCCCTCACTGAAGACACAGCTGAATCAACGACAACAGTCCCTGCAGATGCAGCTGAGCCTGCGCAGCCCCTCACTGCAGACACAAAGGAGACAGATACAGATAAGCCTGTGGAGACCTTAATGGAATACACGGCAGAACTTGCGTCAACAGTCTTCATAGACGCAGCAGAGCCTGCGCAGATGCTTACAGCAGACGCAGCTGAGCCCGCACAGACCCTCGCCACAGATACAGTGGAGCCTGCGCAGACTCTCGCTGCAGACACAAAAGAGGCCGATGCAGATGAGCTCACGCAGACTCATACAGTAGACACGGTTGAGTCTGCGCAGACAGTCTCCACAGATGCAGCCGAGCCTGTGCAGACCCTAGTTGCAGATACAGTGGAGCCTGCACAGACCCTCGCTGCAGACACAAAAGAGACCGATGCAGATGAGCCTATGCAGACTCATACAGTAGACACAGTTGAGCCTGCACAGACAGTCACCACAGATGCAGCTGAGCCTGCGCAGACCCTCGTTGCAGATACAGTGGAGCCTGTGCAGACCCGCTCTGCAGACACAAAAGGGACTGATCCTGATGAGCCTACGCAGACTCATGCAGTACACAGAGTTGAGCCTCTGCAGACAGTCACCACAGATGCAGCTGAGCCTGCGCAGACCCTTGTTGCAGATACAGTGGAGCCTGTGCAGACCCGCTCTGCAGACACAAAAGAGACTAATGCAGATGAGTCCACGCAGACTCATACAGTAGACACAGTTGAACCTGCGCAGACAGTCACCACAGATGCAGCTGAGCCTGCGCAGACGGACTCTACAGACACAGGTTAGTTACAGTGATGATTAGGAGTGTGTGTGTTTCTGATGATGTTTCAATGTAACCCGTGCGTCTCGTGCAGGCGGTGCATCTGTCTCAGACGAGCAGGAACAGAAGTCGTCAGACGCCTCTGAGACGGTAACGAATCAGAATCATTTCATCAGCAGATATTATACAGAAATCATGCGCATGTCATTAATGACTTTGTCTGATCAGGTGGAGCAGACAGAGAGTGGCACACGGAGAGGACGATCATCTGCTCAGAGGGCAGGTGTGTGTGTTCATGTAAAATAACATATTTTTTCATCTTATAAGCATGTTTCCTGAATGAATAAGACTGTAGAATCTGAAATTAAACGTAGTTTCTCTGCCTGCAGCATATCAAACCCGAAACGATAATGAAAAAGAGCAAACATCTAATAAAGAGGTGAGTTTTCTTTCCGCTCTCTCTCGCTCTCTCTCTCTCGCTGTCCGTCTGTTCTTCTACTAAAGTGTGTGATGTGTTTGACAGTGTGATGATGATGATGATGATGAAGAGGGGGAGAGATCTGGAGCGAGCAGGACTCCACGCAGAGGAAGATCCTCCAAAGCATCTGATGCTCCACAGAGAGAAACGCGTAAGAGTCGCAGTTGCACCCGCAGTGAGCTCTTCTCCACACACACACCTGATCATGTGACCGTTTTTCTGCTCTTTCCCATAAGGCTCTGCTTCACAACCGAAGGAGGCGGAGCCAGCTGTAGAGGAGGAGCCAAAAGAGGTGCATTTGTTTGTGTGTTTAGATTCTTCTGTTTTGATTTAAAGAAAAAAAAACTAAATTCTAATTTTGGAGAAAAAGAATAACAACTGTTTTAATGATAACTTTTTGTATTTTGTCTTTTTCCTAATTTTAAGTCGAGTTTGTGGACCACTAAGATTTCCACACGATAATAAATTTGAAAAATGATCGTACAACGGATCATATTTTCAGTTCATCTAGTATTTATGTGAATATAACAAAGAATCGCTGTCATCACGCCAAACATTTACAGAACAACTGACTTTCTGAAATATTTTAAATATTTTAGTTTATGATGGAAATGAGACACGAGAGCACGTCACTGTCAGAGCCAGTGTTATTTATATACTATTATAATATTTATTAATATTTTGAATTAGATTTTGTTTTAATATTTTCAGTTTTCATTTTACTCTAGTTTGTTTCAGTAATTTTAAGTACTTTTGCCAATTTAATTAGTTTTTGGTAGATATTTACATTTAGCTTTAATTTATATTTATTTTAGTACTTCAACCTATTTATTTCAGTTAGTTTCCAAGGCAGCATTTCTAATTTAAGTTCAAATTTTAAATTTTATTTAATTTCAGTTTTATTTCAATTAAGCCAAGACACTACATTGTTTTTGAGATTTTGGTCTGTTTTGCCTCCATAACATGTCTTCTTTCAGATTGTTGGAAAGAAAATGTTCAAAATACACATTTTATTGCACTTTATTTATTTGCGTCTATAGATTTCAATTACTATAAAGGCTGTTTTCTTCAAATGAGTTTTTTTCTCCACTTCAGCAGCACTTACACACACCAAAACTTAGAGTTTTATTCACATCTATATTCTGAAGATTTTTACTGTGGGGTTTGTTCATATATCATTCACACTGATTTATAGAACATTTTATTTCTAAAAACATGGTGAAAATGTATTTTTTCTGTCTGTTGACAGTATTTTCTGATTTATGGAGCGATAAAAAGAGAAATCCAAAATCCCTTCTGTAAAAACATTTAACTCTAATATGTCAACAAAATCAAACAAGAATTTTGAATCTGGCTTTATCCAATGTTCAGATTTATTTTCTGAAAATGTATGCAAATTAGTGCATATTTAATTAGACAATGTCTCATATGCATATTTAAACATTTAAGAAAACTAATAATACAAAACAATTGTTTTAATGTACTGTGATTAATCAACTGGGGAAGTGTGTGATATACATTAGTTTACCCTATTCGCCTGTTGTGTGTTGCCTTAACAAAAATGATTTTAAATTGTTTCAGTTTTTTTCGTTAACAATATCAACATTGTCCAGCAAAAGAAAGAGTCATTAATTTAAAGATTTTTACGTCATGACCTGAAAGTTGCTTTCAGAAGTTAAATTGACTGCTGGCTCATCTTTTTCTCCAAATAAGAGAGAAATGTCATGTCACATATTATACCAAACCTTAGACTATTCCAGGTCATGTGAACAAAGTTTTAACGGTTCATAGTTTGGTTTTTGATGGGACTGAAGTGTTTGGTTTTATTAGCAGGGCCGCAGGAGTCGACGCTCCGCTGCTCAGATCAGAGACACTCCCACAGGTGAGCGTCTGAATCACACTCACACACACCTACTCACTCTCACACACACACACACACACCTGTCTGTCTGTAGATAATCAGCTTCTCTCTTTCCGCAGTGAAACCTGCACTGAAACGGAAGAGATCAGATGAGCTTCTCTGCTCACCAGCAGAGGTGAAGGAAGAACCAGAACAATCAGCCAAACACAGAAGAGATGAAGGTCAGTTGTTTTTAGTCCAGTGTCCGTCATTGTCATTGTATGTAAAACAGCAGTCAGAAAATCACACGGAATGAAGCCTGAATGGTCATTTTACTCCTTCCGTGTTTGATTTTTCTCTCAGTGAGTCCGTCTGAAGATCAGGATGTGATCAAAGCCAGCGATGAAGACGAGGAGAGGAAAGATGAGGAAGATGTGACTGTGAGCAAACAAACACTCCTGACACTAAACCATCAGACATATGAATCAATAACTGACATGTGCGTGTGTGTTTGTGTTCAGCGGAAACCTGCCCGCCGTGGACGACCCTCTAAAGCGTCCTCCGCCACTGATGACTCGGGTACGAGAGCCGTGATATTACATCATATAGAGCCTTTGTCACATGTGTTTGAATGTTTATTCCTCAAACTGATCTGATCACACGTTACACTAGTACAGGGCTTTTCATTCGTTTAAATGCCACGGACCCCAAATATGATCATCCTCATGCGAGAGACCCCATTCTAAAATTTAAAAGTCATCCATGTAGTTTCAAGTATAAACACCCAGTTTATACTGTGAAAAAATATTTTAAATGTGTTGAAAATATGTAGTTTCTATTAAGTTGAATTATTACTTTTTTTACTCATTTACAGTACTGTTATAGTACTATATTTATTTACTCATTTATTCACTTTATTTAAATCTAAAATTTAATATTTTTTATTATTATTTATTATTTTTAAATTTAATATGTAATATTTTACTCTATTTATTTTAAAGTAATTTATTTCAATCAGTTGTTTATTTTAATTCTAATTTTTAATTTTATAATTACATTTTTCTTACTCTATAGTACTGTTATAGTACAGTATTTATTCATTTATTTGCTCACTTTATTTACTTTAATCTATGTATTTCTTCGTTTTAATCTATTATTTTTCATTTTATTTTAATCAAATATTTTGATTGATTTGACTTACTCGTTATAGTACTGTATGTATTAATGTATTTACTCATTTATTTTAATCTAATTTTTATTTATTTTTTACTAATTTATTTACTTATTTTAATCGTATTTAGTATTTGTTTTCAACTAATGTTTATTCATTTTATCTAATTTTTGATTACATGATTGTTTTTCTTAATCGTTATAGTACTTTTATAGTACTGTATTTATTAATTTACTCATCTTATAATTTTTTACTAATTTATTTTAATCTAATTGTTTGTTTTAATCTGTTTATTTAATCTAATTATTGATTACATTGTTTTTTATTATTCATAGTACTGTTAAAGTACTATTGATTTTCTTATTTTAATCCATTTTTGTTTTTATTTTTTTACTCATTTTAATCGGTTTATTTATTTATTTATTTTTTATTCTAATGTTTTTCATTTTAATTAAATTTTTTTAATCTTATTTTTTTATTTATTAATTTTTCAGTTTTTCTGTAATCATCTCCACGGGCCTCCCTTGTTCTCGAGGATTTTCAGTCTGTTCCTCTCGTTCACAGATACAGGAGCATCAGAGAAAAGAGACGGAGAAAAGGAGGACGACGAAGAAGAGACCAAAACCCGAGCGACGACCCGCGCCGCGTCCCGTCTGGAAGCAGAGAAGTACGGACAGATCCTCAGACACTCCGATGTTTACATCAATGAATCATTCCTCATTTCTGTCGTGTGTGTTTCAGGAATAAACCCAGCAAACCGTCCACTCGAGCTCTGAGTAAACTCAGCGGGAAAGAGGAAAACTCCCCGAACACACGGTCTGTCTCTCTCTCTGTCTGTCAAAACTGATTCA
Organism: Mylopharyngodon piceus; assembly: GCA_039654765.1. Classification (NCBI taxonomy): domain Eukaryota; kingdom Metazoa; phylum Chordata; class Actinopteri; order Cypriniformes; family Xenocyprididae; genus Mylopharyngodon; species Mylopharyngodon piceus. The sequence goes on from CM077439.1 coordinate 31,411,761, forward strand.
AGCTTAAAACCTACAAGCTTTTTAAACTCTTTCTCTATCTAAACTATTTCACACATCAAGCTTGTACAATTATTTCAAACTTTCAGGTGAGGCTTTCTCAAGCCAACATCAGAGTATGTTTACAAATCTTAGTTCAAAATTGTTTCTACACCAATTAGTTTTCCAGTGTTGGTCATAAACAGACAGGCAGTGTTTGTACAGTGCAGTAGTGTGTGTGTGTGTGTGTGTGTGTGTGAGAGAGACACTCATTCTCTCTCTCTCTGTCTCAGATCGGTGAGAGGACGGAAGCGCGACACGAGTCCTCCGGTCTCTCGCACACGTGGAGGGCAGAAACCTGACGATCTGCCTGCAAAAAGAACCAAACGATGAATTCAGCATCACCGTTCTGCGTTTGATCTCGTCAAGTTCATGCTTGTTAGTAGTTTTAAGGTCAGAAAGTGTTTGAGAGTCTGTGAGCGGAGACTGATGAGCTGATGTTCAGAGACTGACGGCTACTGTGTGTGTGTGCGTGCGTGTGCGTGTAAGTCATTCAATTCATAAACGTTGTTGTTGTTTATGAGAAAATGCAGGTTTTACACCATGAGTGTGTGTGAGTGTGAGTGTGAGTGTGTGTCATATTTCTGTCACCATAAAGATGCTCATTCTGTGAATGTCATTATTGTTCCATTTTATATTTTTACCTTTTTATTATAAATTCCAGTATTGATCCAAGATCTGATCTGTGTTGTTTTTTTTTTGTTTTGTGTAAGATGTTTTTTATCATTTAATTAACTTTAGTTTTATAATATAGACGTATATCATCCGTAGATCAAAAAAAAAAGAATGTTTTGTTTAAAAAGTTTAAGGTTTTTGACATTGAGGCTTTTTTTTCCACCAGAGGAACTTTAACAGACTGAGACTCGACGAAACGGACAGATTTAAGTTTAAAAGTGTGTGAGAGAGAGAGAGAAAGAACAGACGAGAGGCTTTTATTTCTGTGGTTGAACTAAGAACAGTTTATTCCGTCGCTCATTTATTATTGGACATGTTAATCTGGCGCAGCAGGAAACAGCTGTGTGTGTTTTAGAGAGTCGAGCTCATTTCTTCCAGTAGGAGGTTGAATTCGATCACTTTAGATGTTCCCTTCAGTTATTTCCTTCATGCAGCTCATTTTAAACTCGGCACTAACTAGTTCTGTCGTTCCTCCGGCTCTCAAAGCCTCAGACACAAACCAGTCGAACAGAAGTGATCTAAATCTGACTGAAACTCCCTTTGGGAAATGAACATTGATTCCTAAAGCAAATACACTGCAAAATATGATGTTCTTCCTCAGTATTTCTGTTTTGTTTTCCAGCACAAATATCTAAACATTCTTAAATCAAGATACATTTACTGGAGAAGCAAAATGACTGAAGATATTATTGAAAAATTGCTCAAAATGAAGTGAGTTTGTGTTTAAAACAAGAATAAATATCTGCCAGTAGAGTCGATATTAAATAAACTTAATTCATTGTTTTTGACCTCATTAACAGATATTTGTTCTTGTTTTAAACACAAACTCACTCATTTTGATACATTTTTCAGGACACAACACTTAATACTGTATAATTAATTTTGCATCTCAAATTGGTGTTAATCTGTAGTCATTATAATTAGCTGTTAGATATTAAAAATCTCTTTACAATATTATCCTGCTGGCAGGAAAGTACTAGTACTACTAAAACAACACAGAAATTAAACAACATTAAAAACATCTGCATTGTTATAACATCCTCCAGTTGTCGAATAATACATGTAAAATGTTACCATTTAAAATCGAAACATAAGCCTTTTTATCGCTCAGTAAGCTGTTTCCACCTTTCCTTTGTCCATTTCCTGTGATTGTCCACAAGGTGGCGCCACATTCAAAGAGTTCCTTCTCTTCTCCTTCCTGTTTTCTGCCATAGTGAAACCCTGAGGCTTTCAATCAGGTCCGGGGAAAAGATTAGAGGAAAGCAGTAAAAATAATAATTAAAAAAAAGAGAGAGAGATTAAACTGAATAAATTTGACTGAAATAAAAATAATAATGATAATAATTAAATAAAAAATCGATTAGTATGTTAGATTAAAACAAACTGATTTAAATAAATAAACTAACACTTTTGAAGTAAATTAATTAAAATTTGATTTAAATAAAAAGTAAATAGGCTACATAAATAACATTTAAAATGATTTGATTTACATAAAATAAAGGAATTTTATAAAACTAACTAAATAAAAAACTATTTAAATAAATATAAAAAATACGAAAAGCAGTGTAAAAATGTAAAAAATAAATAACTAAAATGTGAATAAAATAAAAAATGAATTAAATATATTTAGTTTAAATTAATTATATATTAGAACAAACTGATTAAACAAATAAACATTGATTTAAATAAAGATATTGAATTTAAACAATTGAAATTTTATTTAAATAAACAAAAAGCATTATAAAACTAACTAAAGTTTTATTTATTTTGATAAATATAAATACGAAAAGTGGTGTAAAAAATAAGATTAAACTAAATGAATTTGAATAAAATAACATTAAATACATTTTTGCTTAAATACATTCATAATAAATAATGATGAATATATTAAAACAAATTGATTAAACATTTGAATAATTTATAATAAAAATTATTTAATAAAAAAATTGATCTAAATAAGTTTAGTTTCAAATATTATTTATTTGATAAGTAAATTAAATAAATGAATAAAATACATCTAACAGTACAGTGCTACAGTTGAGTAGAAAAACCGTAATGATGTCATGTAATAGAAAAACTAACTATTTTACACATTTATAATATCCATTTTTCACATTATTATTTGGGTCTTTATACATGAAAATAGTCGCATTCAGGATGATCGTGTTTGAGGGATTGAGAAGCGTTGGGTTATTAATAGGGTTAATAATAGGGTTAATAATACAGGGTTAATAACAGGGTTAATAAACGCACTGATGTGTCGAAGCAGTTCAGAGACAGTGTGCAGCCATTGTTGTTTTAAGACTCAAAGCAGGTGAGTTTTTACCTGCTCGTGCCCGATGCGGGTCTGACTCTGAACGAGCTTCAGTGTTTTACAGTGTTTCACTTCTGTCTCATCCCGTGTTTCTCTCTCTCTCTCTCTCTCTCTCTCTCTCTCTCTCTGTGTATGTGTGTCCGCTCGGGTCACGCGCATCTGGACTCGATGGGCTTTAAATCGCTGCACGTGAGTTTCAGGAAAACAGAAAGAAACTCTTTACTGGCATGAACGTGCGCGCGGGAGCTGCTGTCATCCGTGTCACGCCATTCTTTCCTTCATGTTCGTCCTGTAGATTCGTGCATGTGTGGGAGTTTCATCACAAACTCTGCTCTGAAGGTCTGTCAGATGCTGTTAAACATCACACACTCATTCAGACTCAATACACACACATATATAAGCAGCGGGAACGAGCTGCTGTTTTGAAGTTTATTGCGCCTGGCGCGTTCATTTTTTCATTAGGCATCTGCATGCACGTGCAATTTATGCTTCACGAGCGTGCCAAGTGCACGCCCACGGTGATCCCTCGATCGCGAGCATCTGCAGAGTCACGCGTGAACGCACTGATAGATATTCATGTCACTTTTATCAGACAGATAGGAACGCGCGTGAGTGAGGCGCGTGGCCGCTAGATGGAGAGAGAGACGCGCGCACTGGAGTTCAGTTGTCTGCCTTACTGATATTTACTACGAATTCTAAATCATTTATAAACATCATGTTTACCGAACTACAAACTTTTATGCGAGGAAAAATACAATTTCTATTATTTAAATTTGTGAGCGTGTAAATGATGTTCTTAATTCTCCTCATCATCAGCTGATTAATTAATCTGTAATAGAGTCACTGGTGAAGTTAAACTATTAACTGTAAAATAGGCTACTAAACGCATTTTGTCGTATTATAGTAGCCTATTGGATCGTATAAATCAACCATAATTTTGTAAATTGTGTTGATTTAATATAGTGAAATAAAACAGCAGGAAAAAACATGACAGAAAAATATGTTTAGCCTCATAATTCTCGATTAGACAAAACAGAAGGAAAACGATTTAAAATATGATCGCCGAAAAGAAGAGAGATTAATAAACATTTATATTTTTCCTACTTTTTTTTATGGAAATCGAGTTTTTAGCTACTCGAACTTCACAACATGATAAAAACCCATTGTGACGCTCAAAGTCCAACAACATGATTTATTATTCGGCATCAATTAACAATGAATTAAAGTTTTTATTACATGTGATCATTTCCCGTCAACACTCAATAAACACGCTTATTAATTATATTAATTTCAGCTATTCGTTAATTTACTGAAATAACACGTTAACAGTAGTTTAGTTAGATTTTAGTTTTGTCGTGAACGTTCACAATATCGAGATTATATATATATATATATATATATATATATATATATATATATATATAATGTCAGAAACACGATGTCACAATAAAAAAATCTAATTATTTAAAGCGACACTTCCTTATTTACGCAATATTTGAGGAAAGTGGGGAAAACAGCGTCAAAAATAAGAATAAAGAGAAAAAGAAGAAAGGATCGTTTGTTTATTGTTGTCCGGTTTATTATTATTAATTATCATTATTATTATTAGTGCTGTTAAATTGAAAATGTAAGCGTGACGCATATTCATAAAATTCATATTTTCCTTGTACCGTTTTTAGGCCTCGTTCATTGTGAATGGACAAAAACACGCTCAAATATGACACGATAAGAGTCGAAATTAATTTGACGAGTTATTTTATTCTACTATTTTTTAAGTAGTTTACTTAATTGTTTTTGTGGAATACACACAGACGAAATCGGTTAAACATAATATGCGGTTCGATTCTGACAGTGTTTTTACGAATCAAAAGATGAGATAAAGATTTTAAAAATAATTAACAACCCTACCTTAAATAAAAGAAGAGCTCCAGACACGCGCCTTTAGTCATAATAAATTAATTACGAACAGAAAGTAGTTACTTACAAGTATATACAGGTTTAAATCCACTTGACCTGAGAATAAAATCACACATATAAACCAGTAGCATATTTATGTGATGTTACTGAACACGATTATTATAGAGCTGCCGTCATTTTTTGCTCCGTAAAAACGTTCCGCGGAATGATGATGATGATTCTGCGCGTTCTGTCAGGCCTACGTTTTTCATCAGCTCGTATGTAGTTGTCAGTGTGTTTTTAAAGGGTCATTGATATCTTTTCATTCTCTCCTCGGGTGTTTAAGGGTTAAAGTTTAAGACGTTCTGGGTGTTCTGACCTGCTGCTGTAAATATGTGCAAGTCCCGCACAGCCAATCAGAACGCGCTACAGCTGGCCGCCTGACCAATGGGAGTGTGTTGAGGGTCAGTGTCAGCCGCAGGTGAAGTGGATAGTAGCTCTGTGTGTTCACTCACACTCGCGCTCTGGCGACGTGGATGCGCATCCACAAAAACTCCCTTCACGCGGGGCGCGATGCGACCGAACTGCCGCCACGGGGCTCAATCTCCATTTGATCCGGATCTGGAGCGCGTAACCCCGTTGCTGTGTGATCGACAGTGACTTTTCCTGCTTAAAATGGCTGTGCGCAGCAACTCTCTGATGCCGTTCTCCATTCAAGCCATTCTGAACAGAAAAGAGGAGTCTCGGCATCTGAACGAGCTGGATGTGTGTTTCTCGAAAAGCGCGTGCTGGAAAATCTTCCATGAAATGGACGGAGCGGACAGGAGCGATGAGAGAGAGCATAAGAACTACGACTCGGACTCCGGGCTGAGCGAGGACAACGACACCAAAGCGCAAAGCGACGCGAAGCCCGAAAAAGACGCAGATTTAGCGGACGAAACGGATCAGGAGGAGTCCACGGCGGCGGAACACTGCAAAGGCCTGAGCGACTGCGTGTCCGGTGAGTAAAGAACCGTGAAAAGTTTTCTTTGAGCTCCAAGAACAGTTGCTTGATTCATTACTGTAAAAAGCTCTTAATTGGGATCCAATAAAGGTTCTTTAAAGTGGAAAAGGGTTCTTTAGATTTTAAAAAATGTTCGTCACACTAAGAAAAAAATGGTTCTTTTTAGAACTGTTCCAAAAATGGTTCCTCTGTTCCCTCGCCCTTTGGAATCTTACTTTTTATACAAAAAGCGTGAGTAACGCGTTTCGTTTGTGATTCTTCTCCAGACTGTAACACGACCGAGGAGAAGAGCGGCGATCAGCCCAAGCAGAGGAAGAAGCGTTCCCGCGCCGCGTTCTCTCACGCGCAGGTGTTCGAGCTCGAGCGGCGCTTCAATCACCAGCGCTACCTCTCCGGACCGGAGCGCGCGGACCTCGCGGCCTCTCTCAAACTCACCGAGACGCAGGTCAAGATCTGGTTCCAGAACCGACGCTACAAAACTAAGCGGCGTCAGATGGCGGCCGATCTGCTGGCCTCGGCGCCGGCGGCGAAGAAAGTGGCCGTGAAAGTGCTGGTCCGGGACGACCGGAGGCAGTACAGCCCCGGAGAACTGCTGCGACCGCCGCTGCTCTCGTCATATTATTACCCGTACACGTACTGCCTGCCCGCCTGGAGCCTGTCCTCCTCCTGCACTGGAAACCAGTGACACCCGGACGCACGCACGCGCGCGCGCTCGCTCACATATTTATTCTACCAAAGACAGTCGTTTACTGAGGAGCCACAAAACAAACGGGAGATTTATTCACAGAACTGCCTTCAAATGTCTGCCTTCTTCTTCCAAGGACTGATATCAGTTTTGCTCCTATAAAAACACTATTAGGATTTTATTATTTCAGAATGTATGGAAAATGTTTTTAGCAAAATGTTCTTTCTTCTGGTCGGAAAACAGCACTTGATGATGTCGTTACCGCGCGCGCGGTTTTAAGGTAACGGTAAGACTGGCACTTTCCCGCCCCTCACGATTCAAAATATTAAAATCAGAGGAAAATATTGATCTGTTGGACTCCTTGAGTGAGCCGTGGAATTTACTCGACATGTACCTGTTTTCATATTAGTGTAACGTGTTTTTGTTTAATGAAAGCATTAAAACGTATGAAGCATAATTTCATTCGTGTTTCTCACATTTTATGAGATGTCATTTCTCTGTGTTCTCAAAGTAAGAGCATGAAATTAATGAGCCGTGACATCATGAGCCCAATGGAGTCATTAAAATGTGTTATTATTAGACAAAACGGCAAAGACAAGTCATAATTTAACGCGAAACTGATTAATCCACATTTAGACGGGTTTTCATGTGTTTTTGTTTTATGAAATCTGCTGCTAAATTGTGTTAAAGATGTTTCAGATCATCATAAAAAGTAAAGGCCTAAACGAGGTTGCAGAGATATATTTATATAGTCTGTTGTAAGAGTGTGTTTTGGACTATTGGAATTATTGAAATGCATAACAACAATAAAGCATTGAGACTATAAATAAAGCAGTGCAAATAATAATAACCAAACAATAATAACAACAAACGATATGCTTAATTATAATAATAATAATAAATGTAGTGGGTTTATGATTTAATGTTGTTTTGTCTCGCGTTTCAGACTCTTTGATGTATGCGAGCGATCAGAACAAGGCCTCGCTGAACTCATTACAACTCATTATCCTTGAGTATAATTACAGAGCTAATTCAATTACTTATTTTGGATATAAATGTATGAATTATATTTCAGTAAAAAATGGTATATAGCATAGTTTGCATTTCGCTTGATCTGTTGCGGTTATTCTGACTTGGCGAATTAGTATTTCTGAAATCGAGTGATTAGTAGAATAACCCTTCATGTGCATGTGTAGAAATATGAAGTAGAGGAAATCATCATACTTTATTGCAGACTCAATATAAAACAAACAACAGATAAAAACAAAAACATTAAATGGGAAAAAATCAATGCGTTGCGAAAGTGTCTCCACAACTTGGACTAATAACGTGTAGCCTAGATATTGAAAGTAACATAAACATCCGTTTTTATAATAACTAGAATTTTATCTAGGGTGAATTCAGGTTGATTGAGATGAACTGGAAAAAGTGTCCCAATGACAAAAAGAGTCCCAATCACCGTGAACTCACCCTAGATAAAATTATTTGAAGTACAGGCCTAGATTATCATGATGGGCTCTATATGGTGTTTTATTGCATTCAAGTTGAAAATGAAGATACAACAACTCTTAAAACATCACTGATTCTCAGAGTTTGGTGCTGTGAGGAGCAGGTGGAGATGATCAGGTGTTTTAGGACTGTCTCTGTCTTCTCAGTCAAACTCCATGTGAATCATATGAACAGGACGAAGGGAAACTCATCAAACCGCTGCTTGTCCCTCAACATCTTTTCTGATGGATCGAGGATTCAGGTATGAGTCCCATGAAATGAACATGTAGTTTCTGTGTTTGTACACATTTGATGTGCAAAGATACTAGTGTTTATGTAGATGATTGCGAAACATCAGATTTGAGGTCAGTCTTATAGTCCTTCAGTCTTTGAGCTCCAACACCGAAAACCATCAAATGAACGAATTAACGCTTGCGGTAAACGTCAGAAATCATACAAAATAGTTTGTTAGACAGGATACAATTTTTAAAATGCACGCAATTTGCTTCAAGAAATGATTAATCTGCTATATGAGTCACATAAGGCCTGTATGAGCGCATTATTTAACTTTAAAAACATTCGTCAGGATTCACCCCGATTGCTTTGTTGGCGGTTTTTAGGTGGAAAGTTCTTGGATTTAAATGACACACTTACGATTTATGCTGGGAAATTAGATGAATATTTGACTATAATCACCACATTAATGCCTGGCTGTTAGGTTTGAATCCATTGATGCCAACAAAAGGTTATTATGAGGCCTATCGAGAGACTTCAGAAAAGTACAATTCCATTTCTTGAGTATTTTCCTTATGCGTGTATCTGTTTTGGGTTAACATGGGCCAGCGCATTTAAAGACTTTGAATTGATGGTCCATATTTTGAAGTTATTTGAGCGCGTGCATGTGCTGAGAGTGATGCGTCCAAAGAAGAGCACGAGCCTCTTTACATTCTTCGGCATAAATGCAGCGAGTCCGACGGTTCAACTTTCCGGGAAAATGTGTGTAATGACCAAGAAAAAAAGAGAGAAAAAGAGAGAGCAGGGCCTTAAGCTTTAGTCTCAAACACAAACGGGCTGATCTGGAAATCATTCGCAGATGGAGCTTCATTTTGCCACTCAAAACGCTATTGGCATTGAAATGATCACATGCACACACGAAATTCAGCGATTATTCGGTTCAGTAAAGATCCTTCTTGTCTAGACGTAGCCTGTTTTCTGTGGAGATTAATACATTTCTTGGTGTTTTATATCGATTTATTTGTTTGCATGTTTTAGTACACCGATGATAAAGAATTAGAAAATAAGAAGCTCTTTGTGGAACGTTTTTCTGTGAGGTCATAATGTAAATTCGAATTAACTTTTGACGTTTTATTGGGTGTGATTGTGTCGTCATGTAATGAATCGCTCTGTTGGGTGACATGTATGTTCAGTGTTTCAAGCGTGACATTTGTCATGTTGGCACAGGCTGCTTCACTAGTCTATATTTTGACAGGATTTGTAACTTTAACATGATGGCCTCGCAATTTCCCGCTACATAAGTAGTTTTTTACTATCCCATGAATGCCTGTGTATTTTTGGTCAAATTTTGGACGTCAAGGACAATTTCTTTATACACGCTAATAGAGCGCGCCTGTCACACATAATGGCGGCGTAATCAGGGCAATCATTTTCCCGCGCAGAGACATGAGCCAGTTGTTGTTCTAGATCAAATTTCACATTTAATGAAAGAAAATTGGCATTTCAGACACTTCAGTCTTGCGGGTCAGAATCGTCCACCTGCGAGACGTTCATTTATCTCCTAATTAAATTATATTTTCGCTTCTTTAAGTCTGCACACGTGCTTGTGCTCCGCGGGTTTTTTTCCCGCGCCTTCTTTCTTGGTGAATCTCTACCTGCTCGAGCATCAGAACACCAGTAATGCGGCCGTGAAGGACTCGATTGCAGTGGATGTGTGTGATGTGAAGCAGATGTTTCGCGCGTGGAAATGCTTAACAGGTGCTCGCGCGTGTTTAACCTCACGCCTCGAGCAGTTAACATGTCACAGCATCAGTCTAATTATCATGTCTAATTATCATGTCCAATTACACTCCCGCTTGACTTTTTGGGATGTTTCTGCAATAAATGGTTGTCCCGAAAACAAAACGGAAAGATAGTATTCCATTTTCCTTGCTTTAAAATATAATTTCAGATCAGATGATTATGAATACTATTTATTTATTTATTTATTTTATTGTCTAAACTTCATGTAATGTATATCATGTCTGATAATAATTCAAAATACTAAAATGATAATTATGCTAATGCAATTCCCCAGTTCTCTTAATGACTTGGGCGAAACAAAATATATAGTACGATATATAAACGCGATGGATATCACTGTAAGCGTTTTTGCAGTTGTGCTTATTTGGTGGATGCTTAATCTGCTGGTCCCATATTTATTGTAAACATACAGTCTAAAAAATGTTTAGTTGAAAATGGACAAACCCAGCGATTGGGTTAAATGTTTGCCCAACGTGCTGGGTAGTTTTATTTAACTCAACTGTTGTTTAAAAATAACTATATGGCTGGCTTAAAATGAACCCAAAGTATGTTGGAAAAATTAAAAATCAGACACATATTTACTAGAGGCAACAATAATAATCAAAAGGTGAATATTTATTAATACGCAATTTAATTTGTTTAATCTGTTTAATCATTATTCATTAAACGTATTAATAGCCTACATGTTAATTTATTAAACATATTAATAAATGTTAATTTCCAACATACTTTGGGTTCATTTTAAGCAAGAAATACAGTAATTTTTAAACAATAGTTGAGATAAATAAAACTACCCAGCAGGTTGGGTCAAATATTTAACCCAACCACTGGGTTAATACAGCCCAATTGCTGGGTTTGTCCATTTTCGACCTAACTTGGGTTGTTCTTAACCCAGCATTTTTTTTTTTAGAGTAGGCTATTAATATTATTATATAAAATATAGCCTAGCCTATTTTTTAAAGAATTTTAACATTCTTTTATTTCAATTAAACAAAATTACATTGTTGTCCGAGGCCTGTAACGTGACGTGCACAAGGTTTTTGCAATAATCAAAACGCAAAGCATTTATTTTGTGTCCATTGTCTCGGATGAACTGTGAAATCAAGCGAAGCTCCATTCAATAAGTCGAGACTCCATTCCGAAGCTGCGCGGAAAGTTCTTCTGGAAACAGTCGTGATCTCACAGTCTCTTCAGTGTCTGATGATGATTTATTTCAGTCTGGAGATCCCGGGAGCTCCATTAGGTCAAACCTCCCCATGACTTTACGAAAACTCTCAGAAAATCCTCTTTTAGCAGGTCTATTTTTGCTGTTGGTTGGTTTCTGAAAGTTGAACATTCTGCTGTTTATTATTCTGATCGCGCGTGAAGCTCGTTCTCGAACGATATAAAGCTGGAGAAACTCGAGTTTAATCTGAGGAGAGTGTGACACGCGCTTCGAGACTCAGTGTCTGATGTAAGTACAGTTCTGAGTGTGTTATTGAGAGTCTGCTGATATCAGGTCACAGTTTTAGCCAAATTCACTCTCAAATAATAGATGAAATAGAAACTCACACCTTGATATCTGATCTCTGGGGTGGAGAAATCTTCAGTCAAAAGATTCTCAAACTATAGAAGCATTTAGACTCAAACAAATGTGCGGAATTTGGAAGTTTATTTTTTTATATATAGTTTATATCAGAGATTACAGTAATACATTCAGTTTGATCAGTTATTACTGATTTTTACTGAATCACTCTTCAGGTGTGTGATATCCATCTGTTACAGTCAGTCATTAGTGTTATTTCCTGGCAATATCTGTGTGTGTGTGTGTGTGTGTGTGTGTGTGTGTTTCCTTCACCATATGACACCCGACACACCCAGCATAGTGTTTAACTGAGGCCAAGATCATACAATACAGATGCACAAGGTGTTAGTCTCTCTTTCTGTCTTTTTCTTTTTACCATAGACGTCTATTGTTTTATATAAGTAATTCTGTTGTTTTATTTAAATACTATAAACACACCCTAAACAGAAATGTTTTTGCATTTTTAGAATTAAAAAGAAACATTTTTTTACACTCTTAAAAATAAAGTTTTTTATTGGCATCGATGGTTCCATGAAGAACCTTTAACATCCACTGAATCTTTCCATTCCACAAAAGCTTCTTTATAGTGGAAAAAGGTGTTTTTTGTTTGTTTGTTTTTTTAGATTGTTTAAATGTTCTTCACACTGAGAAAAGATGCAGAACTGATCCCTGAAAGGTTCTACACTCTATAAACTCTGGGTTCTTGACTCAATTTTAAAGAACACTTTATGCCAAAAAGGTTCTATATAATGAGAAATGTTTTAAATGATTGAATAATACTTTCATGTTTAACATGATATTTTTTTTGGTGAAGTATGTTTACAGGCTGCTTAATTCATACAATTTTATTGAAATAAATGAAAAATTAATTAATTCTAAATCCATAAAATGATCCCATGATGGAACCCTCTTCTGGTTTTATCATCTGATACTTTACTTGTAACACTCTTAGAAATAAAAGTTCCAAAAGGGTTTTTATTTTTGGTTCCTCAAATAACCTTTCAGTGATTCATTCTTAAAAGAACCATTTGTGAAGAACAAGATGTTAAAGGTTCTTCATGGAGCCATCGATGCCAATAAAGAAGCTTTAAGAAACTTCAGTTCATTATAATTCTGTTTCAATTCTTGCTTCTTAGTTTTCATTAAATGAAAAGCTCCAACATTCAAAGCTTCAGAGATGATGCAGTCCATAAACAAAGGCACTGTTACCAAAAACATTCACATAAAATATTTTAGAGTTTTTCCGTATCATTATAAATCTATGGATTGAACTGAGAGATCAGATCTGACAAATTCTATTTAAATGTCTGAAATATTTGATCATGTTTGAATGTCCAACCTCAACTTTCTCTCACTTTTGTAAATTCAGTTCAGCTGTATTGGCATGACAGTTACAGTTTAGTATTGCCAAAGGATTTTAAGGATAAGAAATGTTTTAGAAAAGAGAGAAAGAGGGAGAAAAAAAACATTTAAATCCTTAAGAAAGATTTTGCAAAAATGTGTATGCATATATATGTGTGTGTATAAAGAGAGAATCCATGAGTCTTGCGTAACAGTGTGAATGTCGTATTGTCAAATATACATTCATATTCATGCATTCCCTGGGAATCGAACCCATGACCTTGCGTTGCGAGCGCTGTGATCTAATGTTTGAGCTACAGGGAAGTGAAGAACATTTTAATAATCTATCAATAATCTTTTCTCTGATCACGGATGGATTCAGTGTTTTGATGTTTGTGTTTGATTCTCATCTGTGTCCAGATGTGTTTGTCTTCATTTCTCTTAAAATCATCGTCACTTCATCTGTATTTAGGAAAGATTCGTCTCTCATTAAGTTGTTTGTTTAATAAGTAATTTGCCAATTTAGTGGCACATGATTTCTTTATCATAATCATTACTGTATGTAGTGTAAAATCATCATATATGCACTACTGTTTAAAAGTTTGGGGTCAAATTATTATTTTCTGTTTTTGAAACAAGATTACATACAGTAAAAACAGTAGGCTAATATTGTGAAATATTATTACAATGTAAAACAGCTGTTTTCTATGTGAATATATAGTAAAGTGTAATTTATTCCTGTGATCAAAGCTGAATTTTCAGCATCATTACTCCAGTCTTCAGTGTCACATGATCCTTCAGAAATCATTCTAATATGATGATTTGATGCTCAAGAAACATTTATGATTATTATCAATGTTGAGAAAATATATATATGTAAATATAGATATACAAATGACTTTATAATGCACCAAAATCATATATAGCCTACAGTATATATAAAATATCTGTTTTAATTTTATAACAATATACATTAAAATAAAATAATTTTTTTTTTTTTGCATTATTATAGGCTACTTTTGTCATGCCAATAAAGTGAATTGTGCTCTCTCTCTCTCTCTCTCTCTCTCTCTCTCTCTCTCTCCATGGCAACAGGGAAGCGTCATGAAGGACGAGTCTATTCCGGTAGCGGCGGGTGAGCGCTGTCCACATAAACACAGTAAAACACAGTAAATCCCGCTCGATAACTGTTTAAAACTGATAACTGGTCAGCTGAACTGTTCGATGATCAGAACACACACCGCCACACGGTCATAAAGCGCGTTCACAGCTGCTCTGACCGTGAAGTGTGTGAGAGGATGAGCTGTTGGTCTGCGCTGAGGGAAGATGGCGGCGGCTGGACCGTGATCAGATTAACCCGCTGCTCTTAAATCTCTATCTCTGGTTCGACTGAGAGTTTTTGAGCTGTTATCGTGTGTTTGTGTTGAATTGTTGAGAGATGTCGGACTCGGAGGAGGAGATTCAGGAGCGGCAGCTGAAGATCGTGGTGCTGGGAGACGGAGCGTCTGGAAAGGTACAAAATACACGAGAAATCAATCATCATCGCAAAACATCATGAAATATGAGCAGAAGAAGCACGCATACAGTCAACATCACAACAACTACAACATCATAGACGCCTGTCAACATTAAATCACACATATAGCTACTATAACTGTGTCGTATATATAGCTAATGCATTACTATAATATTAACGTTTATTACTATAGCCTACTATTATGTCAATATTAATTTACATTACTGTAATATTAATATTAATGTTATGATACTTCTATAATATTATAATAATACTATAATATAAAATATTAACAACTGATGGCGTTTTTTTTATAATAACGTTATATTTTTCAATTATATAAGAGTAAAAATAGAATGAATATGTAATATAGTGCATATATTTAGCAAAATGCTCCTCTCTAGAGTTAGTTTTTCTAGCTAACTATGCTATTGTCAATGAATGGCTTTTCTGAGGTAAATAACATCACGTGACATTGTTTTCAAGCTGTTTATTGACGTCTTTCCGCGTTTGAAACACTGATTGATCGATTACACACGATTCATTTTAATAAGTTGTTCTGTATCTTTCAACACCTTCTGATATTCATTCATGTTTATTTCATGCTATAACTAGTAGTAAAGAGGAAGAGATGATCGGTTCACGTGCCAGTTGAACTATATATTTATATTTATAATATTAACGTGTTTTGGTGGACACTCTGACTACTATATTTTTATTTTAAAGATACTGAACATCTTCTGCAGGGTCAAACATGCTTTCACTGAAGTTGCTTTGCAGAACTGATTCGGGATCAAACATTATCCTGCGTTTTGTAGTGAATGATTGATTGCAGTTTCTCTCTGATCATGACTGCTGATTGAAGGAGTCAATGAAACTCTGTATATGTTAAACTGAGAGGACATAAATTCATAACTAACAGCTGTCAGTCACAGGTCACCTTTATTTATATAGCGCTTTTTACAATGCAGATTGTGTCAAAGCACAGGTGAGCATGATCAGATTACATGAACGTAATGCTATTTTTATCAGGAGTTTGATTGTTTTAATCTAGCTGGTTAATCTGTACTAGATGCACATGGCAGGATTTTCCTGTGAACTTCATTCATGTTCTCGTGTGGAAGTGTGCGCTCTGTTTTTATGATGATCGTAATGATGCTGACATGATCATTCACTGTGGAGAAATGCAGACAGAAAGACTTTAAGCTTTTAAGCTGGTCATTATATTTCAGTGTGAGCAGAGCAGCTCAATCCATTCACTAACAAACTTATGTTTGTGTGCACGTGCATGTTTTTCTTTCTTGGCTCAACAAAAAAAATTAATGCAACAGTTTGCATCAATCAAGTTATGACAACTTTAAGTGAATTTACATTCAACCAACAAGCTACAATGAGTTAGAGGAACTTAATAATTTGTAGCATAAACACAAATTTTTAAGTTGATTACTCAAAAAAAAAATCGCTCCAACTACAAGAGCTGTAGACCTGGAACCAATTAATCTGATCTATTTTAGTTCAAATCAACAGCTATCGTAGCACATGCTAACATAACTTATTTAACATGTATATTTATTGAAATAACTTCAACAAAATCTTCAACATTACAGAAACTCTTATTTAAATGTCAAACACAACAGCATTAAACATTAACAGGTCTTTCCCTTCATGAACAACAAATAAATTAACACTTAATTTCAACATAAATTGATATGATATAATATTAAGTTGATGTAATGATCAACATTACAGAACTTAACAAAATAATGTCTGGAACTTAAAAGGTTTAATTAAAACAATAAATTAGAATTTTGAGTGAAAATTTGTCTAAATATCCCCAATAGCAAAACACTGAGACTGAACAGAGAAGAGGAACAGGACTGATTTTTTTCCATTTTAATTTTTCTGGACTCCAATTTAATGGTTAAATTTAATGTTAGTAATGAAAAAGCATGTCTAAAATGTTGAAATCATGGAACTAAAAATACATTTTTAGGGCCCTTTGAAATAATTTTTTTTCTTAAATTCCATTTTGTTTTCCCCCAAATTTTCCATTTTTATTTTTCCATTTTAATCAATTGAATTCATAAAACTTTTTTTGGAGACACAACTTTTGATTTTAACGATGTATTAGTAAATGTTGAAATGAACCCTTGAAGACCTAGAACATTTTTGGTCACCTGACTTGCCTGTACTTTTCTTTGTTTTTCTAACTCATTAGCAGTCAGGATAAAGTGCCGTATATCATTTTAAACAGGAGAACCTGAAGTTTCAATCTAGCTCAAAGTGCCAGTTTTACTTTTATTTTTCTGAGAATGGATGAATTTACCAGAATTATGAAAAACGGGAGAATTTTTTTATTTATTTATTTTTTTTACTGTGAACTCAAACAGAACCGGCTGAAGTTTGGATTTTTTCCTTTATAAAGTTATACTTGGATGTTTTAAACCTTCAGATGAAATTTTGTCTCTGTGTAATAATCCCTAAGCAAGTAATAGCCATTTATTACAACATTATTATAGGCGCTTTTTAGTGGAAAAAAAAAAAAACTGGTGTTTTTATTTACTGACAAAAAGTTCAATAAATTAAGATTAGAAATGGTTTAAAAGTATTTTACATTGTTAGTTCATGTTAATGTAGTTAACAAATGAAACCTTATTATAAAGTGTTATGAGTGTTTGTTGTCATGATGTCTCATCTTACATTTTTTGATTGTCATCGTTCTTGAGGTTTGTGTGTCACGTTTTGAGATCTTCTAAAGCGATATCTCAGATATCTTTGCTTTGTAAGATGATTGCTCCTTCAGAAACAAAGATAGCATTGTTCATTTCACATATTAAGTGTTCTATAAAACTATATATACATATATATATATATATATATATATATATATATATATATGTAGTTACCAGAATGATAGATCTGTGTATTGTGAATTGTATTGTAATCTGAAAAATATAATTTGGCCTTGAATTTGCAACTTTTCTCAATTCATTTTTTACATTGTAGCAGAAACGAGGATAAATTGATACTTAAAGGGGTCGTTCACCCAAAAATGATCATTCTGTCATCATTTACTCTCCCTCATATCATGCCAAACCTATCTGACTTTCTTTTTTCTAAGGAACGCAAATATATATATATATATATATATATATATATATATATATACACACATATATTTATAACTATCCTTTTAAAGTCGGCAGCATCATCTGTTTTGTTTTGAGTGCCGTCGTCCCATTTAACTATTGAGTTTATGGTCATTGAATTGCTTTTCTGAGGTAAGTGTGATGTAACGTGACTCAAGCTGTTTTATTGACGTCTTTCTGCGGTTGAAACACTGATTGATCGATTACATGCACTGTAAAAAAAAATCCGTAGTTTTTACAAAATAATTTTGGCAGATGTGGTTGCCAGAATAATTTTGTAAAAAATACAGAAAAACTGTAAACACATTTACAGAACAAACTGTAAATTTTACAGTATAAAACTGTAATTTACAAACAAAAAAATTTTAATGTAACCAGTAAATTCAACAATGCACACTACTACTAAAATCTGTTTTGTACCTTTAACATATACTGACAACCACATTATAATGCAGGTGGTTAAAGAGAGAGCCACATGAAGAATCAGAGTTCATCATAAGTAGCTTTTCCACGAGCTGAAGTATAGGCTATATTAATATAAAGAAGGTGCACAGAGTCATTCACGCAAACACAAAACACCATCATGGTAACCCACAAAATTTAAATAACTCAATAAACATTCATTAAACAACAGAAGATGTAACATAAAACCCTAATGTACATAACTGATTACAAAAAAATATTAAGAAACATGATTATTTAAACAAAATACTTTCAAATGTGTGTCACACAGGGAATTGTGGGAATATCAGTTTACAGTTTTTGACTGTAAATTATACATTGATTTGTTCTTTTTTACTTCTAAAAATTGTAAAATTTACAGCATTTTACTGTGAAAATTACATAAAATGTCTGGTAAGAGCTTTTACAGTTTTTCCCTGAATATAGTACGGGAACTTACTGTTAACCTATTTACAATTTTTTTTTTTACAATATTTTACCGTTAAAATCACATTCATTTTTTACAGTGTGAGACATGATTCATTTCACTTAGTTGTTCTGTATCTTTCAACACCTTCTGATGTTCATTCATGTTTATTTGCTGCTGTAACTAGTAGTAAAGAGGAAGAGATGATCGTTTCACATGCGCTTTACCACACATTAAAGAGACACAAAACAACATTTATTGTTTGAATTTCATAATAAAACTGGCAGAATTTGAGAGGTGAGACTTTGTTTCATATCAAAAGTATCAAAGCTTATTGTGATTATTGGATGGCAGGAGCTACAAATAATGTTGAGTGAAGTTTTGTTCATGAATCAACTCAAAACAGCACTAAAAGATCACTTTTGAGATTTAAGAATCAATATCGGTTCAGTTTTTCAAGTTTTGTGTGTCCAGTGTTGTGAGAGCATTTGACATGAGGTGAGTTTGGAAAGCACTGTGTCTCTCCGCTAAACTAGAGTCTTAGGAAGGGCCAAGTTTCCTACTAGAAATGTCTTTTAGGGTTTCAGACCACAGGAAAAATGTCTTTATCCTGGATTTCTATGTTTGGTTTGTGTGGCAGCGTTTCTCCCTCTCAGCGGTGGTGACCCTCGCGGCCGCAGCAGAGGGTTCTGGGTAGCAGTGCGTGTACAAACCCTTCTGGCTCCAGATGGGGTTGTTTAAACGTCACTTAGAGTGGGAGGGAAAACAGACAGCGGCGCGCTACCGTAACGCCAACACAAACGAGTGTCCGGTCAGAAACATTTGTGCTGTTAGATCAGTCTGTCCTCTCTCACGGACACACAGTCACTCTGTGGGATCCTGTGACCTGCTGGAGTGTTCAAACCGAACGTCTGTACACCCAGTACTGCAACAGAAACCATGTGACCGAAGAATCTGAACGGGTTTCTCTGTAGAGTCTAGATTTATTAGTCTACAACAGGTTTCTCCAAACTGGGGTTGGCGAAGGAACTGCGGGGTGTTTGTAAAAACGGCTAATAATAAATCCTGAACATGTAAAATTAAAATGAATAAGACGCTACAGGCAAAAATAATTTTTGTATGCATTCATGCACTGGTCCATTTTGGGATTTTAGTCTATTTTGCTTCCTTAACATCCAAAATACACATTTAAGTGTTTATTTTATTGCACTTCATCTATTTGCGTCTGTAGATTTCAATTACAATACATATCTTTAAAGTTTTTTCCTCCACTTCAGCAGCACTTACACACACCAAAACTTACAGTTTTATTCATATCTATATGCTGAAGTTTTTTACTGAGGGATTTGTTCATATTTCACTTGCATGGTATATATTTAACATTTTATTCCTAAAAACATGGTGTAAATGTATTTTTTCCAGCCGTTGACAGTATTTTTTGATTTATGAAGTAATAAAAAGACTAATCTAAAATCCCCTCTGTAAAAACCTTTAACTCTAATATGTACACAAAATCAAGCAAGAATTTTGAACCTGGCTTTATCCAGTGTTCATGTTTATATTCTGGAAATCTATGCAAATTTGTTTGTATTTAATTAGACAGTGTCTCATATGCATATTTAAACATGACATTTTAGAAAACTTAATTTCTTTGACAATGTACTGTGATTAATCAGCTGTGAAGTAGGGTGATATCTATTAGTTAAACAATTACAGTTAAAATGAAACTCTAAAAAATGTATTATTTTATGTTTACCTTCATGTCATGTGACCATTAACCGACATCAGAGGACCGTAAATATGCGAATGTGCTGTTAAATTATTGAAATAATTAAAATCTCAGGTAGTTTGGCTGACAAAAATGTTTGGGAATACCTGGTGTACAACATTAAATCAAAATGGCTGTAATTCATTCAGTACTCGCAGTACTGCAAGTTTGTAGGCAACATGATGTTTGGAAGTTATTCACATTATTCTGTGTGTTGTAAAGTTAGAGGTGTGTGTTGATGTCCTGTGTGTATGTGGGCGTCTCTGTCCACACACACATGATCTGATTGGCTGTAGTACTTGACATGAAGCATCTGTCAATCAAAGAGAAGTGGGGAGGCGGAGCCTCAGGATAGGTGAGAATAATTTCTTTCAATTTAAAATGTTCTGATGTTTATGTGTGTGTGTTTCTCAGACATCTCTCACCATCCGCTTTGCACAAGAGGCTTTTGGGAAACAGTATAAACAGACGATAGGGCTGGACTTCTTCCTCAAGAGAATCACCCTGCCAGGTTAGACACACACATACACACACACACACACACACACACACACACAAGCAAGTAAGTAGTTGACAAATAACACGAACTTTATTCTTCATTTAGATTTCAGAATTCTTTCAGTTCACTTAGATACTCCATGTTCTTTCCCTTTTAATACAGCTCATAAAATTGCATACATGCAATAGTATTATAAAATACTATTTTATAATTATTATACATGTATAATAATTATAAAATAGTATTATTAAAAAAGTTCCTGCAACATGCCGCATCCACACGGAAAAACGCAAATCTATAAGCTATTTCACACTTTTTAATGTTTTAAATCTCTCTTTTCATGATGTGGAGGTGTAATAATGTGTTATTTTTAATGTCATTGAGATACTATTATAGTTTTTTTTTTAATATTTTGAATTAGTTTTTTATATTTTCATTTAAATTTTAGTTCGTTTTAGTAATCCACAGGCATGCGTGTCATTTTGAACTGCATTGAGAATGCCTTTTAAATTCCAGTTGAATTTGCGAAGTTCATTCAAACAGGAAGCGTACTTGTTATTCAGATTTAAGGAAGTGGAATTAAAATCAACTGAAATTTAAAGAAATTCTGCTGTAAGTGTGGTTTTAAATAATATATTTTAAATTTAATGTAATTTTTAATTGTTCGTTGCTTGTGCTGGACTAATGAAATATTGTGTCGTTGGGTTGAATTTTTTTGATTGTAATTCTTCAAATTCCCTACAGAATTACCCAAATATAAAGAAAAAATTGTTATAATATGGAACTCATGAGTTGGCATGATTTATTAGTTAATGACATTTGTTCATTCGAATACATTTCTGTATTTTACAGTTCATGATGAACAAAGTCAGACCGGAAAGACAGTTTCAACTTGTGACTGAAAATTTCTAACAGAAAAAATGAACTCAGAATTTGAACAGATAATTTATAGGTGAAGTTTTTGTTCATCCAATAGATGAAAACCACCAATCATTCTTTCATTCTCTGAGATTTTCACGTCAGCCGTCTGTATACCTGACCGTTGTTGACAGAGGTTGTGTAATGGTGTTAATTGACTCGATGCGTATGAATAGATCTCTGTCCTGATTCTGTGTCTCGCACTGATGTTTTCAAGTGTTTCTGAAGCTCTGCTGCTGGACGGCGTGTGTTTGTGTGGGTTTGTACCGAACCTCTGAATGAATCACTCCAGTGTGTGTGTGTTTGTTGTACGTCTGCCTCTTTTCAACTTTATTACCTACGAAAGCTCTTAACTCCTAAACAAACACACATAACTCTCTTCTCAAAGACAGATTGTGTACTGTAAAGCACCAGGTAAGAATGTCGAATGTGAGTTAGTTTGATGTTTAATTGCAGACTGAAATCAGATCTGGGCAAGCGCATCTTTTTTTACTATCCATTGCAGAGGACAATACGTCATATACACTTCTTTTTACAACATTTACTTCTATAAATAGAAGTAGTAGAAACTTAAGAAGAAAAGTTGACCAAACCAAACCTGTTTGATTTCAAAACTTTGATGCATCCAGGCTGTTGTGAAATGCAGGTCACATTATACTATTGTTTAAATGTTAGAATTGATTTTTTTTGTAAGGTGCGTAAACTTTGGAATGGAAATTGAATCAGCCGTAATTACAGGAGTGAAGTCGTCGTTTGGCGCTCTAAACAGAGTCCGTCTGTCTGTTAGTGTCTATTTATTGTAAGTGTGCTGTTTCTGACGTATTGAACGCACTGCGCTCTTTCCCTCTGGTGGGTTATTTTCAGGTCCGTTCTCATGCTGGGACGCTTCTGTTTTCACGCTCTTATGGACCATAACTGAGAGAGAGAGAGAAACACACAGCGTCAGCACATTCGGCTACGCTGGCAGAACGTGCGAGTCACTTACCGTAAAGATTGAATTCTAGAATAAATAAAGAAAAGAGATCTTTATAGAAGCACGTGAAGAGAAGTGTGGGATGAACAGACTCGTCTGTATATATACATCGACTGTATAGTCTGAATGCATCGACTGTGACGCTGTGGAGAAATATTTACATTAATATTATTAAAATTATATTTATTATGATTATATGTATTTAAAATGTATTTTATTTATTATGTTATTATTATATAAATAATACAATTTATTTATTATATTATTTAATTATATTTATTTTAATTTCTGTTATTTTTTAATTTTTATTTTTTTATATAATATTATTACAGAAAATTTATTCTTTCTAAATTTAGCATTATAAAAACATCATAAAAACATCCTGTTTCCATAATCAGTTTCTTTTCATTTACTCAGACACACATATGCGCACATACTCATTCACTCACACACTCAGGCACGCACAGCACTCACACACACACACACACACACACACACACACACACACATGTGCTGGGTGTCTTTGAGCTGAACTGATGTTTAATGTGAACGTGTTTTGACTCTCTGAAGGAAACCTGAATGTAGCGCTGCAGGTGTGGGACATCGGAGGACAGACCATCGGAGGAAAAATGCTGGACAAGTACATCTACGGAGCGCAGGTGACTGACACACACACACACTCTTCATGTTTCATAAATATGGCTGTTTTTGTGTGTTTGAGCGGATGAATATTTGTGATGCTAAATAATGTTTATCAATACAATTAGTGTGCAGAATACAGGCAGAAACCTGCAGTTAATACACACACACACACACTCTAGCGCCACCTGCTGCTCAAACACACACATTCAGACACGATCTCTTCATTTGCCAGCACAGATCTGAGCTGAAATATTTGTACCTCATGAATGCTTTGGAATACAGACCTAAGATTGATCTCATTTAAGAAGACACTCAGAAAAACAATTCAAAAAATGAAAGAAAAAAAAAAAGTGTGAAAAGTTTAATTTAAGCAAATGTACTAAACTAAAATTGTATATATTTTACAAAAATAATTTGGACTCTAATTGCTACAAAATCAAAGCCATATTTCTAACCAAGTTGTGTTCCATTTTTGAAGTTGGTATCACAAAAATTGAGGTTCCTGTGAGATTTCATTTAGGCGCTGTACCACAAACAGCCAAGTGTCTGTCACAATATCACTTCTGTCACTAAACAGTCGCCAACGATGTGTGTTTCATCAAGTTTAGAAAAAGGTTTGATTATAAAATTGTGCAGTGAATTCTGTAACATGTGAAATATGACACTGTCCACTAGGGGGAGGAGCTGCTGAAAGAGTTTAAAGTATCGCTTCCAAAAAGGTTTTCACAGGATGAATTTTGAGTGTTTAAGCTTTCGAAATGATACCTACTTTGTGTGTGTGTGTGTGCGCAGGGTGTGCTGCTGGTGTATGACATCACTAATTCTCAGAGTTTTGAGAATCTTGAAGATTGGCTGAACATGGTGAGAAAAGCCAACGAAGAGTCAGACACACAACCTGCGATATCACTGATCGGAAACAAGAGTGAGTACACACACACACACACACACACACACAAATACACACTCACACACACACTTACACACACACACACACACCACACTTCACGCACTTGCACACACACACATCACAAACTTCACAAACACACTTGCGCGCACACACACTCACACACATACTCACACACACGCACACTTCACACTTACACACACGCACCCACACACACACACCCACACACACACTTCACCACACTTCACACACACTCACTTCAGACACACTCACACACACACACACACACACACACTCGCACACACACACATCACACACTTCACAAACACACTTGCGCACACACACTCACTTCAGACACACTCACACACACACACACACACACACACACACACACTCGCACACACACACACTTCACACTTACACACACACACCCACACACACCACACTTCACACACACACACACTCGCACACACACACATCACACACTTCACAAACACACTTGCGCACACACACACTTCAAACACACTCACACACACACACACACACACATACACACACACTTCACATACTTCACACACACACACACACACATACACACACACTTCACATACTTCACACACACACACACACATACACACACACTTCACATACTTCACACACACACACACACATACACACACTTCACATACTTCACACACACACACACACACATACACACACACTTCACATACTTCACACACACACACACACACATAATGTTTAAAGGAAGAATGTAATTATGTTGTTTTTCCATTCTGGGACAAAATAAATCTTCTTAAGAAAACAGTGAAAAAAGTTCTCAAGATAAATTCTAGAAAGGTCGGAAGTGCAATTCTTGACAATTTCTCAGATATTTTCTTAAGAACATCTTAATTGTTTTCTTAAGAAGTAAATAACAGTCTTTGATGATGTTTGATCGTACACTTTCCTCCTCGTGAGGTTTTCTTGTCTAATGCAACAAATTCAAAACTTACACTTGTGAATCGTAACGATATATTTGCCCTCTCTTCACCTTTGTTAAACAGTAAGCAGCGTGAGATGTGCTGATGTCAGAGGAGAGTTTTCTCTATCTCAGATGATAAAAGGTTTTTCATATGTATTTAGTGTTCTGTTGTAATGATTAATATTTAAAACAACCCAATAAATTCATTAAACATCTCACCTATGGGACAAGTTGGAGGTTATCCTAACTTTGAGAAGTTATTTACCATGATTTTAAGAACATTCCTTTGAAGAATTATAATGTTTTATCTTAAGAACAATCTTAAGAGATTGTGCAAAAATTCTATGAAATAATAATTATTTTATTATGATTGTTATTATTACTAAATAAAAATATTTATTATACACTATTGTAATATTTCACTGTAAAATACATTTTTTAAGAAAATGTAATAAAATTATGTAATAATAATATTATATTTATTTATAATATCAGTATTATATTATTTAATATAATATTTTATATATAATTATATAATATTATTATTATTATTATATTAATTTTTAATATATTATAATATTTTTTTTACAATACAACTGTAAAATTACAATACTAATATTTTAGATTGTACTAAAGCAGTTTTTCTCTTCACGTTTGATCTGATGAATAATCACCAGTTTTTGTCAGATTTTGTCAGAAGGTAATGTCTGCCGTCTAGTCTTTATTGTTCTTCACTCTCTGAACCTGTGAAATCATAGCGTTCAACGAGACCGACAGCTGACCTGCCGTGTGCTCACCGTACTTCACCGTACTTCACTCGTCTTCGGTTTGGCTCTCCCTCATTTACACAAACACAGCGGCTGCGACGTGACAGCGGATCTAAAGCAGGCTAACGCTTGTCTGCTAATGCCAGCGTAACTCTCTGTGGTGTCTGCAGCTACACTGAGCTCTCGCGTTACTAGCAGAGAGACGCAGCCACGGTCAGAACATTAAAGTCGTTTGTTGCTCTAAAGCTGAAAGTGTGAACACATGTACAGCCTTTCAAAGTGTACTGCATGTACATGAACACAGGTATCTTACACACGCGCACTAGAACATCCTTGTCATTGCCTGCGCTGTTTCTCTCCAGAAGTTATGAGCGATAAAAACATCTTTGTGTCTTTGTACTTGAACTGCAGTTGCATGAATCTCTGAAGCGTCTCACACATGAACGTGGGCGTCTGTCGTAGCGTCTCCAGTAGTGTGTTGCTGCTGTTCTCTATTTCGTTCCTTTTTTTCTTGTACTTTAGACACAGTTTTGATTTCTGAAATATGAAGAGTGCAAGATCTCAACTCGGTTCAACATGTGAAATCATAGAGCTGCACGATTGGGGGAAAATCTATTGAAGGTTTTACGATTGTTATTTAAAATGCAATTTTAAAAAATAGCTCTAGGTTTGCTGTGTTTGTTTGTAGAGCTGCGCAAATTTTGTGATTATGTCAATATGACTATAAAATATTATTATTATTATTATTACAAAATAAAAATATTAATAAAAAAATGCAGTTGTAATATTTCACTTTAAAATAAAAAAATAGCGTATTTAAAAATAATATAATAACAACAATAATAATGTTAACTGTAAAAAGACATTACTAATATTTATGGCTGTTTTAATTTCTTCATTGTAAATTTTTACACTATTATTTTGGTCACTTATATTTATTTAATTAAATCACAGCTTTTACAAATTGATAATCAGACTATTGTGTTATTGTTTTTATTTTTCTTAATCGTACAGCCGTGCTTTTGAGTTCACAGACCGTATTATATTATATTTACTAAAAGCACAGATCAACTTTAAAAAGCTGATTATACAGAAAGATGAGTAAAGAAAAACACTGGATGCTCTAATGTTTTTGGGGTTTTCTCAAATTCAGATTTTTTTACAGTGTAGTAATGAGATTAAAAATATTTACTGTTAGTTTCATAACATTAAAGTAGCGACGAGGGGTGAAGTGTCTTCATCATGGACGTCAGTGTAAATCTGTAATCATTACAGCGCTGTGTGTTTGTTATGAGTGTGTGATGAATTAAACTGTTTAAACAGTGAATGTATCATTCTGACCTCTGACCTCTGACCTCTCTGATGTACGACTGACCATCTTTACTGACCCCTGTGTGTGGGAGCTGTGTGTGTGTGTGTGTGTGGATGTTTCAGGCTGCTAGTAAAATACCATCTCTTCACATAATAAAAAAATAGAATATTAGTATATGGAATATTCAACGTAAAATATTTTTATAAAATAAAAATCTCTATTCTTTCACCTACTATATTCTATATTAATTTTTCTTTTTTATCCACTTATTTCTTGATGTTTTATTATATTTCTTGATCATTTATTATATTATAAATATAATAAACTAGCAAGAAATGTGTCTATAAAATAGAAGAATTAATATAGAATGTAGTAGGGGAAAGAATAGAGCAGACATTTTTATTTTCATTTTTTAATCAGATAATTTCTGTTTAGGGCCAAATAACATTCAGGTTAACTTAGTGTTTGTGTTGTTTCAGTTTCAGTAAGTCAGATCATGTTGTTTTGTGCTTTGATTATGATCTTGTGTATGATGGTGATGATGATGATGATGATAGTCGTGTTTGTTTGTTTCGGCAGCTTCTGGAGCATCAGAGGCTTTTCTCAGGATTCGTTTCATGTTTTTAAGGCTCTGAAGTGATCAGAGTTGGGCTCGCTGTGTTTCGCTGCTTCATTTCTCAGTGTGAATCAGTAGATCAGAGTCAGACTTTAGTTTTTACGTACTTTAGTCGAGGACATTGTGTCTGTCTCTCTCTCAGTCTGCTGGGAATCGTCTGCAGAGAAAGTGAGCACTGTTTTTCTTTCTTCTCTGTTTTATTTTGGTTGTCAGGCTCGTGTGTGTGTGTGTGTGTGTGTGTGTGGGCAAACCTGCATGTTCCCATGAAGATGAAGAGTAGAGGGCAGACCTCACAAATATAGATTCATTTTTACAGCAGTCACAGACACACACACACACACACACACACACACACACACACTGCTCGATTCTGTCATCATTAACTATACATGAAGTTGTTATTCATTGATCAGTTTCCCCTCCACTAAAGCTCACCTCAATATATGGACTTCTCGTGCACTTCTCGTGGAGTTCTCGTGGAGCTCTCATGGAGTTCTCATGGAGTTCTCATTGAGTTCTCGTGCACTTCTCATGGAGTTCTCGTGGAGTTCTCGTGGAGCTCTCATGGAGTTCTTATGGAGTTCTCATGGAGTTGTCGTGCACTTCTCGTGGAGTTCTCATGGAGTTCTCGTGCAGTTCTCGTGCACTTCTTGTGTGTTTCTCGTGCACTTCTCGTGGAGTTCTCGTGCACTTCTCATGGAGTTCTCATGGAGTTCTTGTGCACTTCTCGTGGAGTTCTCGTGGAGTTCTCATGGAGTTCTCATGGAGTTCTCGTGCAGTTCTCGTGCACTTCTTGTGTGTTTCTCGTGCACTTCTCGTGGAGTTCTCGTGCACTTCTCGTAGAGTTCTCGTGCACTTCTCGTGGAGTTCTCATGGAATTCTCATGGAGTTCTCGTGCACTTCTCGTAGAGTTCTCGTGCACTTCTCATGGAGTTCTCATGGAGTTCTCGTGCACTTCTCGTGGAGTTCTCGTGCACTTCTCGTGGAGTTCTCGTGGAGTTCTCATGGAGTTCTCATGGAGTTCTCGTGCACTTCTCGTGCACTTCTTGTACAGTTCTCATGGAGTTATTGTGCACTTCTCGTGCAGTTCTCATGGAGTTCTTGTGGAGTTCTTGTGGAGTTCTCCCACACTTCTTGTGCATTTCTCGTGCAGTTCTTCTACAGTTCTCCTGCAGTTCTTCTACAGTTCTCGTGGAGTTCTCACAGAGCTCTCATGTAATTCTCTAGCTGCTCACAGTCCTGCTGAAGATCAGTGTTTTGATTCTCTCTCTCTCTCAATGGTCAACTTTTGAACCTTTTTGTATGTATTTTAAACCAAATCCTAACCAAATTTGATTTCATTATAATCACATTGAAAATTATTGAAAACATTTATTCATATATGTTTTATATACGTTTTTGACAGACATAAAAAATTAGGAAGGAAATGTGTGCAGTTGTCAAAATAATATTACAATGGTTCTAAAATAGGCTTCATGTTCTTTATGCAAAATAATATTATTTATTTCTTTTGATTTTGACCGGCTTCCTCTTTACCTAGTTAAGTACTTGCTTAAAAACATTTATTTTCAATAGCTTTTAACCAGGTATAACTTATTTACTGTATTGTTTCTATTGTCTTTCTGTTTTTTCTGATTTTACGTGTATTGTACATCACTTTGGGTCATCCATGAGTTGTGTTGAAGGTGCTTTATAAATAAATAAAAGATGATGATGATTTTGGGGTGAAATACAAGCTGCACAGTTTCTGTGTGTGTGTGTGTGTGTGTGTGTGTGTGTGTGTGTCTTAATGTGTAATATGTATCAGTGTCTATGTTTGTCGTATTCAGCAGTCAGATGACCCGAGTCACACCTGGACGTGGAGTCCGAGCACCAATCAGAGCTCAGGATCAGGGTCATGTGATCTCTTTCAGTGGCATGTGTGTGGAAAGTTCTCCATGTGCCGCTTGAATCGTTGGGTAAATATTGGTGCACATGGTGCTGCTGAGACCAGCGGCCGTTTGCAACCTGTGTGGTACATCACGGGCCATTACGCTTCACACATGCGTGTGTGTGTGTGTGTGTGTGTGTCAGGTACATGTGCGTCTTCTAGTACAGAAGGAAAGTGTGTGTCTGATATTGTTTTGTTTGTGTGTGTGTGTGTGAGAGAGAGCGTCTTGTGTGGCCTCTTCAGCACTGGAGCTTTTGTTGGCTTTCAACATGCCTGAGGACCCATAAAACTGTATGACGCACACACACACACACACACACACATGTGCATGTAATATACACACACATTCCCATCATAAATACACACAGAAGAGAGAGTGCGTTCATCATCCCATTGTGACTGTAATGGGTTTGTGTGGATCTGCACTGGATCGCGGTGCACGAGTGTTGACGTGAACCGACGCTCCTGTGTTTACTCCACTTAGCGAGCGAGCGTTGACCTTTGACCTCACGCTCGCCCGCTGTCCCGCTAATGGAATAGAGCCGCAGGAAGCAGCTGGACGGTGAAGCGTTTAACTGATCATGTTCTCTAATGAAGTTAGTCGCTCTGTTGAATCAGTGTGGAAGCAGCACACACACATACGCTTCACGCCGCCAGTGTTTCTGATGATCACCGTCAGTCTGTCACATGCTTTTGTTTACCATCGCTGATCACTTTCCGCCTCACACACACATTAATACATGCAGTGTAGTATAGTTTATATGATTAAATACTTCGTTTAAATCATTTCAGTGGTTTTTGCGACTCCTGCTGGTGTGTTTTCTTTGTTTTACACAGTGCCGAAAGTCACATGGTGACTTCATATATGGTAAAATTGCACTTTTTCGTCTCATCTTGACCGTCACTTTATGTCAGCGTGAGCAGCGCTGCTGTTTCTGCTCTTGTGTGTCCAGTGTGAGACGTGGAGTGTGTGTTTGACTGATTGATGCTGTGATGTGTTTGTGACAGTAAGTGAGCGCAGGGCTCCTGGACGGCGGCGCTTTATGTAAACATGGCCGGTGGAAGGGACGAGGAGTCGCCATCACTCTCCACGCTATCTCCCGCTCGTCTCTCACGCCGCGGGTTTGTACACGGACACTGTGAGGAGAAGCAGACCACCTCCAGATCCGTCCGATTGAGAGACGAGCGCAGGATCAGCGTGTCGCGCTGCTTTAGATTAGATTAGGGGAGAAAAATGGCCCCTGATCTGCAGACGGACCCCTGGAGCCGCGCTTCACGCTCCGTCCTGCGACTCACTGTTGTTTTTGTGTGCGTGTGCGTCTCACGGTGACGTTCAGGTTCAGAGCAGAATAACACTCCTCTGTTCTGTAGGTTAAACTCGAGAGCTAAAATAACTCGCTATATTTGGTAACAATAGCTTTTAGCTAAATATTTCTCTACAGGATTTGTGCTGGTAATGAATGAGGCCTGTCACTGAGATGCCAGAAGATCTTGTGGGTTGAATGTGATCCACACAGATGTTAGTGTGTTAATGTGATCGTATGGCGGTTAGTGGTTTGATAATGTTAAAGCTACACAAATTAAAATTTCGACTGCGATTTACAGTCGTGACGAAATGGATATTAGCGACTGATCTTTTCTTCCGCATCTGAGTTTAACAGAGTTTTGAAAAAGCATAAAATGTAGGGCGGGGCTTGGTTCTGTGCATCAGTTGTTGATTGGATGTTGAGGTGTGGGCGTGGCTCGCAACAGTGTATGCAGATGAGCGTGAGCTTGCAGGGGCGGAGTTTAAGCGCACTAAATGATTGGAGAATCCTGCATATGACGCTTCACTGGAAGATTATTTTAATTGAACATTACGAGCTCAAAAAAAAAAATGTAAAAATGAGACATACAATGTTCACAATAAGATCTATAACACGCATTTAGAAAATAAGTGAATTTTCATTTCATGCAGACTTTAAAATGCTATAAAAAAGTTATGATCTTATGATTATATATCAATATGACCATAAAAAAAATAATTATATATATATATATATATTTTTATTAGATGAAAATCTGAAAAGAAAAAATATTCCTATTTTAATATTACATTGTATAATAAAAATCATGTATTTAATAATAATAACAGTCATGATCATTTTATTTTATAGTACTACTATAAACTTACTATACTAACATTTATGGCTATTTATTTTCAAATGTTAAACCATCAAACTTTTATTTTGACAGAAGCCACAGCTTCTCTTCTGTTGATCATCGCTTCTCATTATTTGTGAAGATGTTTGGCATGTTTGGTTTCGTTCCCAAATGTGCATTAAAGTGACTCAAACTCAGATCAGATCAGATGGAGTTAATGTTGATGTTGAGAAGATTTACTGTGAATTCAGACGCTGAAAACACCAGATCAGTGTGTGTAAATCAACACAGCGCCACAATATGAAGACCAGTAAATGATGACAGAATGATCATTTTGGGTGAACGATCGCTTTAATGTCTGACAGGAGCATATTAATGTGCTGTATTTGAAGAGATTCTTTAATGTGTGTGTGTGTATGAGAGTGTGTGTGTGTGTGTGTGTGTGTGTGTGTGTGTGTGTGTGTGTGTGTGTGTGTGTGTGTGTGGCCAGTTGACTGATGGCAGCGCAGACATGAACAGGATCTGAACTATCTGTGGGATTATGAGTGTTTAGTTACAGCTGCAGACACACACATCTTCCCTCATCTGTGTGTGTGTGTGTGTGTGTAAGTATGAGTGTTTATGTAGAAAAACGATAAACTCCAGTTTCAGGCAGATATTTGTTCTTGTTTTAAGCAGAAACTTGCTTAATTTTGATACATTTTTTCTAAAACAAGACTTTATATCTTCAGTCATTTCTCTTCTCCAGTAAATGTATCTTGATTTAAGAATCTTTAGATATTTGTGCTGGAAAACAAGACAGAAACACTGAGGAAGAACATCATTTTTCAATGTGGTTGTTTAGTTGTAAATGGAGAAATATGATACACACACACACACACACACACACACAGGTGTGTCTGTAACACAGAAGTGAAAAGAGCTGTGGAGAGTCTCCTGTGACCCCGGTGCGCGACCTCTGTGTGACCCTGCAGTGACATCACAGACGGGTGTGTTACGGGTGTCAGAGCGCCATTGTTGTGTTCTCACTAAATCAGAGTCCTGCTGACAGCGCTGCCGAGATTCCAGATCACACATGACATGATCACATGACACATCTGTGTGTGTCCTCAGGGCTGAGACGGCTGATATTCTGTACGTTATCTTGAGCTTACAGGTGTGTGAAAGCAGTCAGATTACAGTCAGAGTTAGGGATCGTTCTCTCATCATTTACTGTCCTAAATGACTGTCTGTCTTCTGTGGAACGCAGATGATATTTAAAAGGTTTTCCACACACTGAGCTTCACTCGTGAAACACGAGCAGAATGAAGCCGTTCTGATGCAAAATTTCAGATTCATAAGAGTTTGTTGGAATAAAATAGAGACATCTGATCGTTTTGTGTTCTTTCGGTCAAACTGTTGACACTGCATTATGATAACCAGTTTTAATATTTATGAAAATGGACCCTTTTCGTAGACTGTGATTTCCAATTATTGACATCGTGAATCTAGTAAGGTTTTTTATATTTTCATTTTTTGAAGTGTTCAATCATCTCTCTCTCTCTCTCTCTCTCGTGTGTGTGTGTGTGTGTGCAGTTGATCTGGAGCACATGCGGACAGTAAAGATGGAGAAACATCAGCGATTCTGTCAGGAGAACGGACTCATCAGTCAGTTTGTGTCTGCGAAGACGGGAGACTCTGTGAGTAACACACTCTTACACACACTCACTCACACACACACACACACACTCACAAACACACACAAAAATGCTTGATTTGGATTCACAATTAAAATCGCATAATTATAACAGAAGCTAAATGTTTTAGTTTATATTTTCTTGCAGAAGTTTTTTGCTCTGTGCTGTTGTGAAATTTATGAATGCTTATTTCCAATACAAACTAAAAAAAAGTTAATTGTGAGTTTTTATCTCAGAATTGCAATATGGAAACTCAGAATTCAAATTCTTTTTTCTCGAAGCTTTAACACCTGACCTGACCGCATACACATGCAGAATTGTGTGTTAAAAAGTCGCAGTTACCTTTATGTTTTTATATTTTATTGTTGTGGCAGAAACAAGCTTCCATAGAAAGTGACTCGACACATTCTCATGGTGACTCGTAATCATTTGTACGTCATATTGAATGACTTTTAATGTTTGTTTCTGATGGTTTGGGTTTGAGGTTTGAGCACTACAATTTCTTATGATTTTGCCACAAATGAAGAGGATTTCTCATAAGAGTGAACCGGACTGTGAATCAGAGGTTCTTTCAGCCGTGTTCAGGTGTGTGTGTGTGTGTGTCAGTGTTTTATTCAGTGTGTATCTGTGTGTTTGCAGGTGTCTCTGTGTTTCCAGAGGCTGGCGGCTGAGATTGTAGGAATAAAGCTGAATAAAGCCGAGATCGAGCAGTCGCAGGTGACTATGATCGCTGGTTTATACTTTTTCTAACACATTCATACTAACACTTCAATCAGTTCACGTCAGATACACTGACTGTGTGTTCATTTGTCTGTTTGTGTTCAAATATTACAGTAATATCACTCTTGTCCTGCTCAGTTCTGTATTGTTTGTCATCTGTAAATCATCTTTATTTTCTTCTTTATCTAATGCATGAAACCATGTTTCTGTTCTCTTCTCTCCATTTCTTTATTTCCATTGTGTGTGTGTGTGTGTGTGTGTGTGTGTGTGTTTAGCGTATTGTCAAAGCAGAGTTGGTGGATTATCCTCAGGATGAGGGACCAATCAGACAAGAGACCAATCAGAGCAAGATCTGCTCTGTCCAATAACAGTATGTGTGTGTGTGTTTGTGAGAGTGTGAGTGTGTGTTTGTGAGAGTGTGTGTGTGTGTGTGTGTGTGTGTGTGTGTGTGTGTGTGTGTGTGAGTGAGTGTGTGAGTGTGTGTTTGTGAGAGTGTGTGTTCATCATTGTTGTATATTGATTCTGAATCCAGTAGTTCAGAGTTTAAAGTGTGTTTGTTGCTCTGTAGTGTGTGTACAGTATCAGTCACATGTACGTCATATGAACATGTAAAGGCTCAGTAATCACAGATTATTGTTTTACAATATCATATATATATATATATATATATATATGATCCATTACCAGTCAGAAGTTTAAATGTACTGAATTTGTTTCTTGTGATCTTAAAAACCGTATCTAACTTTATCCTTTCTGCTTAAATTGTTCAACATTAGACTTGTATGCAGTATTTTTTACTCAGTATTTCTGTATAATATCTAAACATTCTTAAATCAAGATACATTTACTGGAGAAGCAAAATGATTTCAGATATTAAAAATGTATCAGAATGAAGTGAGTTTATGCTTAAAACAAGAACAAATATCTGCCAATGGAGTCAGAAAAATAAACTTAATTCAAAGAGAAAACAAGATTTTCTCCATTGACAGATATTTATTCTTGTTTTAAGCACAAACTCACTTCATTTTGATACTGTTTTTCAGAGTTTTCATCACTATTATTTTAACACGTTATAATAACAGAGGTGTGTCTGAACTGACTGCTAGCGTTCATCCATGTGTGATTAATACAGTGCTGATGTTCAGTGTGACTGAAGATCTCTGTCTCTGTTCCTGCAGCACGTGGTTAAAGCCGACATAGTGAACTACAGTCAGGAGTCGGTGGCTCGAGCCGTCAACCCTCCGCGCAGCTCCATGTGTGTCATACAGTGACCGCCATACATCGTCTGTGTGTGTGTGTGTGTGTGTGTGTGTGTGTCGCTCACGTCTGTCCTCTCGTGAGCGTCAACGATCCTGAAAGACTCGTGATGGAACTCTGAACGCAGAGTGAACCAGTGAAACGGACACAAAATTTACACTTTATATTTTTCTCCCTTTCATTTGCCAATTAGATATTGTGTTCCATAAAAAGCTTTAACGTGTGAAAGTTTTACCTTTTAAATCTGTGTTTTTGCAAGTCGAGACAGTTTTATAGAGGATTGTTGCGTGTAAATGCTGCTGCTGGAGTGAACCGAGATCTCGCAGCTGCGGGGGAATTCGCCCGCACCGACGGAGGCCTGACTTCCTCCGGTCAAAGGTTAGAGCAGACACGTGTGTTTGTGTGTGTGTTTGTTATGAAAGAAAGTACCTTTATAGAAGGCCATTCTGACCACATTTCAATATAAATAACTCTTCAAGGTGAATCATTTGACTCAGTTTCCACAGTATTTCCCCCTGTTTCATTATTATTTGGCAAATTCAGAGCGAATATCTCAAATGCATGGACGTAACACTCCCCCTCCGTCTTCATGACTGATATTTGATGTTTACAAGCATCATATTGGACCAATAATCTGCAGTAAAGCAGGAGTCACACAGAGACGTCTTGTGTTGAAAATTTGCCGGCTGCCTGTAAACTCTATTTGAGTGATTTGTTGGTTTGTGCGCGAGCGAGTGTTTTCATTTCCACGGGACGTCCGGATCCCTCTACTTAGAGAAGTTTCATTATATGACCTCTGAATATTTCTATTTAAATACTGAATGTATTTGTAAACTCAAGCCTGTCCAGGTGTTGTAGAGCGTTGTACCGTTTAGGAATAAATGTCACAACACACGTTGACATGGATGTCTGTTTTTTTTTTCTCTCCATCTTCATTCCTCTGGAAAAGTAAAATATGTCTTTTCCAAATCCCACGGTCAGAAGATGTATTAATGTGGAGGAGGATGTAGACATGTGGTCAGGAATATTGTCCAATATTAATATCATTCAAATGTCTGCCTGTAATTTACTGAAACATGATGCCAGTGAGTAATTGCGCTTGAAATAGTCTCCTCTTGACAGCACTTACACACGAGCTGTTCAGAACGAGTCCAGCGCTCGTCACTTCATCTGATGTGGAGTTATGAGCTCCAAACTTCAGTGTCCATTTATTTCACATGATCAGAATCGTTCCTCACTTGACCTTCGCTAAGAGAAAGACATATATTAACTGCACTCTTCAGCTTTTCACTCTGTAATGATAAATAATAAATTATTATAATACATTATAGTATGTATATATATATATATATATATATATATAGCACAGGAAAATGCTGTTATGTGGGAAGCAAGAGCTCTAAATGCCTGTTCAAAAAAGGACAATAACTACAATGACAAGCAGTGTTGGGGAAAGTTAGTTTTAAAAGTAATGCATTACAATATTGCGTTACTCCCTAAAAAAGTAACTAATTGCATTGCTTAGTTACTTTTTATGGAAAACTACTTCTGCGTTACTTTTTCTCACCTGGGCTGGGCTTTTTGGCAAATGTAAGGCCCCTTTACACCAAAAGTGAAATGAATAAGCCTCAGGCTGAAGGAAATGCATATTTACTCCTGTACAGTAGAGGGCGCCGCTCAAACAAACCTTTCAGCTGTGCTGCCATTCTGGATTGAAGAAGAACAGGAGAAGTTCAACACTCTTATTTCTAAATCTAATATAAATTAATTTTTGCTTATTAGTATGATTAAATTAGATCATTGAAGGTCAGCAGCGAAGACATTGGTTAATAAAATGAGATTAAATACATTAAATGTGAAACTTGTATTATTTGAAAAAGTAACTTAGATATTTTGTTGTAAATTGAAAAAGTAATCTGATTACATAAAGTCACTTGTAATGTGTTTCCCCCAATATTGACGATCACTATAACGATAACAATTAGCGTCCATGAACGACATCACGCTCTGTAGTTTTGTGGTCAAGTCAAGTCAAGTCACCTTTATTTATATAGCGCTTTTTACAATGTAGATTGTGTCAAAGCAGCTTTACATTGATAACTGGTACATTATTTGGCTGCACAGCAGCTCTTAAAGAATAGTGTCAATGCAGGTAGATCAAAGCACTGTTGAATATCAAATGTCAAGTCAAATGTCAAGTGTCCCCAACTAAGCAAGCCAAAAGGCGACAGCGGCAAGGAACCCAAACTCCATCAGGTGACATCAGGTGGCAGACAAGTGGCAAATAGGTGTTTAAATGGAGAAAAAAACCTTGGGAGAAACCAGGCTTAGTCGGGGGGCCAGTTCTCCTCTGGCCAACAGTGCTTTGTTACGATTCAGGTTGCCATCGTAAGTCCAATAGGATCGCAGCATTCAAAGTATTTATTCCAGTTCGGTCTGTAGCTTTAAATGCTCGTGCTCTTTAAAATCAGATGGACTCTGATTGGCTCTCAATGTTTTTATCCTTCATCAGTTGGAAAAAATCGTTCTGAAAATGATTACAATGAAATAGTTCTTCTGTGCCATTATAGTTGTTTTGTGGACAAATTAACCATGGTTTTATTATGGTAAAAGTGTAGTAACCATGTTTTTTGGAGGATTGATTACCAATTGTATAACCACAGTTTTAGTACAAATACCATAAACTATGGTTAATTTGTGGTTACCATGGTTTAACTACAATAGACATGTTTTTTGTAGTAAAACCATGGTTAATTTCCGTAAAGACTCCCTATTCTCGTAGACTTAGAACGATTAAAACTTTAGTTATCCCATTCGTTATAGTCCTTAGTGTGAACAGGCCTTTAAGTTGTTTTATGTACACATAAGTAATCAGTAATATGTATATATGGCATTTTATATGTAGGTCCATATACAGTAGGCTACATTGTGATTGTTGCTTAATTTTATTATTTTTTTGCTTATTTATTGTCCTTAATGTTATTTCTCTTAATTTATTTTTCTATTATATTATGGTTTTTGTGCAATGGTGACGATAACTGAGGGTCAAAGCGTCACTATTTAATGAAGTATTTTACTGCATTTCAAATATTGAGCGCACGCGACCGTCCTGGACAGGAGCGCGCGGGTTCGGTGGAGTGGCGGGTCCGCGCTTCCCGCTGTCAGAACGAGAGCTGTCACTTGGCGCGGCCGCTGTTTGTACAGGTGTTTTAGTAAAGAAAACAACGGCAAGACGCTTCCAGTTCAAACACCCACCGCAATCCCGGCCTACTCGAAAAAGACGCGAGGAAAGAATAATATATGGTGGAAAATAATGCGAGAAAAGGGCTGAAGGTTTGACGGATGAGCGGCGGGTCGTTGGGGAGTTCGAGTCTGTTTCCCGCGCGCGGTCTTTGAGTGATGGCGTGACTAATTTGTCGAGTGACCGTTAACGCTGAGGAGAGATTTTAAGTGAACATCTCAAAATAACATTTAACACATGTAAGAAGAAGCATCCCAACTCAAACTGTGATTCAACACACAGGTAAGAACCCATTTAGCAGTTCTATGTTATAAAAGACGTTTAGTTCTCATTTTTCTTAACATAACGTGTTATTGAAAGGTAAGCATGACATCCCCCCCCCCCCCCCAAAAAAAAAGAAGAAAAGGTTTTAAAGATGTTCAGAAATGTTGCCCAAAAATGTTTTCTCCTAATAAAGGTATAGTTCACTCAAAATGCAAATTCTTTCATTTACTCCCCCTCATGTCGTTCCAAACCTTTGGACTTTCTTAAATCGCAAAACTAAGATGTTCTTCAAAATATCTTCTTCTTTTTTTATCTTATCTTTTTTTTGTACTCCACGGAGAAAAAGGCATGTATGTTTAGAACAACATAAGAGCGGGTAAAGGCGCATTCACACCAAGGAAAATAGAGTTTTAATGGATCTAATTCCATGGGAATAGAGAGGATAACTATACCGATAACATGGAATCACTCTCAGAACGATTTTTTTTTTTCTCTTGCTGATGAACAATAAAAACATTGACAGCCAGTCAAAATCCGCCTGGTTTAAAGCGCTTGACATTATAATAAACAGAATTCA
The DNA here is from genome assembly GCA_039654765.1 of Mylopharyngodon piceus. Taxonomy (NCBI): domain Eukaryota; kingdom Metazoa; phylum Chordata; class Actinopteri; order Cypriniformes; family Xenocyprididae; genus Mylopharyngodon; species Mylopharyngodon piceus. Next base: position 31,451,521 of record CM077439.1, read on the forward strand.
TGGCAATTCGTACGTATTTTACGAGGTGGCTAATTCGTACGAATTGGTATGGCCTCACTCGTATAAATTAGTAAATTTTTTGCTAAATCGTAAGTATTTTACGTGTTGCCAGATTCGTATGAATTCGTACGAATTAGCCACCTCATAAAATACGTACGAATTGGTTGTGAGATAGCGTTTGCAGTGTTGCCAAGTCCGCGGTTTTCCCGCGGAATTGGGTTATTTTTACACTGTTGCCGCGGGTTGTTTTTCATGTCCGCGGGTTGAAGTGACCCCAAATAACATGATATTTAGCCCCTGGAATGTGAATTTTACCAGGGGAACCCCGCCAAAAACGGGGATTTTACCACCCGGAACGCGATTTTTGCTGTGTATTACTTTCCATAAAAAGTAACTAAGCAATGCAATTAGTTACTTTTTTAGGGAGTAACGCAATATTGTAATGCATTACTTTTAATATCTCTAATTGTAATTTTCCACACAGGTACTGGTAAGGATGTCAAGACTAAAGATTGGCATTCAAGTTTAGATGAACAATTTCAGAGTTCATGTAAACTGCAGGAACTTTTACAGCCTTAACTGCTGGTTAGCGATGAGCCAGAGGCTTCTGAATGCACTGAAGCGGTAAAACCCTACAATTAGTCAGTAATGAGGTTCAATTACACTTTATTGGACATGTTAAAATGGAGCACCGTGAATAGGGCCGTTGAAATGACCTACATGTGCAGGACCCAAAAGGGAGAATAAGTGATTATTGTGGATGAGGGACATTTGCTCTGATTCTGGCCGCATCTCGTGTGTGTGTGTGTCTGTTTTATGAGTGTTTTTGGAGTGATGTCAGACGGTAATAGTGACATTAACCGTGTGTGTGTGCGAGTCTCGTGCGAGCATGTGTTCGCCTCTTCAACGTTGACCTGTAACTCGAGCCCCGCGACCTTTATACAGTGGAACGTTTTAGGGCTCTTCCCGTGAACCCTCGCGCACAAAGCACAGAGGAGACGTTGTGGCCCCTGGACTCATCATTCCAACTCAACCCTGAAACGGGGACCATACGCCGCCTGGCCGAGGAAGCAGGAAGATTGTTAAAGCAGTGAAAATAAATGCCGACTGCATTAAAGTGCGTTTGGGTGGTCAGAGTTGGTGAATGGGCAGCGAAACCGATTTGGGGTGAACTAGGCCAACTGGAGGACAGCTTAACCTGTTAACTGTCGCCCCCTAACTTATCATAGATCTGAACTAAATGGATGTAATTCATGAAGGCTACACTGCAAATAAAGATGTTCTTCCTCAGTATTTCAGTCTTGTTTTCCAGCACAAATGTCTAAACATTCTTAAATCAAGATACATTTACTGGAGAAGCAAAAAGACTGAAGACATTAATTCTTGTTTATTGAAAAATGTATCAAAATGAAGTGTTTATGCATAAAAAAAATTGAAAAATAAACTTAATTCAAAGGGAAAACAAGATTATTTTCTGACCCCATTGGCAGATACAGTATCTCACAGAAGTGAGTACACCCCTCACATTTTTGTAAATATTTTATTATATCTTTTCATGTGACAACACTGAAGAAATGACACTTTGCTACAATGTAAAGTAGTGAGTGTACAGCTTGTATAACAGTGTAAATTTGCTGTCCCCTCAAAATAACACACAGCCATTAATGTTTAAACCGCTGGCCACAAAAGTGAGTACACCCCTAAGTGAAAATGTCCAAATTGGGCCCAAAGTGTCAATATTTTGTGTGGCCACCATTATTTTCCAGCACTGCCTTAACCCTCTTGGGCATGGAGTTCACCAGAGCTTCACAGGTTGCCACTGGAGTCCTCTTCCACTCCTCCATGACGACATCACGGAGCTGGTGGATGTTAGAGAACTTGCGCTCCTCCACCTTCCGTTTGAGGATACCCCACAGATGCTCAATAGGGTTTAGGTCTGGAGACATGCTTGGCCAGTCCATCACCTTTACCCTCAGCTTCTTTAGCAAGGCAGTGGTCGTCTTGGAGGTGTTTTTGGGGTCGTTATCATGTTGGAATACTGCCCTGCGGCCCAGTCTCCAAAGGGATGTCACATGAATGCCAACATGTACTGGTTCCCTCCATGAACTGTAGCTCCCCAGTGCCGGCAGCACTCATGCAGCCCCAGACCATGACACTCCCACCACCATGCTTGACTGTAGGCAAGACACACTTGTCAGATCACATCTCAAGCCATGCCATCTCAGATCATTATCTAGTCTCGTGTATACTACATTTAGCTGCAAAACTGCCTCTCTGCCACAAATATGGTAGAACCATCACTTCTACCACTAAAGATCGCTTTATAAATAATCTTCCTGATCAGTTTCATCGCCTTAGCATACCAGATCGCTTAGAAGAACTCGATGTTGCAACAGAAACTATTGACTCTCTCTTTTCCAGCACATTAGACTCAGTTGCTCCTTTGCGCTTAAAGAAGATTAAGGAAATTAGTCCAACGCCGTGGTACAACGAGCACACTCGGGCCCTTAAGAGAGCAGCCAGAAAAATGGAGCGCAGCTGGAAGAAAACAAAACTAGAAGTTTTTCGCATTTCGTGGAGAGAGAGAATGATTGAGTACAGAAAGACCTTGAAAACTGCTAGATCTTCTTATTTTTCAAATCTTTTAGAAGAAAATAAACACAACCCTAGGTATTTATTTGATACAGTGGCTAAATTAACGAGAAATAAAGCTTCAACTTCTGATGTTTCCAAACAGCACAGCAGTAATGACTTTATGAACTTCTTTACTTGCAAGATTGGTAATATTAGAGAGAAAATTATAACCATGCAACCGTCTACTACAGTATCGCGTCAGAAAGTGCATTGTAGTGTCCCTGAGGAAAAATTCAATTCATTTGCTGCTTTAGGAGAGGAAGAATTAGCCAGCTAAACTTGTTAAATCATCAAAATCAACAACATGTATGTTAGTCCCTATACCGACTAAGCTATTGAAAGAGATGCTTCCAGAGGTCATAGATCCTCTTCTTAATATCGTTAATTCATCTTTATCACTAGGATACGTACCGAAAACATTTAAGCTGGCTATTATTAAACCTCTTAATAAAAAAACCACAACTTGATCCTAGAGAATTAGTCAATTACAGGCCGATCTCGAATCTACCTTTTCTGTCTAAAATACTAGAAAAGGCAGTATCATCACAACTATGTCCCTTTTTAGAAAGAAATGGTATCTGTGAGGATTTCCAGCCAGGATTTAGACCGTACCATAGTACTGAGACTGCTCTCATTAGAGTTACTAATGATTTGCTCTTATCATCAGATTGGGGTTGTATCTCTCTATTAGTGTTACTGGATCTTAGTGCTGCATTTGACACTATTGATCACAATATTCTTTTGAATAGACTCGAAAATTATGTTGGCATTAGTGGAATTGCATTGTCATGGTTCAAATCATACTTATCTGACTGTTATCAGTTTGTAGTTGTAAACGAAGAGATGTCATATCGATCACAAGTTCAATATGGAGTACCGCAAGGCTCAGTACTAGGACCGTTGCTTTTCACTCTGTACATGCTACCCTTGGGAGATATCATTAGGAAGCATGGCGTTAGTTTTCACTGTTACGCTGATGATACTCGGCTCTATATTTCCTCGCGCCCTGACGAAACTTACCAATTCACAAAATTAACGGAATGCATAGCTGATATAAAAAATTGGATGACCAGTAATTTCCTACTACTAAATTCAGGAAAAACAGAGATTCTAATTATTGGACCAAAAACTTCTTCACGTAATAACCTAGAATACTGTCTAACACTTGATGGCTGCTCTGTTAAGTCTTCGTCGTCAGTTAGGAACCAGGGTGTGCTCTTTGATACCAATCTCTCATTTGAAAGCCACATTTCTAGCATCTGTAAAACCGCATTCTTCCACCTTAAAAATATATCTAAACTACGACATATGCTCTCAATGACAAATGCAGAACAGTTAGTTCATGCTTTCATGACCTCAAGGCTAGATTACTGTAACGCTTTACTGGGTGGTTGTTCTGCTCGCCTGATAAATAAACTACAGCTGGTCCAAAATGCAGCAGCTAGAGTTGACTTGTCTTTGTACTCCTCACCTGGTTGCCGCCACACACGCTTGACACCATCTAAACCAAATAAGTTTCTCTTGGTCTCATCAGACCACAGGACATGGTTCCAGTAATCCATGTCCTTAGTCTGCTTGTCTTCAGCAAACTGTTTGCGGGCTTTCTTGTGCATCATCTTTAGAAGAGGCTTCCTTCTGGGACGACAGCCATGCAGACCAATCTGATGCAGTGTGCGGCGTATGGTCTGAGCACTGACAGGCTGACCCCCACCCCTTCAACCTCTGCAGCAATGCTGGCAGCACTCATACGTCTGTTTCCCAAACACAACCTCTGGATATGACGCTGAGCACGTGCACTCAACTTCTTTGGTCGACCATGGCGAGGCCTGTTCTGAGTGGAACCTGTCCTGTTAAACCGCTGTATGGTCTTGGCCACCGTGCTGCAGCTCAGTTTCAGGGTCTTGGCCATCTTCTTATAGCCTACGCCATCTTTATGTAGAGCAACAGTTCTTTTGTTCAGATCCTCAGAGAGTTCTTTGCCACGAGGTGCCATGTTGAACTTCCAGTGACCAGTATGAGAGAGTGAGAGCGATAACACCAAATTTAACACACCTGCTCCCCATTCACACCTGAGACCTTGTAACACTAACGAGTCACATGACACCGGGGAGAGAAAATGGCTAATTGAGCCCAATTTGGACATTTTTACTTAGGGGTGTACTCACTTTTGTGGCCAGTGGTTTAGACATTAATGGCTGTGTCATTTCTTCAGTGTTGTCACATGAAAAGATATAATAAAATATTTACAAAAATGTGAGGGGTGTACTCACTTCTGTGAGACACTGTATTTGTTCCAGCTTGATAAATTTAACAAGACTTAATAGCTTAAATCAAAATACATTTACTTGAGATGCAAAATGGCTTAAGAATATTTAGATATTTGTGCTGGAAAACAAGATAAACAGACGAAGAAGACACTCAGCAGATTATTGCAAAGAAATGAAAACACTTCAAAAAATGAAAGTGGAAAAGGTTTAAGTTTACTGTAAAGCAAATGTACTGAACTAAACACAGTTTTATTTTATACAAAAAATAAATTTTACAAATGAAAGCTTGTTTGCGCCATGAAATAAAAAATAAAAAAGGTAACTTTTTTCTCAGAATTGTGAGTTTATATCAAGCAATTCTGACTTTGTAAGACACAATTTTGACTATATAACACACAATTTTCACTTTATAACTCGCAATTCTGACTTTATAACAAAATTCTGACTTTAAAACTTGCAATTCTGACTTTATAACACAATTCTGACTTTATAAAACACAATTCTGACTTTATAACTCACAATTCTGACAACAATTACCTTTTTTATTTTTTATTTAGTGGTGGAAACAAGCTTCCATATTTACAAAATCATTTGGACTCTAAAATTGCTAGAAAATCAAAGCCATGTTTTTAACCAAGTTGTGATGCAAATTTGAAGTTGAGGTTCCTGTGATTATAGAATAGTAAATTCTGTAAAATGTGAAACCAAATGTGACACCGGCCGCTAAGAGGTTTTAAAGTACCGTTTCCATGGTACAGCAGTGTCTGATTTCAAAACAGGTTTCACAGGATGAATTTTGAGTGTTTGAAATGATACCTAATTTATGATGATTACTAAAATATGTGAATAAAGTCTCTACAGGCAAACTGACAGTTAACAGGTTAAGATGCTTGAAAAGGGCTGGACTGTTTGTGTAAATCCTTAAAGCCATCTGGTCATGTGCTCCTCTCTCCGCCATGTGCTTATTTTACTCTGGGCTGAAGCGGGGCGATAACAGTAAGAACCCCACACAGGCGAGTCGGGAAGAGGGCGCGGAGCTGCCGCCAAGGTCCGCAGGATTGAGAAAGCTGTCTCGAATCCCTCTGTTCTTCTGTTTCCACCTGCAGCGTGCCAGAGCCACAGATCTGAAGGAGAGTGTGTGATCCTGTGTGGCGTTACCCATCAGTACCGTGGGCACCAGGCTTGTGTCTATCAGGCCCTGTGGTTTGCTTTAGTTAGAGTTGAGGATGTGGCCGTCCAAGCGCTGTATTTATAGTGTGTTAGAGTCAGGTTCAACACTTCCTCTCAGTGACGGTGGACTAATGCTGCCTTCATGTGCTATCAGTGTAATTGTAAATATGAGTTTTAGTTGGAAATTAGACATGAATGCCCTCTCAACTCGTATTTACCACTGGGAAACTGGAATAATTTTGATACCCAAGTTTCAGAGTTGGGTGGTCATAAACTTTAAACATGGCGGAGATGAGAACGATTGCGATGGTATTCTTTATTAGTTTTGCAGCTACATCGCCTTTGTCTTTGGCTTTAATAAGATTTCCCCAATAAATAGGCGAGGATAAACATGCTGTCCTCCATGATTCAAAATACAATTTCAGTCTTTTATACGTCAAAATTTCATGTTTAATTCAATGTGTTGTTGTTTCTTTGTAATTACTTGTGGAATTTACTAGCAAACTCTGAGTGTAAATGGTTTCAGTAAAGCCTACACACTTTTTTCAGTGTATCATGAATAAAACCTTTTGTTGTTAAGGTGCGGTCACTCACAAACAGGTCCAGTGTCCGTTGTGAGCAGTGCTTCATCTCTAGAAGTCACATTTCTGTTGTTCATCGTGGCGAAACTGCGGGACCAACTTGAACACGAGTGAAATCTGAGGAACTTTTTTCTCTCCAGATCACGTGGATTTCTATCGGAATGAGTGGAATTCGCCTGTGAAATTTCGCCCAAGCAAAAGTAAAGGTTTAAAAGAAAATAATCCACAAAAAAATATTTGGGGTAGGAATTACATGAAAACAATATTCACTCAGAAATTACTAGTAAATTTAACTAATAATTTTAGCAAGTGACACATTGAACTAAATGTGAAATGTTGAAAGACGTTGTAAAACGTACTCCAATAATCTTTGTTTAAACTTTGAAGAATCTTTTTTGCCGTGAGGATCAGAGCTGAGCTCTTCTGCTGAATTCTGCTGTAAGTCACAGATTTAAATAGACTTGCGGTGAATTGGAGTCTGAGACTGAAACAAGAGTCTGTCTGAAACGGGACTGTGATGAATCAAGCTGATTTATAATATTTCTGTATAAAGCATTACTCCAGTATACGCTTACATTCATCTGGCCTCCAGACATTCCTTAATAATGTGCTGCTATATTAAACCATATAGTGTCTGTGTGTGTGTGTGCTACAAAATTAGGTGTGAACGAGCGATGTGTGTGTGTGTGTGTGTTGAAGTCTGATTCATTTGAGTGAATTGATTCATTCGGAGGGTTTGTTAAAACGAACTGGTTAGATTCACAGATTTTGAGTCGTCACACAATCGTATCCTCATATAGGATTTTATGTTTCAATTTTGCCGTAAAAAATGATGTTCTTCCTCAGTGTTTCTGTCTTGTTTTCCAGTACATTCTTAAATCAAGATACATTTACTGGAGAAGCAAAATATAGTCTTGTTTTTTAAAGAATGCATCAAAATGAAGTGAGTTTGTGCTTAAAATGGGGCCAGTGGAGTCAGAAAAATAAGCTTACTTCGAAGGGAAATCAAGATTATTTTTCTTACCCTATTGGCAGATATTTGTTCATATTTTTTACACTTTTCACAATCCAATCAGTTCATGGTGGATAAAAAAAACAATCCCTTGCTTCTTATATGTTGAATGTCGTGTTTCACATTACAGATGTCAAATGTGTTGTGAAGTGTTTCATTGTTGACTTTAACAACATAATTAGCCATATTGTACCAAATATTACTAATGTTATTTTAATGCATTGTTCCCACCTCCCAGTTTAACCCCTAAACAAATTCAAAGCCTTGTTTGAGTGTTTTTCAAACACATTTCCATTGTTCACGTAATGTGTTTCTGCTCTCAGTCCAGTTCTGTCTGATACAGGTGTTGAGTTTAGTTCAGCTGGAGTGTGACAGATGAGTGTTGAATGGTTGGATGAGGGTGTATCTTCACTCATTAGAGAACTATGTGTGTTATGGAGATGTGAGCGACTGTCATTAATAACACTCACACACACTCATCTCCGGTTTAATACAGACGGCTAGATTACAGCGCATTAATCTCTCTCTCTCTTTCTCTTTGTGTCTCTGTCTTGCGTGCTCACATAATGGAGCAGGTTTCAGGATCATCACTCATGCCTCTTTGTGTCCGTCTTTGTCTCTCCGTCTCTCATTGTTTTGTCTGTTATTGATATAGAGACGCTGCTCAAGTGGCTCTCAGTGCTAATGCTGCCGCTGGACTGCAGCCAATCAGAGCGACTCCCAATAAAAACACCTTTCGTTTGGGAGTAGTTCAGGAAACTTTCTGCTAATGCTTTAATTGAAGCCTGTTAGCTTTCTCACAGTACCAAAATGTCAGTTGTTGATAGCCATTACAAGAAATATGTTATTATGCAAAAACTATTATACAGTATATATATACTTTGCAGCAACTCTGTCAGGATTTAAAAACAGCATCTGTGCATTCGGTCTTGCAGTGTGAATGTCAAACCTAATGCACATAATTTGACACAAATCAGATTATTTTCTCTCGCCTGTTTGCATTCACTTAAGACTACCCGACAGTGTTTACATTAATGCATTTGATTTGACGAGTTACTGCAGAATGCTGTTAGATGTTCGGCTCAAGGCTGTGCTGGTTAGTGTGACTCCTGCTGGCAGATGTCGAAACTACAGCCTTCTGGGAGCGAAAAACGTTCTCCGTCAACACAATCAACATTGTTTTCTCTTCCTTTCTGGAGGCTTTTAAAGGGTGTGTCCTGTCTGTGACATCAGCTTCTGAATTTCATACGTTTGGTAGAAGTGTGTTTGGTTTTGTGTTTTAGAACAGGTCGTGTGTTGTGGTCAGTCATCAGAGACTATTCAGGTTTTTTGTAGATGTACATCACAAAATGATTTTCTTAAGGGTCGTTCACACTAAACTTTTCGTTTCATTGACTTTCACATGCAGTGTAGGAGACAGGAAATACAAGGGCTGTGTCCGAAATTGCATACTTCCCTACTATATAGTAGGCAAAAACAGCATGTGACAAAAGAAGTTTGTCCGAATTCACAGTACTCATAAAAGAGTAAGGAAAAAAGTACCTACTACTTCTGACGAGGTTCTGAAGTGTGCATACGATGGACACTTTACTATCCCATGAGGCCACGGGACAGGATTTGTGAATAGCGGTGAAGTGAGTGAAGCAAACAGTCATTTTGCTTCTCCAGTAAATGTATCTTGATTTAACCCTCTGGTGCTCTTCACGTGTCCGTCCAAAATTACTTAATTATTATTATTTTTTTATTTATAATGAAATAAATGTACTATATTTTAGTTCGATAACGTTTTTATTTAATATTTTGTATTTTTAGGGGATTTTATGGTACTAAATGATATTTACACTGTAGTTATAATCCATTTATTCACTTTTTCAGCCAGACCTGAAAATGAAATTTCCAACTTAAACTGTCATAAATTTTGAATGCTTTATAGCACAGACTCAATTTTGATTATTTTCAAAGATGACACTTGGCAAATTATTGCTGAAGTGAAAAAAAAAACTTTTTAAAAAAGTTACAGAATTTTATGTTTATTGTTATGAAAAAAGCACAAAAATACTATTTTCAATTTTTATATGAAAAATATATTTTCAAAAACACATTTTACTCTAAAACTGCAAGAAAATCAAAGCCATAAATCTAAACAAGCTGTGTTCCAAATTTGAGCTTGATATCTCAAAAAATGAGCTTTCAGTAAGATTTTGTTTGGCCGCAGTACCAAAAGTTTCCACTAGGTGAAATGCGTCTCCCGTTAATTTCCAATGCGCTCATTTTTGACCACGAGGAGCACAAATGTGACTGTTTTATTCAGGACCATTTAACCTTTTCGAACCATGTCCATGATTTTTTTTTGTGTGTTCACATAGCAAGTGCCAAAATCTTTACCAAGTTTCGTACCATTCCGATGAAGTAAAAAATTAAAAAAAAAATAATTTTAGGTAAAAAATGACAGAAGAGCACCAGAGGGTTAAGAATGTTTATTATTATGTAAATACTGAGGAAGAACATCATTTGTTGCAGTGAGGTTTTTCAGTGACAGTATGTTAAATGAGAATGACAAACATGAGTTCTGGATAAACGCTTTTCTCGGCCCCCAACGCTCTGGCTCCCAGGAGCCCAAATGAGTCCTAGTTTGGTCCAGATCACATTTCTCTCTGTCTCTCTGTCTGTGTGAATTCGGTGACGTCTGCCCCGAAGACCTCAGTAAGTGGAAAGCGCGTGTGAACAGCCATGTTGATGGGCCGAGTTTGATTTAAGAGTTGTTTTTCCGTCTGATGGGAGCCAGAGAGCTCCAACCCTGGAGCGAGGGAGCGCGTACATGATGGCGGTCTTCAGGGAGAGCGTTCGCTGGAGCTGCGACGCTTCACGTTTGAGTGTTTGTTAAGAGATTTGTGTTTTTCCACCGAGCGCAGTGACACAGGCCACATTGCCCAAACACACACGTCAGTTTTATTGTGATTTCAGCATGTTCCTGAAGTCTCTACCAGCCCAGCGTTACAATAGCTGGTTTGTCTGACGGCACCCCGAGGAACGTTTTATTGCTCAGAGTTTGCTCTGTCAAAGCTCATTAGACTTATTGGAGTTCTCAGTTGAATTTAAAGTCAACATGAAATCAACATCAACTTTATTTACGTTCTTAATTCATGTTCCTCATGTTATTGAGAGCGATTCATCAGACGTTATTCTCGAGAAAAAACATGAAACGACTTTCCTTCTTGACTGACGTCACTTTTTAAGATCTATTCCAAACGTAGGGCACATTTTGTTCTTGTTGAACATACAGAAAATTATCAAATTATTGAAGTAAACGCTGTTTCAAGTTCACTGCAAAACAGTTTCTTCCTCAGTATTTCTGTCTTGTTTTCCAGTACAAATATCTAAACATTCTTAAATCAAGATACATTTAGAAGCAAAATGACTGAAGATATTATATTAAGTCTTGTTTTATGGAAAAATTATCTGCCAATGAGGTCAGAAAAATAATCTTGTTTTCCCTTTGAATTAAGTTAATTATTCTGACCCCATTGGCGGGTATTTGTTCTTGTTTTAAGCATAATTGACTTTAACTTTCTCAGATGTATCCCCTAAAAATCAATAAGGATAATGTTTAAGTTATTGAGTTACTGAATAATATTGAGATCTTTGACTTTTGATTGCAGACTTTGGTATCTTGACAAATCTGAGCACAGACTCTCTACAGTTGAGACACGTGAGATTACTGGGGTCTTTTTCTTAGGAGAAACACCTGAGACACAGATTCGCTCTTCATTTAATCTCACTGGTGTCTAGGAGAAACATTTGAGATATAAACACATCTCCTCTGCACCGTGAGCTCTGGGATCTACGGACACGAGGAGCATGTTTGAGGGAAAGAGGAGGTGAAGGAGGTTAATTACTCAATGATCAGGCCTTGTGTCTTACACCCGAGTTTGGTCTAGAGTTTCCACCTGTAAGAGCCTCATCTGTGTGTGTGTGTGTGTGTGTGTGTGTGTGTGCAGTCAGGTCATGTCAGTCCTCGGAGTAGCCCATCCATCATGTGCAACAGAGCAAAGATGCCATTTCACACACACACACACACACGGTTTATGGGGACTTTCCATAGACATAATATATTTATACTGAACAAACTGTATATTCTGTCAGCTTACACTAACTCTACCCCTAAACCTACCCATCACAGAAAACTGTCTGCATTTTTATATTTTCAAAAAACATCACTTAGTATGATTTATAAGCTGTTTTCCTCATGGGGATCAAAAAATTCCCCACAAGGTCAAGGATTTCAGATATTGCCATCATTATGGGGACATTTTGTTGCCATAATGTAGGGTTTACCAGGACAACACTCACACACACACACACACACACTCTCACACACTTAGGGTTAGGGTTAGCCTAACCCTAACACACTTATACACACACTTTCCCTTTAAAAACACATTTAAAATTTCCATGAAATAGTGTAAAGTTACGTGTCACTGCACAACCTACACATCCCAGCACAAATGCTCCCGATCAATTATCCTGTATGCAGGAATTGGCATGGCAGAATCCTCCCTTTATAAGCTGTCACTCATCTTAGTTCATCATGATCTCACAATGTTCGATTATAATTGATGAAGCTGACTGCACAATGAGTCATTGCTCAACGCTGCAAAAACACATTGTAAAAAGAAACCTTTGATGCTCTCCGGAGCGCAAACACAGATACGCGCTGCCAAATCTGTTTCGCCAATATGCTATTATTATGGAGAAAACTGATCCTAGACCAGCAGTTATGGCCAGCTTTTCCTTCTAAAGCAGTCAGAAGCAGCAGCAGGCAGTGGTTTGAGTGAGAAAATTACACACTTGTCTGAAGTCTGTGGTCAGAGGAAGGCTAAACCTTGACCGGCCTTACACACGCTCCGCCTATTCACACACTCACACACACACACATACACATGCACTGAGTGTTTATAGACATTATAAAATCAACATGGACACTGTTTACTTTATTTAAGCGGCAGTCGGTCATTTCTACATTGCTGTTTTCAAACAGGTTTCCCCCATTGTCCATTTTTTTGGACAAACAGTTTCGCTTTACACCGGTTCTACGTAGTAAAATCTCTGTAACTCACAGTGTTTCTTGATGAACACAGGAGTATTTATTGAGAACACTTTGTTGTGTGTATCTAAGTGAGAAAAAGAATTTTCATTCCTATGGAATTGAGCCTCTATTAGTCGTTTGTTTTCAGACTGAACGCGTGTTTACAGAAAGAGTATGCGCTTGCTTCAGTGCCTGCGAGGCGTTTTGACTTCGTTAAGAGGCAGAACAGGTGTTTCCCACACACACACAGCTAATGAGCTGCTTTAAGAGCCTCCACATTATTCAGCCATTAGGAAAGAGAAACACACAGAAAGACAATTTAGTATGTGAATACATTCAGCACTTGAGCTCATGTTGTATTTGGGCTTTTTGCAAACCGCCCCGACTGAAATTGAACAGTTTGCTTCTTTCTGCTGAATTACGTGTGTGTTCTTTACACTAATCACACCAAAAGTGATTAAGAGTCCAAACTAATGATGTTGTTTTAACTTAACTCTGCCTGACCTGAGCAGCTAATTGGGCGCTTTATTAATACGCTTAATGAATATGAACAGCATGTTGCTTTGGTCGTTTAGAGGGCAGCAGTCGGAGAAAAATAAATATGTTCGCGGTCGCGTTCATTTAGTTTTATGAATGAGTTCTACTGGGAGATTGTTCTGTGAAGTGCTCTTTTCTTCCCGTGTATTTGTTTAAAGAGGAACAGTGAGTTTCCATGTCGAATGAATAACGTGTGGGAAAGAACGGCACAATTTTAAACAGCCTTAGGAAGCGTCTGAAACTGCATTAAACTGCACGAAAGTTTGCAGTATTTATAGTCTCCAGACTAAAAAATCTAATCTCTAGACAGTAAAAAAATTCTCCAGTGCAATTTCATGATTCTTGATACCCACAACAAAAACTAATATGCTTTTTTAATATACATAAATAAAACATATTTCTGGGTGAAAATGGTTTCAAAGTAAGTTTGCGCTCCTAACGTGACACACTCCTTCAGACGGACTCTCATAAGACTCATTTATGAGTTTTCTAGAAAGAAACATCCTTTATTCATCTGCATTATTCTTTATGAATCCCATGAGAGAGATTGTGGAAGGCAGTTCCTGTCAGCGGCTGACTGGTTTGATGTAACTTCCTCTTCCTTGTAATTGAAACATCAGCAGGCATCCAGAGACTTTCTTAATTTTGCAAAGCAGCAAACTTGATTTTGTGAAACGTTAGGGTTAGGGTTATGTCATTACATTATGCAAACACATTTTGGTGCCGCTGTATTTTTATCCATGAGTCGTAGCAGATGAAGTGCTCTGAAGTGCCATTTTTCAGAGTTTCCATGTTACTATTTATATAATTATAGCAAAGAATGAGTCAGTGCTTCCAAACTCTTGACCTTTCATGTGTGAGTATATGATATGTGAATTTTGAGTTTTGTCTGATCATATCATATGCTTAAATAATTGAGCAGACAGACAGAAGGGCTGATCTGTGATGTGCGTTTTCTCAGCCAGCGCAAGAACCTGATCCCTGACAGAGAGAAAGAGAACAGACACGGCTCACCTGACACCTGCACACAAACCCCATCTGTCATCATCAGTAAGTGGCCAGAGACACACACTTACAGCCCTGCTCGCATTTTGATACACGCACGCTCACACTTTAATGCCTCGCAACCAATTAACCGCACCAATTATGTGCTGAAATATTCAGGCTGTGTGTGGACACATTATCTGCCTTCATTAGTGTGTGGTGGGCTCTTCCCCGCGGGCGATTCTTCTTGCGTTTGTTTGTTTATTTATTCATTCCTCTTTTCATGCCGCGCTTCCCCCTCTCCCCTTGCGGACAATAGCGATGCGGATCAGACTCCGTCGCAAAAGTCAGCGGTCTCAGATGTGTGTCGGGAGAATGTCAGGTGAAACCGGAGCGGCCCACACAAATATTTCCCTCCTCCTGCCGTCTTTGTGTGGCTGTCAGGCTTTAACGCCTCCTGTGCTTTTAATGCGAGTGGGAGAATAATTTTACCTGCATTGTGTGGCGGCGTAAAGAGACCAACTGGAGCGACGACGTGCAAATTAAACCCCTCACGAGCAGCCGTCGGACAGGTGAAAGGTGCGTCGCTTGTGTTAAAAGACAAGACGTTCGTTTATCACATTTCCAAAGTGCCGATTTACAATAAAACACTAAAAACGGAACATTCAGTTAAAAACAAAACATGCAGTTGTTATATTCAATGTGCGCTGTGGAATATTTGCATCATTAGTAGCACCGAATGGTATTGTACATACTGATCCACCTTAAAGTGCGCTCACATTTACCGTTGCTTAGTGAAATTCCGTGGGCGAAATCCCATGGTAATGGAAAACATATGATATGGGGGGGAAAATTAAATGTCAGTGCTTTTGTGTTTCTCGGAGGAACGCAAAGGTTTTGTGAGTGAACTCAAAGTTTCTCGGGAACGCAAAAGTTTTGCGAGCGAACGCAAAGTTTCTCGGAGGAACGCAAAGGTTTTGCGAGCGAACGCAAAGTTTCTCGGAGGAACGCAAAGGTTTTGCGAGCGAACGCAAAGTTTGTTGGAAGAACGCAAAAGTTTTGCGAGTGAACACAAAGTTTCTCAGGGGAACGCAAAGGTTCTTAGGGGAACGCAAAGGTTTTGCGCGCGAACGCAAAGTTTCTTGAGGGAACGCAAAGGTTTTGCGAGGGAACGCAAAGTTCATTGGAGGAACGCAAAGGTTTTGCGAGCAAACGCAAAGTTTCTCGGAGGAACGCAGAGGTTCTCAGGGGAACGCAAAGATTTTGCGAGCGAACGCAAAGTTTCTCAGGGGAACGCAAAGGTTTTCGAGCGAACGCAAAAGTTTTGCGAGCGAACGAAAAGTTTCTCGGGGGAACGCAAAGGTTTTGCGAGCGAACGCAAAGTTTCTCGGGGGAACGCAAAAGTTTTGCGAGTGAACGCCAAGTTTCTTGAGGAAACGCAAAGGGTTTGTGAGGAAACGCAAAGTTTGTTGGAGGAACGCAAAGCTTTTGAGAGGGAACACAAAGTTTCTCAGAGGAACGCAAAGTTTCTCAGGGGAACGCGAAGGTTCTCAGGGGAACGCAAAGGTTTTGTGAGGGAACGCAAAGTTTCTCAGGGAAACGCAAAGGTTTTGCGAGCGAACGCAAAGTTTCTCGGGGGAATGCAAAGGTTTTACGAGCGAACGCAAAGTTTCTCGGGGGAATGCAAAGGTTTTGCGAGCGAACGCAAAGTTTCTTGAGGGAACGCAAAGGTTTTGCGAGGGAAAGCAAAGTTTGTTGGAGGAACGCAAAACTTTTGTGAGTGAACGCAAAGTGTCTTGAGGGAACGCAAAGTTTGTTGGAGGAACGCAAAGGTTTTGCGAGGGAACGCAAAGTTTGTTGGAGGAACGCAAAGGTTTTGCGAGGGAACGCAAAGTTTGTTGGAGGAACGTAAAGGTTTTGCGAGGGAACACAAAGTTTCTTGGGCGAACGCAAAGGTTCTTGGGGGGGAACGCAAAGGTTTTGCGAGCGAACGCAAAGTTTCTTGGGCGAACGCAAAGGTTCTTGGGGGGGATCGCAAAGTTTCTCAGGGGAACGCAGAAGGTTTTGCGAGCGAATGCAAAGTTTGTTGGAGGAACGCAAAGTTTCTCGGGCGAACGCAAAGGTTCTTGAGGGAACGCAAAGGTTCTTGAGGGAACGCAAAGTTTCTTGGGTGAACACAAAGGTTTTGCAAGGTTTTGATGAAAAGTTGAAAAGTTTCATCTCATGTTTTTTTTTTTCCATCACCATTTCCATTCCATCACCACCTTTTGGGTCTCCGTAAAATCCAGTCATTAGAAATCTGCACGTTCAAGAGTTTTCTCATGAGGGTGAAAAAGTTCCGCACACAGATTTCGCTCGCATTCAAGTTGGTCAAGAGAATTCGCTGCGCTGACCATCAGAAAGCTGCTTGGTTTGAAAGTGTGTGTTGAGTTTTTGTCGTGAACGGGGACGTGTGTGTCCTGCGGCGGTGAAGAGCCGATCCCTGCTCTATTGTTGTGTTCTCCGAGCGAGAACAGTGCAGGATTGGGTTATGGAGCAGCTCTGTGTGACCCTGCAGTGAATGCTGTTCCAGTGTGTTGCTCTCATCAGTGTCAGCAGTGATTGGATGAGAGGGTTTTATGTGTATAGTTAAGTGTTGTGTTTGTTTCTCTCTCACAATATTTTTACATTTTTACCTTTAAAACTTAAATGGTTATGAATAATTAATTGAAAAGTTCACTACAGTCTCTAAACCCATAAAAAGACAGACCTAGAATAAAATAGAAGCAATAGAATAATCAATATTACGAAATATATAAAAAAATTTATTTATTATGTGGGAACATTTTTGCCTCATTTCGAGTCTGTTGTGGATTTTAAAAAATGTTTTCAAAATTAAGATTCTTAAACAAAGGCTGTGATGTGCGATGTTTGTTTTGGGGCTGGTTATGTATTAATATTAAAACAATAAAATGTTAGCATGCAGACTTTATTCTTCATCATTCTGTCATTCTGTTCGTTCCAAACTATTTTTCTGTGGAATGTAAAATAAGATATTTTGAAGAACTTCGAGATCCAAACCACTCTGGACCACACTGACTTTCATTGTGGGGGAAAAAAAGCTTTTTCAAAATATGTCATAATTTCAACTTCGTATGTCATATTTTCACCTTTTTATGACATTAATTGCGACTTTTTAAATCATAATTTTGACACATGCTTTTTTTGTCTTAAGTGGTGAAAATGGGCTTCCATAGTTTTGAAGCTTTCTGTGAAGACAGACAGAACAAATCATTGTATGAACCAGTGATGATGATGATGATGATGATAATAATGACCTAAAAATGTAGCTCATGTCCGACTCTAAAACACAGAAGCGTGTCTTTCAGAGCAGTTTGATTGACAGTTCCTGGTGGCCCCTAAATGTTTCCGAGCACTTGATGACTTTGAACTTGAGAGGTTGCGTGAACACCTGTAACACACACACACACACACACACACTCACTCATTACTGCCAGCGATTGTCCCGTCATACTCTGTCCTCATCTCTGTCAGGGTCAGGTCAGAGGTCAGAGGTCGACATGGCAGAGGTGTGTGTTGTGTTAAGTGTGGCAGACAGCTCTCACCTGCAGCCAGGTGTTCACACACACACACACACACACACACACACACACACACATACTTGTGTGTAATGCTGGTAACGGGACACCTGTAGTGATTTTCTGTCCCCCATTAAAACACACACTCCTGTCACACTCTTTCACTGTTGATTAATATTATTTCTCTGTCGTACACACTCTCAGATCTCGTCACGTTTGATGTTGCGCCGCATGAACAGAATGAGATTTGAGTGCAAGAATTTCACTCAGTAACAGCTTCACTTTGTGTTTGTTCGTTGTCGAATGACTTCAGAAGATGAAGAATACAGTGTACAGTTCTCCCGGACTCCTGATACACTGAAATAAATCATGTTCTTCCTCAGTGTTTCTGTGTTGTTTCCCAGTTAAATCAAGTCTTGTTTTCTAAAAAAAAAAAGATCAAAATTAAGTGAGTTTGTGCTTAAAACAAGAACAAGTATCTGCAGAAAAATAACTTTGTTTATCTTTTGGAATTAAGTTTTTTTTATTTTAAGTAATGTTTTAAGTATTTTTCTGACCCCATAGGCAGATCTTTTTTCCTGTTTTAATCATAAACTCACTTAATTTTATTAATTTTTCAGTAAACAATATCTGAAGTCATTTTGCATCTTCAGTCATTTTGCGTCTCCAGTAAATTTGATTTAAGAATGTTTCAATATTTGTACTGGAAAACAAGATGAAAATACAAAATAAGAAAACGTGTGTGTGTGTGTGTGTGTGTGTGTGTGATGGCTGCTCTTTAAGTTCTTCTGAACAGGAAGTGGTTAAACATTGTTAATTATGCAGAATTAGTGTCTCCGAGTAACCGTGTGTCTGTCTGGTAATATGACAGGTGTCATGACCTCAGGGCGACGGGTCACTATTACACAATCACACACACACACACACACACATGCATGTTGGAGAGGAACTAACCTTCACTTAACTGCATGTTTCAGTAAGTTGAAACATTTACTAACAGTAGTAGTGTAGCGCTACAGAACAGTAATCACATGATCTTCTAAACTGTTGGAAAGTCTGATTAATTTTAGCAATTGAGTTTGTTTGGACAGTTAATGTAAATGAACTAGTTAAAAAAATTATTCTTGTGTTTGTTGTCTATTTCAGGTCTTTTTTTACTTAAATATTTAATTTATCGCTGCTGTTCATCACTGAATTTCCATCTAATTTTTATTTTTATTATTACCTATTGTAATCGTTGCCGCTATTATTATTATTCTTCCGTTTCTTCTTCTTCCGCTCTGGAAGTCTATGGCAGCCCATAGAACCGCTTGCGGGAAAGTTGAAATTTGGCACACAGATAGAGGACAGTCTGAACTGTCAGCATAGCAAATTTGGAGTCTCTAACTCAATCCCTCTAGCGCCACCAACTGTCCAAATTTGCACTAACATTTATGCCTATAACTTTTGAATCGTAAGGTCTAGAAACAAAATTCTTTTTTCTCTGATTCCATCATGAAAATTTTTCCACCATTTTGAATTTTTCCAAAAAACCTACTTTTTCTAACTCCTCTTAGGCTGTTGCTCTGATTTTCACAAAAATTGAACCAGATGATCTTTAGACCATGCTGACAAAGATTTATGGAATTCAAGTCGATTTGTCAAACTATTCTTGAATAACGGGTGAACGAATTCAGTGAGGTGCCCGCCAAAATGAACATGAGGCTATATCTCTGCAGCGCTTTAGTGTATTCTGACCAAACTTGGTGTGTGTTATGACAACCATGACCTGAGGCTACCTGCACAGCTTCAGTGCAGTGCCACCTAGTGGTCAGGAGATATTAAAAATGACTATTTTTGCTTATAACTTCTGAACGGTTTGGCAAAACCGGTCTCTTTAGATCAGTGCAGCATGCCGAGTCGAACGATACTCAATTGTACCATATCAGCCATTTTGGGCGTCTGCCATTTTTAATTTTGTTGTAAAATGCTTTATTTTTCATGAACACATTGGCATATGATTACGAAACTCAGTATGTGTCAGTATGTGCACTATGCCCTGACAGTACTAAGTAGAAAGTTTCAGGGCAGCGCCACCTTGTGGTCAAAAGTTATAATGAAATTAAAAAAATGCTAATAACTTTTGAGTAGATTAACCTATTGTAATCAAACTTAATAGGTCTTAATAGATTCTTCGGGTAATGCCGAGAACATAGTTTGCCCATAGTCGGGCAAACTTCCTGTCCACCATATTGATTTTCTTTAAAAACCTACTTTTTTGAACTCCTTCTAGACTGTTTGTCTGATTTTTGCCAAATTCGAGTCAGATCATCATCAAACTGTGCTGACAAAAAGTTATAGATTTCGTGTCGATAGACCAAACCGTTTTCATATACCGCAGCAACAAATTTGAGGCATGTGTCATTGTCACTCTGACCACACCACATCAATTTGGTCACAGCGCCACCTATTGGTCAAAAGTTATAAACCATTAAATCATATTATTAGTGACTGTATTTATGATTTTTCAGTAATTATTGCCTAATAATAATAATTGCCTAAAATTATCTTAATACGTCTTTAATTGCTCATTGTTGCTTTTGGTCTGATGCTCCCAGCCATTGTGGCATGACTTATCATATTCATATTCAGATAGATAGATAGATAGATAGATGTGCACGTGTTATTGTTAGACTCACAGTGGTGTAACTCCCTCTGCTGATGTTCAGCTGTAAACACACACCAGTGCAGGAGGATCTTGTGTTTCATCAGTCTTCTTCATCTTCAGTCCTGGACGAACAGTGTCCTGCTGAGTTCATCTCTAAGCCAAAAACTCACCCAAACCAGCTAATCACGGTGTTCAGTCCGTTACACACACAGTTTCTGATCTCTGCTTTCTAATGTAGATAATGTTCATGTTTTTAACCGTATGTGGGTGTGAAATAGTTTTGCTAGTCCAATATAACGCTGTGGTTAGTGAACGTTCTGCAGTGAACGATGGTGTAAACCTGAAGAGATGACAGACGCTCTGTTAGATGTAGAGGTCGGAGGTCATGACCTCTCTTTGTTCAGCGTTTGGCGGCAGCTTGTTAAACATGATCACATAAATGAGCTGGATGTAAACACGACATTTATTAAGAAACACCTGGTGCACGTGCACAAGGCCGCTGTTGCGTGTTCACACGTGTATCCTTGACGGACGCTGCCGGAGCGGGGCGAGGGTTGAAGGGGTTAATAGCAGGATTTTCAAATGTGCATTCAGGAGTCTGAACATCTGCAGAGCGGCTGTTTGCAGCCCGACGGACCGAGATACTGTGAGCAGAACCAGTTCCTCAAGACAAACTTTATGTTGGCTTGAGAAAACCTAGCCAGAAAGTTTGAAAACTCAAAGTTTTAAGGCTATGCAGTCTCTAAGACAGATAAATCGAATGTTGTTTTGCACATCTCTATTGTGTGTGTGTGTGTGTTTTCTTTGGGTGTCTGAAGGGTCTTGCAGTAAGACGGTAATGGTGTAAGTAAGTGTCAAGAAACATTCCACAAATAAACATCAGCGCGACACACTGCAGTCAAACAGATCCCTGTGTGTGTGTGTGTGTGTGTGTGTGTGTGTTTCACAGGGGCCCCTGAGACACACACACACACACACACACACATTGAAAGTCTCTCTGAGTCAGAGTGCGTCTTTGTTTCTCTTTCTAAACGTGTTTGTTTCTCTCAAAAAAACCTGCGTTTAATCACAGAAACGCACAGTGGGAGGAGCTTCGGCTGCACACGCTCAGACTGCATGATGATGTCATCGACACCCTCTGAGGGTTTCCCAGGAGAAACATTAGATGAAAAAAAAAAAAAACAAAGAATGTCATGAAGAATTTGACGTAAATAATTTAGACCAATTGAATGATTTCAGTTTCATTTTTTAAAGTTGAAATTTTAACAAATTAATGTAAATTTTTCAGACTGTCACTTTATACAACCTTGTAGTGTTTGTATGAAATAAAGATTTGGAATTATTTTCTTAGTCATTTTGTCTCGTTTATAAATATCTAAACATTCTTAAAGTAAGATACAGAAGCAAAATGACTGAAGATATTAAGACTGGTTTTCTGAAAAATGTATTAAAATGAAGTGAGTTTATGCTTAAAACAAGAACAAATATCTGCTAATGGAGTCAGAAAAATAAACTTAATTCAAAGGGAAAATAAGATTATTTTTCTGACCCTATTGGCAGATATTTGTTCTTGTTTTAAGCTCAAATTTATCTGTCAACTTTTCATCTTAAGTCATTTTGCATCTCAGGTAAATGAATGTTTAGATATTTTACTGAAAAAAAAAAAAAACTAGACAAAAATACTTTTATTAGAAAATTGTATTTGTGGTGTGCTAATAAGACTTTCATGTGTTAAATGTTCTCGTCAAAGTTCAGCACATTAGTGAAAGCCGTTCCCTGTGTGTGTGTGTGTGTGTGTGTGTGTGTGTGTTCCTAAGATCATTATGGTTCATTTCATTTGCCAGCATGAGAACTGAGAGTAGTCTGTCACTGCACACACACACTCACACACTCTCACACACACACATACATACACGTATGCACACACACGCACACACACACACACACACACACACACACTGATCCATTCAGCAGCACTAATAGCATCTGAATTAACCCTTCTGCAAAACACAATCCAGAGCAGAAGCGACTGATAGAGCCGGATGACACACGCGATCAGAGTATGTAGTGCTGCTTTAATGCAGAATGTGCAGTCAAACGTATGGTGTGTATTATTACCCATAAACACACACACACACACACACAGACGTCCTGAGCCAATGTGAGTCCAGCTCTAATAAAGGTTCCGGGAAATGGAACCAGTGGAATGTTGACCACATGTTTAAAAATAAAAATACCCGAACGGCAGGAGACGAGCCCTGCATCACATCTACCCCCGTCATTACAGCCCACTGCAGCTCACCAAACCACTGCAACTACTGCTCTGCTCTATTCTATTCTCTATATATAATGTACATAATATAATATATATTTATAATTCAGTTACATATATGTATATATAAAACTTTAAGTAACTGAAATGGGAAATATTAAACAAAAATAATTTAAAATATTAATAAAAACAAAAATAGTATCTCAATAATATATTTATATAGTTAACCTAACCCTAACCCTGACATAAAAAATAAATGAAATAAAGAACTATATATATATGTGTGTGTGTGTGTGTGTGACAAAAACACAAAAAATACAAAGAATTTAAGTAAAATTAAACTGAAAACAAAGTACAAATAAAAAATAATTCAAAATATTAACACATTTATTTATCGTACATATTTAATTTACTATACATGTTTATTTATTAATTAGTGTATTGTATTCTGTTGGTCATCATCCAGTGAGAGTCTAGAGCTGTAAAATGAACGTTGGATGAGAAATGTCTGAGTTCACAGTGAGATCTCTGATTGTTGATTGCAGGATCTCGGCACAGTTTGAGACGTTTCTGAGATTCTTGTGAAACTCTAGTTTAGACTCATGTGAGATTACTGAGAAACACCAGAGAACAGGAGACTCCATATAGTCTAATATCTGTGTTTGTTCCTGTGAGCTCCAGTCTGACGTCATGTATTTCTCATCTCGTCTCATGTGAAGTGGTCATGTGCTCCAGTGTGTCTCTGGAGTTTGTCTAGTGGTGTGTTCGTCTGTTCCACACAAACTCTCGCCCTGTTTACTCTACCAAAGTGCTCTGTAATTTATTTAACATAATCTATTTTGACTAATAAAGAGCTCATTCAAGCAGCACGCAACTGCAGGCACTCCGTTAAATACAGCTTTAAGAGTCGAGCTGGCACTCACACTTACACACACACACACACTCACACTCACTCGCACACACACTCACATACACACACTTACTCACACACACACTCTCTCTCTCAAACACACACACTCAGACAAACATATATATATAGACATACACATATATACACATATTATTTACCTTAACCCTAATTCTGCCAGCGGCATTCGGCACATAGGGCGACAAGCGTTCTCCATCGGCTTTGATCCACAGCGGCAACTTCAGCTTCGTCCCATGAAATGTTGACTGCTCACATGTTGTCCGTAAAAGTCCTTCACCAGGTTATTTTCGGTCGTCCTTGTTTTCGTTTGCCTTGTGCAGGCTGCCAGAGTAACACCGTCTTGGGTAGCCAGTGGTCAGTGAGGCATAAAACGTGTCTGGCGAAACGAAAATGGCATTCGTTGACGGTCGCAGTGAGGGGCCGTGCACCGGCGTGACAGTATACTTCCACATTCGTAATATGGTCATGGTAAGTGATCCTGAGGACACATCGAAGACATCGGAGATGGAAAACGTCCAACTTTTGAGTGATGGCTTCGGTCATCTTCCAGGTTTCGCATGCGTAGGTCACTGTGGGCAGTACGATCATGGCCAGGAGCCGAAGTTTACTCTGCAGGGAGAGGGAGGGCGAATTCCAGATTGGCGAAGTCGTAACGCAGCAGACGCATTGCCAATGGCTGTCCGAGGAGATGACGCTGCCAAGATAAGTGAAGTTTACCACTTCCTCCACCTGTTGTCCACCGACAGGACTCCTGAGTTTGCGTAACCACGAACGACTTTGGTCTTCTGTCCACTAATTCAGAGTCCGGTGCTGGCTGCTTGATTTTCTAGGGCCTTTGTGAGATCTTGTAGGGTAACTTGGGTTGGGACGAAAACAATGATATCATCGGCAAAGTTGAGCTCTGCAAGAAAGAGTTGCCACCTGTCCAGGGTAGAGCGATGTGTAGGCGGTCGATGGAGTGGTGGCTGGCGAAGTCGATGACAAGGAGGAATAGCATTGGCGAGAGCATGCAACCTTGTCGTACACCAGTTTCGATTGCGAAGAAATCCGTTACCCCTTCTTCCATCCATACACAGCAGCAAGAACCTTGGTACAGGTTACGAAAGCTGTCAACAAATCGAGATGGGATTCCATAAGCCCGGGCTGTCTTCCATAGCATTTCTCGGTGCACAGAGTCAAAGGCCTTGACACAATCGATAAAGTTCAAAATATACAGCTGTCCCGATGCAGCGACTTAAAAGATGCTGATTCTATCCTGTGTGTGGATGGAGTTTAACCAGCATCAGTTTAAATGTTCATTTTTTGCCTTTTTGCCATTTTTATGATATGAAATATGTTGACAGGAAACAAAATTGGAAAGAGAAAGCAGACAGGATCCAGAAACGTCCACGAGGCAAACGTCAGCACACTGTCCACAAGGCTATAGGGTAGTGCAAGCATGAGCCAGTTTGATAAATATTAGAACCTCAATTGGGGGGAGGCCAGAATCCGTCGGCAAACTATACATCCGTTCTGTCGAGATCCGTTGTTGATACTCTAGCGATTGTTCAATCACTTGTGCAGCCTTGTCATTCTTGAGTGCCCGGATCTCATTTTTCGTTTCCACCACTGTGATCATATCGAGGTTGCAGGGACGAGAAGGCCGGGATCGAATGCTGTGGTCAACGCTGGCTGGTTTAGGACTTCCTTGAAGTGCTCGACTCACCGATGCTCACGCTGTTCTTGGGTTCGCGTTGGCAACTTTCGCTTTACTTGTCGATCCGAGTCTTTATACTTCATCTCTGCAGCTTGGCGATCCGTGTTTACACGTGCTTGATCCTGGACTTGCTTCGCGTGATGCCATTCATCAATCAACGCCCGTGATCAAGGTTGAATCCAGCGTTCTCTGAAGGTGCCTCGGCTGCCACAGTTACCAGGGTATCTCGGAACTGCTCCCAGCAGGAATCCAGGTCGTGTGGAGGGGCCAATAGTTCGAAGTGATTCCAGACCTCATCATTGTACTGCTGCAATTCGACCGGGTCTCGAAGTTGTACTACATCAAAAGGCTTTGGTCGCTGGCCACAGGCAGGCAATCACCGAAGTCGAAGTCCGCAGGTTGCGACGAGCAGGAAATGGTCAGTACCAACATCAGCGCCTCGATAACTTTGCATGTCGAGGATAGACGAGCGCCAACGCTTAGAGACGCAAACATAGCCGATTTCGTTGTACACCCCACGGGCACCCGGGGCTTTCCACGTAACTTTGTGGATCCGTTTGTGTGGAAAGTACGTGTTCCCGACCACTAGTCCTTGTGCAGCACAAAAAGTCGCATACCGTTGTCATTGGTTTCGGTCACCAAACCATGGGGGCTGATCATGTGATGCCTTGCTGATCTGGGTGTTGAGCGCGGGATGCGATTGAGCTCCAGTAGCAAGTTGTCGTAAAAAGAGTCCTTGTCTGCGTCGGAGGCATCTTCTGTTGCCGCATAGACTTGAACGAAGGTCAGCTTCGCCAATTTGCCGCCAATTTGCCGGTTTGGTATAACGTCCGAACATTCCAGGTAGCAATTCGAATTGGTGATTTGGCGTTAAGAAACTTGCCATGCATCGGGGGTCGGACGTTCAAATGACTTTGTTCCGACACCGTCATCAATGGTCAGCAGTCGTCTCCGCCATCAAAAGCACATAAGAGGTCATTTCTTGTCGTTTCCATAGCAGTGGGTTTTTTTTACGGGGTGGGGTCACTGGGTAAAGCCCCAAGTTATATACACACACACATATATATATATATAATTATTTAAATGTTTGTACAAAATAATCTATATACAGATCTCTGTGCGTATTATACAAAGTATTAATTTTAATACATACGATGGGCATTAAACCTTTTAAAATTTAAAGTATGGAAAAGATTTTTTTTAATTTATGTAAAACAATAGCAGTGAATGGTATGCCCTTGTTAGCTAATAATAAATAGTAATATTTGAACTTATTTATTTCCTTTCCAAAACTCAATTCACATTCTAAAATTGAAGCAAATTACATTCATTCTTTACGTTACTTTCAAATGACACAAAAATAAGCAGGACTATGTTCACTTCATGGCTGATTATTTAACATCGCTGTTTGACAAACCCGTCCAGATCCGCAGAGCAAAGAAACAAGACACTGGATCAGCAGAGAGCGAGACAGACTGAGGCGTGTGTTGTTAAGATGAGATGGGCTGTGAAGTGTTCTGTAGGGTCGTGACCTCAGGTATGTCACCGGCCCACCCAGCATGCTTTGCTGCGTGTGGTGTCAGCAGCTCAGCGGGAGGAGCGTTTAACAGCGCTGATACTCACCAGCTATCAAAGCAACACACACACACTCACACACACACACACACACGGCTCAATAAAAGCAGTGAAAGTCTGCAGTCACACGCTCAAGAGTTACGGCTGACGTCTGACGTGTTAATATGCAATGAAACTCACTCTCGTCTTGCATCTGAGCTACTGTTACCGATTCGGTTATGAAAAATGTTCCTATCAAACACACTGAACACATGATGAGGGTTTGCGCTCAGTGGTTTGTCTTCACGGCAGTTTTATTTTTGCAATTAATTCAGCTGAACTAGTTTGTTAAAAAAATAATAAAGGTAATTGCGACTTTTTTTCTCACAATACTGACGTTTTTCTCAGAATTGCAGGTTTATATCATGCAATTCAGGCTTTATAACTCTCAATTGTGAGTTTATGTCACAATACTGATGTTTTTTTCTTGCGATCTAGTTTATATTTCGCAATTTTTCTGAGTATATATCTAAACTCGCAATTGTGAGAAATAAAGTAAACAGTCTCAATTACCTTTTTATTTTTTTGTTCCATGGTGGAAACAAGCTTCCATAAGTTTTAGTGTGCTGTCATATTGTGTCTTCATCACAAACGCTGATGTTACACACACACACACACACTCATCCAGATCATCATGTTGCTGTAGAAGGTATGAAAAAGTGATCACAGATGTCAGGATCACCTGTGAGACATTATTTGTAGTGTGTGTGTGTGTCAGTAAGAGTGTGTTGGATGTTTGCAGTGGGATCTGGTTTCCTTTAAGTGGGTAATATGTGTGATCACACACAAGGGACAGAGTGTGTGTGTGTGTGTGTGTGTGTGTGTTTGTGAGTGAATTTGTGTGTTCGTGTGTGTGTGTGAAAGTGTTTGTGTGTGTTCATGTGTGAGTGTGTGTGAGTATGTGTGTGTTCTACTCTCGCTTTCATACGGACAGAGATGGGACAATGTATTCTAATGACTAATTAATTACTTCATAAAATAATCAATCCCATGTTTTTTGCGTCCCAAAATGACTTGGTTTTGCTGCGGATATTCTGTAAAGTTGCAGTGGTGTTTGCAGAATTTTTGTGTTGTTTTGCAGTGAAAGCCCAACAATAATCATTATGCATTAATGTAATTAGTGTCCGTGAAAGTAAAATTACCTGTTTATTTGCACGTTTATTTCTTTATTGCATTTACAATTTATTTGCATATCCTCTTTTAATACACACCTATGGAAGCTCATTTCTGCCACGTAAGAAACAAATCATGCTTTTGTATCATAATTATGGCATACCAAGGTATATTTATGAGATGAAAATTAGAAATTATGACCAAAAAAAATCATAATTATTAAAAAATCGTAATTGTCGAAATTATAACATAAAAAGTCAAAATTAAAAGGTCATAATTTCAACGTTTTGTCATAATTTGTTTTTTTTTAATCTGATAATACCTTTTTGACATAATTTCAAATTTGTCATAATTATGACATAAAAAGCCAAAATTATGACTCATGCCATAATTACGACGTTTTTGTTATAAATAATATTTACCAAAGCATGATTTTGTTTTCTTATCTGGTGGAAATGTGCTTCCATACACAACAGCTTTAGATGCCAGCGTCTGTTTTTGGTTGGATCTCGCTGTGATTCAGTTCAGGTCTCCGTCTCTGTGTTTTTCTGCCACATTGACTGTTTTAATCAGCAGTGAAGCATCTCGAGTGATAATCACATCATCATGATGATAGTCATAATAAGCGTACTGAAGCTTCAGTGTTTGTAACGTGAGCGTCTCCGTCCAGACGTCTATCTGTTGTCACCTCTCACACACGCTGCCCTC